>CM052886.1:502338-517629 GCA_028534135.1 Potos flavus
TTTTTATCTTGATGAAGTCCCAAAAGTTCATTTTTGCTTTTGTTTCCTTTGCCTTTGGAGACATGTCCTGAAAGAATTTGCTGTGGCTGATGTCGAAGAGGTTACTGCCTATGTTCTCCTCTAGGATTTTGATAGATTCCTGCCTCACGTTGAGGTCTTTTATCCATTTCGAGTTGATCTTTGTGTATGTATGGTGTAAGAGAATGGCCAAGTTTCATTCTTCTACATATGTCTAGGACTTTCACTCACATTTTATTTTAAGCCAAGTGTACCCTCGGATGAATATCAAATCACCCATCCGATCCTGTATCCATAAAGAACATGAACTCACCACGGCAGGGCAGGCTCCTGGTCAGATTCTGCTAGGGAAGAAGTGTGATTTCTGCCCTCTTAGAACAAGGCGTGGAGTCAGGTAAGCATAGGATGGGGATTCGGGTGAAAGATTTCCAGGCAGAGAGAATGCTATGTTCAGAAGGAGAACATGGGGTGCTTAAGGATTTAGTCGCTCTGAGTTCCCAGAACAAAAAATGAGAGAAAGCCAAAATGATCATTTCTTTCCCCTTCTTGAGAGGGAGAGAAAAAAAGGCGAGTGCTTCATGACTTTTTCCATCAGTATTTTACCAAATTTAATTTGACAGAGGATTAAAATTCAATGTTTAAAAATGAATTGAGTTAAAAAAATGAATTGAGTTATTGCCATTTAATTAGTTGGTAACATTGAAATATAGAAACAAATTTAGTAGTTTATGTGTTACCTATGTATTTGATCTTTAATACATAGGTATTTGATTAAAGATGAAAAGGGAAAACATTTTCTACAAGGAACCCATCGTCTGACCATATTTTTATACTCTCCGTGCAGGAGTGTGCTGGGGAATGTTTGTCAACCAGCTTTGGAGAAAACAGACATGTAAACAAATGTGCTCATTTCCACGATGTGGGTGGTCCTCACGTGGGAATCACAGCCCACCGATTTGACTCTAATTGGCTCACAAAATCCCGAAAATCTAACAACGGGATTTTGCAAAGCAGAACCAGTGTGTTCTAGCACATTGTTATTCAGTCTCTGTTAGTGTTTTTGACTTCAATAAGTTATGGTTGTATATAATAAGCTTCATCTGGCTAAACTGTAAGATTTCATACGTTGTGACATATTTATATGCTCAGGAAGCCGTTACCACACACATACACTATCCCGGGCACATCCATCGCCACGGAAATGTCCTCCTGCCTCTTTGTGAGCCCTCCTTCCCAGCCCCCATCACACCCCCGCACCTAGGCAGCCTTTGATCTTTTTTCTGTCACTACTGATTAATTTACATTTTCTAGAGTTTACATAAATAGACTTGTATGTTCTGTACTCTTTTGTCTGGATTTCCTCACTCGGCGTAACCCTGTCGAGACTCACCCATTTATTGTCATGGATGAGTAGCACTCCATTGGCTGGATATGTTCCACTGGTTTCAGCCAGTCACCTGCTGATGGACATTGGGTTGTTTCCAGTTTGGGGCTACTACCTGGAGCTAATATAATTATTCTTGTGCAAATCGAGTGGAAATAAGTTCTCACCTATTTTGAGTAACTACCCAGGGATGGAACGGTCAGAGCTTACAGCAGGTGTGTGTTTATTTGAAGAAGGGACTGTTTTCCAAGGTGGTTGTGTTATTTGACCTTCCTCACACTAGTGCATGAAAGTCCCAGTTCAGTTCTTCCACATCCTTGCCAATGCTTGGTATGACCAATCTTTTTGACTTTAACCATTCTCATGGATACGGAATCTCACAGGGATTTTGATTTTCGTTGACCCAGTGACTGGTGTATTGGGCATCTTTTCAATCTCATCTACTGTTCGGTGAAGTGCCTGCTCCAGTCTTTTACAATCTTTCTCTCCCTCTCGAATGAGGATCTTGCTCTATTCCTAATGTAAGTTCTTTATCAGAGATGGGGTTTGCAAATTTCCCCCCTGGTCTGAGAGTTAGCTTCTCATTCTCTAACATTTTTGTTGCAAAGCAGCACAATTTAATTTTGATAAAGTCCAAATATCAATGCTTTCTGTTATAGATTATGCTTTTGATGTTGTAACAAATAACTCTTTGCCTTAAGTATGGCCACAAAGATATTTTCCTTTGTTTTCTTTTTTTAATTTTATTTTTTCAGTGTTCCAAGATTCATTGTTTATGTTCTCTTGCAGACTTTTTAGAGTTTTAGGTTTTACATTTAGATGTCATTTATTTTGCATTAATCTCTGTATGTAGTGCAAGATATGGATCAAAAGTTATATTTGTTTTTTTGTTTTGTTTTTGCATATATTCAATTTTTCCAGAATCACTTGTTGGATAAACTATCCTTTCTATACTGAACTTTGTAACTGTCAGAAATCGGTTGTTCATACATGTATGGGTCTATGTCATAACTCTCTACTCTGTTTTATTGATCTTTCTATTTTTTTCAACAATACTATCTGTCTGGATTGGTTTTATAATGAGACCTTCAATCAGGTAGTATTAGTCTTCTAACCTTGTTCTATCATTTCAAAGTGATTTTGTCTATTTTAGTCCTTTGCATTTCCACATGGACTTCATAATCTGTCAATGTCTACAAAAATATATGCCCATATTTTGATTGAGAATGTGTTGAATCTGCAGGTCAATTTGGAGATAATTAACATCTTAAAAATATCAACACATGAACATGGTAAATATTTCTCTCCATTTACTTAGGACTTCTTCAATTACTCCCAATATTTTATAGTTGTAAACGGGCAGGCATTGCACTCATTTAGTTTGACTAATCCCTGAGTGTCTCATGTTTTGTTATTATATATGGTATCTTAAATTTCAATTTCTGATGGTTCGTTGCTAAGTGCATAAGTACAATTGGTTTTTGTATATTGATTTTAAATTCTGCAACTTCACTAAACTCATTATTTGTAGTAATTTTTTATAGGTTCAGTAGGATTTTTTACATAGATGATCATGTGGTTTGTAAATAAGGGGCAGTTTTGCTTTTATTTTCCCAGGCTCAGTACTCTTTTCTTTGCCTCGTTGCACCGGCTGGAACTTCCAATACAATGCTGAAGGAGGACTAAGAGAAGACATCCGTGTCTCATTCTATATCTTAGGGGAAAACATTCAGTCTTTATCATTAAGTATGTTGTTAGTTTTAGGATTTTTATAGATGCCCTTTATCAGGTTGAGGAAGTTCTCTTGTGTTCTTATTTCCCACTTGTATTTTTATAGTCTTTCTTTCTGATAGAATTCCTTTAACATTTTGTATATTGCAGGTCCGTTGGTGAATAATTCTTTTCAATTTATATGTCTGATAAAGTATTTCTTGTACTTTTGTATTTGAAAGATATTTTTGCTGGGTATAGAATTCTAAGCTGGTGTTTTTTCACTTCAGTGTGGTAAACACAGGGCTCCATTGTCTGTTCATTTATTTTGATTGTTTCTTATAAGAAATCTACTGTCATTATCAATATTGTTCCTCTAAATGTAATATTTTTTTTCTGGCTGTATTTACAATTTTCTCTTTATCACTGATTTAGATAATTTGACTATGATGGACCTTGGTGTAGTTTTCATTTTACTTATGAATGGGGTTCACTGCGCTTCATCAAGATGTTGCTTCACAGTGCTCTACACATCTGGAAATTTTTGGCATTATTATTGTTTTGCCCCTCTTTTGGGGACTCCCAGTACAAGTGTATATATCTTCTTGAGGTTGCCTTATAACTCACTAATGCTCTGTTTATTTTTAAAAATCCTTTGTTCTCTCCGTATTTTCTCATAGAAAGTAGCTCTTGGGCACCTGGGGGGCTCAGTTGGTTGGGCAACTGCCTCCGGCTCAGGTCATGATCTTGGAGTCTCAGGATTGAGTCCCACATCGGGCTCCCTGCTCAGTGGGGAGTCTGCTTCTCCCTCTGACCTCTCCTTTCTCATGCTCTCTCTCTCATTCTCTCTCTCTCAAATAAATAAATAAATAAAATCTTTAAAAAAAAAAAAGAAAGTGGCTCTTGTTAGGTCTTCAAGTTCACTGATATCTTTTTCTTCAATGTATAATCAGCATACGCATATTTTCCATCTTACACGTTACAGTTTTTATCTCTGAAGTTCTATTTGGATGTCTTTTATATCTTCATGTCTCTACTTAACCTTTGGAACATACGGAATACAGTTACAAAAACTGTTTTAATGCCATTCTCTGCTATTTCTAACATCCATATCAGTTCTGGACAGTTTTACTAGATTTTTCTCTTTGTAGGTTCTACTTTTCTTCATCAGCGGATATGCAGTAATCTTTCATTATATACCAGATATTGAGTATTTTACTCTGTGCCATACTGAATATTTTTTATATCCCTATAAATATTCTTATATTCAATTTTGGGATTCAATTAAACTAGTTGGGGCAGTTTAACCCTTTCAGTTCCCACTTTTAAGATTCATAAGGTGGAATGAAAGCAGCACATAATTTAGGGCTAATTATTTCTCACTTCCTAAGGCAAGAACTTTCTGAGCACTATACTCAATGTACTTGAAATGCAAATCACACTACATGGCATACCACCTCACATTCATTAGGATATGACTACTATAAACAAAATTAACCAGTATTGGTAAGGGTGTGGAGAAACTGAAAACCTTGTACATGCTTGGTGGGAACAGACAATGGTACATTCATTATGTAAAATGGTGGATGGTTCCTCAAAAATTAGATATAGAATTACCATGTGATCCAGCAATTCCACTTATGGGTATTTACCCAAAAGAACTGAAACCAGGGTCTTTAGGAGGTATTTGTCCACATATGTTCATAACAGCATTATTTATAATAGCTAAAAATGGAAGCAAACCAACTGTACATTGATGGATGGATGGGTAGCAAAATGTGGTATATCCATACAATAGAACATGATTCAGCCTTATAAAGGAAGGGAATTCTGACACCTGCTTCAACATGGATGAACCTTAAGGACGTTATGCTAAATGAAATAAGCAGTCACAAAATGACAGTACTATGATATTGCACTTACATGAGATCCTGAGTGTAGTCAAAATCATGGCGACAGAAAGTAGAATGGTAGTTCCAGGGGCTGAGGAGAGGGGGAAATAGAGAGTTAATGTTTAGTGAGTATAGAGTTTCAGTTTTGTAAGATGTAAAGATCGTAGAAGATAAATCTATTTTTTAGGGAGATGGATGTTGGTGATAGTTACACAAAATTGTGAATGTATTCAACATCACTGAACTGCGCACTGAAAACTAATTCAGATGGCAAATTTTATAGGATGTGTATTTCAGTACAATAGAAAATTGGAAAAAAATGGAGGGATTTTTTCTTTCCTGGACAAACAAAAATCAAGGGAGTTCATCACCCCTAGGCCTGCCTTAAAGAAGTGCTATGGGAATATCTTCATTTAAAGCGAAGGAGCACTGAATGAACACAGAGGTGTATGAGAGAATGCGCCTCGTAAGGGCAGATAAAGACCTGACCCGTACGGAATGCTGTGTCACTTTGAACCCCAGCATGAAGTTAAACACAAAATTATTACAATCACCGTATAAAAAAGTAGTAGACTTCTTGATTTGGCCATAGATGTGTATACTAGATAGTAGAATAAATCCAGAGAAAGGTAAATACCTAAGTATGAGTTAAACTGTAACATTTTTATATAACGCTTGGTTTGGGTCTTGGATAGCCTAAAACTTACTCTGTTTTGCCCAATTTTCCTTTGACTTTGGATCAGTGGCTTCATTTTTGAGTTGACAATTTCAATTAAAAATATGTGTATTACTCCTAGGTTCTTTCTTAAAAAATATTTATTTAAATTCAATTTATGTATTTATTTTTGTTTAAATTCAATTAGCCAACATATAAGTACATCGTTAGTTTCAGATGCAGTGTTCAGTGATCCATTGGTTGTCAACCTATCATGCAGCATTAGTTTCAGGGTAGAATTTAGTCATTCGTCAGTTGCATACAACACGCAGTGGCTTTCCATCTCGTGCCCTCCTGAATGCCGTGACCCAGTTACCCCATTGCTTTACCAAATAAATTAATAGACCTCTAAAAAATAAAATAATTAAGAACATCACATGTGGATTTTCTCACTGCTCTTCAGAATGAATACAATAAAACACTTTATTAAACTTTATAATTACAGAAAATTTCTAGTATTTTTTTCTATTTTGCAGTAGCTTGAAAACCAGACTGGCACTGTTTCCTGTTATACCCTCAGTGATACCAGTTCTGTAGACTAATCTGCCTACCGAGTGAGACGGTGCCCTCCTTGCTGTGGGCGGGCCGCATCGGTCCGTCGGAGGCAGGAGCAGATCAAAAGGCAGAGCATCCCCTGAGTACAGGGCACTCTTCTTGCCTGACCGTCCTTGAGCTGGGACTTTGGCTTTTTTTCTCCTCTGAACTCAGACAAAAACACTGGCTCTTTCTGGGTCTTGAGCCTGCTGGTCGTCAGACAGGAAAGACGCCAGACCTCCTGGTCCTCAGGTTGTGTAGACAGGCTGGACCCGAGCGTCTGGCTCTCCCTGCACATCCTGAGCCTGGCCAGCCCCTCGCCACGTGAGCTGCTTCCCTGTCACAAGTCGCTCCGTGGACGGTTCTCTTCTACTGGTTCTCTTTCTCCGGGGAGCCCCGGCTGCCACACAAGGTCTGCCGAGTGCTTGGGAAAACAGTCCGAAATTGCATAGAAAAATATAGGCCTGTGAGCCCTTCCTTGGAGGCTGTGCATCTCCAGATGTCTCGCAAAACCAGGCCTTATCCCTAATTTGCGATGGTATTGAAAAGAAAGAGGAAACTTCTGGACTCTTTCCTGGGATTGCACTTTGCAAGGTTCCTCTTGCTCAATACTGGGAGTCATATTTACATCTGTCTTGCTAGCCGGGGCAGTTTATAATTAGTGGAATTCTTCTGCCCTTTTTGACTAAATAACGAATTCCATAATAACACGGAGCACACATGCAGACGCCGAGCGCGTGGGGAGCCCAGAGCCGCTTGGCCCGTGTGCCTTGCCTTTGTCTCTGCGCTCAGATTCCTGCCTAATTACAAAAAGATTGTGTAAATGTCAGTCACATGAATCTGTTTGTGAAACCCCATTGCCATGTGTGCGCTCTCCCTGGAGAGCCCACGGTGATTCAGCACCATGCCGAGTCCCTCTCGAAAGACACAATTTGGGGCAAATGTGGGCGAAACTCTGCGGCAGAGCCTCCCCGACGGCGATGCTCCTGGATTTAACGGGGTGCGCCGGCCTCGTCTGCAGAGCTCGCATCCTGCCGGGCCGGTGGTTCCGGAAGGCCCCGGTATTCTGTAGGTCGAGCGCGAGAGCATGGCCGTCTTTAAGGCTTGCGAAAAGTGAAAGCACTTGTCGTCAGGGTCACGTTGAACAACACTCGTCCGTACAAAAATCTCCTTTGAAAGACATTGTTCTCTCGGCTCTACCAAGCATGCAGTTGTCGGGAACTCTGAGGTGTGCGATCCTCCCCGCGAGCGGATTCACAGATGGCTTTCGTGGCAGGCCACGTGGGCGGCCGCCCCACGGAGGCCTGGCTGCCAGGGGTCTGGGCGATCCGGCGGAGAGGAGTGCGGATGCCCTGGCTGCCCCAGGAAGACCGGTCAGCTGTCCTCCCTGGTTCCATCACAGCATCCTTCTTATTTCTCTACTTCTGTGTTCTTGGGTCAGCCCGGCCCCCAGGGAGCTTCTGGAGCTGGGGGCTGCCCAGAGCCAGGTCCTCCCCTGCAGCCTGAGGCCACTCTGACCCGGCAGGCCAAGGCAGGCAGCCCCCATGCCTCCGGGTCGCGCCCCCCGATCCGCCCTGCTGCCAAGCTGGGGCTCCACGTGCACGCCCCCGTGTCTGTGCGACATCTCCCAGGATGCCCCAGCGGGGGCTCGGGAGGCTGTGAGCATCGGGACCGCGTGACGGCGGGACTGGACGGGCCAGCTCCCTCCGCACAGTTTCCTCCAGCTGCTGCTTCTCCTTCCCGTGCCCAGTTCCATGCAGGCCGCCAGGGCGCCTTCCCTTGGCCTACCTGCTCTGCTGTGACCCGGGGACGACCGGCTGGAGGCGGAGTCCTCCGGGAGCCGTGAGGCCCGTGCAGATGGAGGTCACGGTCAGGCACCCGAGAAGAACTTTGTCCTTCCTAAGGGTCCAACTCTGCCCTTCCTCCCAGGAGGTGGGCCTGCTTGCACGTGAGCCCGTGGTCTGCACGGCCCTCCTCCCTCCCGCCTGTGGCCGGCCTGAGACGACCGGCTGTCTTCCGCGCCGGCCAGCATTGCCGTGGACCAAGGCCGCTGTTCGGGTTGTCAGACTTCCTTCAAAGACCTTCAGACCCCACTGTACCGCATCCCAAAGCCCGGAGGACAACCTCCACCCCTGAGTGAGGGCTGATTTACGACTTTGCATCGGGCCTTGGTTCTGGTCCGATGGTGCGCTTCACGGCCGGGGACTCGAACGGGACTCTGCTCCGGGCTCTCCCCTGTGCTCTGTAAACTCAGCCGGCAGGCTTCTGTCTGTCTGTCAGTCCGCGATCCCGAAGCCTTCCCCTGCTAGCTTCTGGGGGAAGGAACATTAAAAGGACAAACCCTTGCGCTCAGGGATCTCACACACGTTCGCTGGAGGAAACATACCATTTCTTCGCGGCCCTGACATTTCTGCTAAGGTGCTCTGTCTTCCGAGGGATGCTGGACATTCCTCCTCAGGTCGTCCCCGGTATGTCCAAGAAGACTGCCCACCCCTGTAAGCAGGGACGCTTCCTTCGGGACACATTTGGGGAGACACAGCCGGGCAGGGAGGGCCGAGGCCGTGGCACGGGCTGACCTAGGTGTGGTCAGCACTGTCAACACGGGCAAGCTGCTGAACGTTCGACCCTTAGTTTCTGTAAAACACGGCTGGTAACACCCACGGCGAGGTTGTGTTGTGAGTACTGAGTATATCTCAGGGGCAAGGCAGGGGTCGGTACACAGTAGGCGCTTAATGAATGGAATGTGCTCGGGCTGACTTCCACCTCCCTTTTCTAGCAATGACCCACCAGCACACAGCTGTTCCAAACCAGATCTACCCCTCCTCCTCCCCCAGGTCGCCTGGATCCATCAGATCTACCCCTCCCCCTCCCCCAGGTCGCCTGGATCCATCAGATCTACCCCTCCCCCTCCCTCAGGTCGCCTGGATCCACCAGATTTATTCTTCCCCCTCCCCCAGGTCACCTGGATCCATCAGATCTACCCCTCCCCCTCCCCCAGGTCGCCTGGATCCACCTTTTGGGTTCGGGGGTGCTCTCCTTTCCGAGCACAGTGGCGGGTTCCCTCGGCTGCCCCTTCAGAGCGGGGCATCCCCCGCTGGTCCTGGAGCCCCATCTGTCTTTAACTGGCCGTGTGGCCCACGGGTTCGGAGGCCCCGCTGAGAGAGGGATGCCGAAGGACGGTTTCCATCGACGGCAGCAGCAGGAGCAGCCCTGTGCCTCTGGTGCTGGGAGGGGGACCCTTCCACCTGTCCCTATGCTCCCGTCCCTACGTCACCCACGTCTCCCAGGCCGCTAAGGGCTTGTTAGAAGTCGCCCTCAGGAGGTCACGGCTCCTTCCCATTGTCAGCCCCACGACTCCAGTGAACACCCTCCTTGACTAGTGTGGTTTCTGGCATGTGCTGCTCATTAATTTTATACTGATTGACTAAGCAAATGAACAAAGATATTAATTAACGAGTGTCAGACATTCTCCTCTGGTAGCACATTTCCAGGATAAACTGGATTCTGGATGAAACCAGTAGGGGACTGTCCACCCCTCCCCAGCTCACCCTGTCCCTGTCACAGCTGAGAGCGGGGACATCCGCACGGACCGTCCACCCCTCCCCAGCTCACCCTGTCCCCGTCACAGCTGAGAGTGGGGACATCCGCACGGACCGTCCACCCTTCCCCAGCTCACCCTGCCCCTGTCACAGCTGAGAGCGGGGACATCCGCACGGACCGTCCATCCCTCCCCAGCTCACCCTGTCCCTGTCACAGCTGAGAGCGGGGACATCCGCACGGACCGTCCATCCCTCTCCAGCTCACCCTGCCCCTGTCACAGCTGAGAGCGGGGACATCCGCACGGACGGTCCATCCCTCCCCAGCTCACCCTGCCCCCGTCACAGCTGAGAGCGGGGACATCCGCACGGACCGTCCATCCCTCCCCAGCTCACCCTGTCCCCGTCACAGCTGAGAGCGGGGACATCCGCACGGATACTCGCTCGTTCCTCTAATCGGCCAGTACCCCCCGAGCATGGCCTCTACGTCGGGCCACTGCAGAGGTGAGGCCGATGTGCCCTCGCTCCCATCCTCACTGATACTTGCTCACCTGGGAAAGGTGGGGGGACGGCCCTCTTGTTCCTGGGGCGGGAAGGGGGGCATCGGGGCATCCTTTGTGGAAGTGGGTTCTACGGTACGGTGCCCTTGCACAGAGTCGGGGGATGGGTCTGCGCCACACAGGGCACGGGCCAGCAGGGGTGAGGCAGGCATCAGCACCCTCCGGGAGGGCCCCCCGAGGGCGAGCAGGGCACCCCGCGCTCCTGGCCCAGTCGGAGAGCAGGCAAGCGCTGCTGAGGGGCCTGATCTTTCCACGGCCTCTCAGAGTGGTCAGGAGAAACAAGCACCGTGAGCAAGCCGAGGGCCAGTGCTCCCGCGCTGCGAAACCCTACGACTGACCTGGGGGCAAGGGCACGGGGCGGGGGGACCGGCGGCCTCGGGCCTCGGTCCCCGCTCCTGGCGGTGCCCCCTGACAGGGGTTTTCCGGGTCACTGCTGCGCTCTGTTCCGGTCCCTGCTTCTGCAGCAGCCCGAGAGGCGCCGGCCCCCCCGAGAGGCTGGGGAGCTCGTGCGCTCGCTGCTGTTTGACGGAGGGCAGAGGGAGGGCAGAGGGAGGGCCGGCAGGCCGGGCTCCTCCAGCGGGAGCGTCCCACAGGCCCCCCGGGCCCGGCCCGGGAGCAGGCTCTGACTCAGTGTGCTCTGCGCTTGTGCCCATTTTACAGGGGAGAAAGCCAGGGCCCAGAAGGGGACTCATTTTGTGTGAGTGCTCAGTACACGCCAAGAATTGAAATAACCTATGACCTCATCCTGCCGGGCCTCCATCTGCATGAGCTTTTTTTTCAGGAATTTTCTCCTCCCGCCACCAGCCCCGGGCACACTCACACAGGACTCACACACTGTTGTTTCTCCTGCTTCCCGTAAGCCGCTCCCCCAGAGGAGGGCAGGAAAGCCCTCTGCTTACTCACGGTCCAAGGAGGGGCTGAGAGGAAACAGATGCCTGCATCTGCGAGATCTCACGCAGCCGGCGGCTCCCAGCCCCCGTGTCACAGAGACCTGGCCGCCCCGGGCCCTCCGCGTCGCCCTCCCCCCGGGCCCAGAACCAGCACGGGAAGGCCACGTGGTCCCCCCCAGCCCTGGCCCCAGCCCCCAGCTTCCCACAGCGACCCAAGGTCCCTTCCGGGGTGGCCTGGAACCCTGACGGTCACCAGCACCGGCCCGTCCCTCTCCCTCCAATTCCGTCAGCACTGCCCCACTCCTACTTTCTGTGTGGAAAGGACCCTGGAGGCCACTTTGTTTATCTATCTGTGAGTCCAATCGTTCACGGATGTTTATTGAGCATCTAATATGCACCAGACCCTGTCCTAAGGTGTTGGCCGACAGCGACGAGCCTGCCAGGACCGGCCCTGCTTTGCACTGAGTCCCACCCGAGCTGCCGTGTGGACCCCAGCTTGCCGTGTGGACTCACCCCCACCCAGCCCCACCCGTGAAAGCCCACCTGCCGTGTGGACCCCCCACTGCATGGAACCCCTCCCCCCAACCTCTGGCCGCCACGTGGACCCCTGCGGTGTCTCCCGTGGGGGGTTGGCGCCCAGCGGTCCGTGGATGCTCGAGTGTCTCTCGTGAGTGGAGGCTGTGGCTCAGCGGGCGGCCGTCAGCACTGAGCAGGAACCCTAACCTGCTTCCTTTATGCATAAAATCTAAATTTGCCCCAGAAGCCCCAAACCTCATCTCCCACAGTTCTCCAGACTGCTCTCCACTCCGCAGCCCTCGTCCCCAGCACCACGGTCACCTCTGTCCTCAAATCCCGTGCTGGACCTGAGCCCGGGCCCAGGGCGGCCAGGACCCCTGGGGGCTGTGCTCCCATAGTCTGAGCACGTGCTGCGGCAGGTCCCGGGGCCGGGTCCCCGCCGTCACCCCCTTCTGCGGAGGACGCCGGGGGAGGCCATGTTGAGGCTGTGTGCAGACTTCGTTTTCTTCTTCGTAATGAGCTGCCTGGACCCGCATCTACCCACGAGCTGGCCTGTCCGCAGTCAGGAGTGTCCCTCGGCCTCAGGGCAGCCCCTCGGGAACCCCACTTCTGCCTAACCCCGGTGCTGGCCACTCCGGCCTGGGGCCCGATTCCAGAGCCGGCTCTCTCACTGGGGTCTGGGGCTCAGAGGTCCATGCACTCCTGTCTCTGCTCTGCTGTCCCCGTGCTCAGTCACAGGACCTGACGACCGGGCACACTCACACGCATCCTGGGGCACATGCCCGCAGCTCAGACCTCCGCCGTGACCAGGGCGTCTAGCCCTGAGGGAGGCGTGAGCGGCCAGTGGCCAGCTGTCAGACGTGGCCCGGGGCCGCCCACGCAGTGGGACGCCTCGCAGGCAGGGCAGCTGTGCACTGTGTGCTGTCCCCGGGGGTCCGGGCTCCGCAGCCCCCTGGGTGAGGCCGGCCTCTGTCGGGTGTCCCTCCCGGTCCGAGAATCCTCGCATGCAGCCAGCCCCGCCCCGCCAGCGCCCAGCTCACGGGGGAGGCTCAGGACCCACGTCGGACTCGAGAGCTCGACCAGGCCGGGCCGCTGGCGTCGGCGGATTTCCGGCCCCAGGCCAGGCCCTTTCCTCTGGCTCCCTTCTGTGCTCCCGGGCCTGGGCCCTGCCTGGGTTCCGGTCCAGCCTGCTCAGGCCTCTCCGGCTCCTCCCAGCTCCCCCCAGCTCCCCCTGCTTCATCCGCTTCTCCAGCTCAGGCTCCGTCTCCCGAGCCTGCCTCCCTTCACCTCCCCTGTGTCTCCTGCCTCAGTTTCCCACCAGGTCGGGCATTCTAGAAACTTTGGCCTGGCCCCACCCAGTGTCCACGGAGAACTAGTGACCTCTCATTCTGACAATTCGGATGGTCCTCTTAGACTCGTTTTTTAGCCCGTTGAGATCTTTTGCTCTCTCATCGGAAGCTTGAACTGTCCCGGCTTCCCCATGGTCGGAAGTCAGCTTGCTGCCCCTGTGGGTGGTCACCGGGCACCGGACGGGAATGTTTGCAGGCCGGGCCTGGGGGAGGGCCCTGCACGGTCCCCACCATGCTGTCCTCGGGTCAGCGCTGTATCCCCAACATCAGACGTCAGCCTGCTCCCCTCCACAGAGCTTGCCCTCCTGGCATAGACCAGACCTATCTGTCATAGGATGGCCACTGGACGGGGGTCCGTGGGACCACATGACACTTGGAAAATAATGACCATCATAATAGAAGTTTCTGGAACCTGACGAGGAATCTGCATTAGTTCCTAGGGCTGCCTTAATGAAGCACAGGATGCTAGGGGGCTTAAAAATGATGAAAATGTGTCGTCTCACCCTCTGGAGGCCAGAAGTCTGAGATCCAGGCGGGGCAGGACGTGTCCTGCCTCCTCCCGCTTCCGACCCCACAGCAATCCTGGGCGCTCCTTGGCCACATCCCTCTGTCTCCGCCTTTGTGCTCACATGGTTCTCTTCTCTGTCCCAATGTCCCTTTTCTTATAAGGACACGAATCGTGGACCTAGGGCCCGTCCTACTCCAGTAGGGCCCCCTCTTAACTTGGCCAAATCTGCAAAGACCCTATTTTCAGTAAGTTCCCGCCACAGCTTCCGGCGGACATCATCCAGCCTCCTCTGGGCGGCTTTGGTTCTCCCTCCCGACTCCCCTTAGACATCCGCCGTTCCCTAGCCTCCCAAACCGATGTTTTACCCACGTCTCCATGGGGCTTCCAAGAACTCCTACACAGTCCTTCCGTGCCACTCACTTGGCTTCGTGGCCTCATGGACACAAGTCCTCTTCGTCCCGTGAAAGCCAGGGTGCTCCCCTCCTCGCAGAGGGGGCCGTGGAGTCCAGCTTCCTCCTGCCCCAGGCGCCTCCTCGACTTCCGTCACCTACGGAAACAGTCCCAGGACCTGGGGCTGGATTCGCCTCCAGCCCGGCTGCCCTAGGCGTGCCAACCCGCTTGTCTCTCGCCCACGGTGAGGTCCCACGCCGGTGCCTTTCCCGGGACACCGCCCTACGCGGTCGGTCAGCTCGTGCTCGGTCTCCTCCAGAAGACCTCCCTGATTAGCCCCTTTGGAAGATGCTGAGGAAGACATCCCTTCTCTGTCCCCTGTGGCCAGGGCTCCTCCGAGCAGCATCACTACTTATGGTTCATTTCTCCTAATCGGCTCTGAAGGCAGGCTTGCCGTCTCGTTGGCCGTGCCCATTCCTGAGATGCTCAGAAGGCCGCCCGTGTGTGCCAAGTGAACAAGTAGGAGGAGAAATGCATTCAAAGCATCTTTTGCTCACACAGTGGAGCGAGGGGCCTAACCCTGCAAAGTGAGATAGACCAGTAAGTGGACAGTTATCCATACACATTCCTTAAGGGAAGCCCGGTTATACATTCTGCTTTGGAATTTCGGATAACGTTAATTTAGTGATCTAGTCTAGATACTTTTTACTCAAATGATGGCTTCCTACCAACTAACTGGCCGCAGGAAGATATGTTATCTTAAGACATACACATTCTTTGTACATCAGAAATTAATATTCTCTCCCAGGTGATAAATGAAGAGTAGCATTAGGTAAAAAGACTTTCAAAAAGTGAAGGGCACCGGGGTGGCTCAGTCAGTTAAGCGTCTGCCTTCGGCTCAGGTCATGATCCCAGGGTCCTGGATTTGAGCCCCGTGTCGGGCTCCCTGCTCAGCGGGAAGTCTGCTTCTCCCTCTCCCTCTGCCCCTCTTCCCTGCTCGTGCTCACTCTCTCTCGCTCTGCTCTCTCTCTCAAATAGATAAATAAAGTCTTTAAAACAATGCACAGTGAGCAAGGGTCATCGTCCATGCAGTTCCAACCTCTATCCCCACCTGCCCCAACCTCAAACACCACGAGAAGCTCCGGGAGCTGGGGCACAGGTGCATGCTGTCCCTTGTTCCCTCTCTGGCCCCAATCCAACTTCCGTGAACCCAATGAGGACCCAGGTGAAGTGAATGTCGGGTCCCTCATGATGTTACCTTGCTAATATATATCCATCCTCCTCCTCCC
>CM052886.1:518129-546053 GCA_028534135.1 Potos flavus
CTGTCCACCTCCTCCTCCCTCTGTCTACCACCTCCCTCTGTCCACCTGCTCCTCCCTCTGTCTACCTCCTCCCTCTGTCCACCTCCTCCTCCCTCTGTCTACCTTCTCCCTCTGTCCACCTCCTCCTCCCTCTGTCCACCTCCTCCTCCCTCTGTCTACCTCCTCCCTCTGTCCACCTCCTCCTCCCTCTGTTCACTTCTCCTCCCTCTGACCACCGTCTCCACTGCTGTGGTGACGTTGCTCTCTGGGGGGGGGGGCAGGGTATCTCATGCTGCCCCTATTATTATTCTCGAGTCTTTACTCTGCAAGCTGTCCTGTAAGTGAGCTCGTGGAAGCTGACGATGGCGTCCATGACGCTGGGGATAAAGTGCCAGAGGAGGTGGCCCCGTCCTGGGTGCCTGGAGGGAGGCCTCCTGTGGGGTCCGGATAGCACACGGTGCAGGATTTGGATGAAATAAATCCTCCCTCTGCTCTTTCTCAGTCATCTAACTGCAGAAAATAAAAGTTTCCAACTTCTTCGGCCAAGTATTTATTTTGCACATGATAAATTAATTCAGCCGTAGAGTAACCTCGTCCATACATCGGCTCCTCCCACCAGCACGTCGCTCTGTCCTTCCTGACCGGGGCTCGTCTGCTCGACAGAGACCGTCTCTGTCTGGCTGATGTGAAACTTCACTTAAAACCCCAGAACTTGCAATCTGTCTCTGAAGCAAAAAGAGGAGTTCCAGCCAATCTTGCTGGCTGTATTTATAGCATTTTGTTTCCTGAGAGAAGACAGGAAAAGCGAGAGCTTGCTTTCCCTCTTGCGAGGCCCCTCCCCTGCGGTCCCAGCCGGAGGGCCGGCACCAGCGCCCGTGTGCCAGGTGCTGCGAGCGAATGCGGGATCGGAGGGGGATTATGTCACTCCTTCGAAGGATGAATTGAACGTGCTTCCTCCCGTGTCGGACTGACGGCACCACCCAGGAGCCTGGAGCATATAAAGCAGCGGCTGCCGCCGGGCGGCCAGTGCGGTGCCGACCCGGCTTGTGTGCTGCGAGGGCTGATCTCCCGCACGCCCCGACCCTGTCCTCCGGCCTCGCCACAGCTGCCTCCCGGGCCACGTAAGAGCGTCATACGATTCCTGAAAAATCATTGCATTGTCCTTTAATTTTTGGAAATGGCTGTTTTGATTTCTAAGAACGGAGAAGGAAAAAGTGCCGCCTAGAGTGACAGTGTGAGGTTTTCACACTGCGAGCTGGCTGCTGGGAGCAAGCCCGGGGAGCGCTCTGCCTGCGGGGCTGGCGCGGGGAGCTTCCTTGGCGGTCGTCGGGGCTGACGGTCCTTGGGGCGCTCACCCGTGTACCTGCCCGCGAGCCTGGCCCCAGGCTCGTGTTTTCAGCCAGAGTAAGCAGCGCCCACAGTAACGCTTGTCGTGGATGGGGGACCATGCGGGACGCGTTCGAGAAAGATCCCCGTGAGCAAGTGAGAACACACAGAGATTATAGGGGCTGCAATTCTAAACATTACTAATAGCTCAGCAGTGTCTTTGAATATTATTAATGGGGCGTGTGCAAAGCATGTGAGGACCCTGGAATCCAGCCGTGATGCAAGAGGGTGCCGGTCTGCACAGGAAAGCCTGGCCTGGGGTTCCCGGAGGGGCTGCGGTGCGGCCGGCGGGAGGCTGGGCGGGGGGCTCCTCGGTGATCGTGTCCCTCCGACGTGTCCCTCCGAACTAGATAGAATTTGCTCAGTAAAGTTATAGCTGCTTGGATTGCTGATATAAAAGAATTTTAAAAGATCTTTATGGGTTCTAATTACATTCTGTTGCAGAAAGTCTTTAAAAGTCTTTCTTTGGAAAAACAAGAGCCGTAAACACATACTGAGTGTGTGGAAGTCAAGTGCCCAGTGAGGGCAGCGCGCGCCCCTGAGTCCTCACTGCGCGTTGGACGGGGCACGGCACGTAGTAAGTGGGGGGGCCGGCCCGGCCATTCTCGGTGCTGCCGCGACCCCGTGAGAGGAGAGGCGACCCCCTCAGTCGTGTGGCCAGGGCGCCGACTTCTGACTCCCGGCGACACTCCTCTTTTGGGGACCAGACGTTTTGGTTTTGTTAGCAACAGAGTTCAAGCTGCTGTGTGGGAGCTGACGCCCAGAAGCTGGGCCTCCAGACCTCGAAAAAGTGCCTTTTGGAGGGAGCCCACTTTGCCAGAGCCAGGCGTCCCCCTCGGTCTGCCGGGGACGGATGGCACACATCTGGTCGAGGGGACCCGGGGGCCCTTCTGGATGTGCTCACTGCCATTTACTCTGAGCGCCAGGTGTCATTCTGAGTTCTCTAGGGTGCTTCCCCGTGACCTCAGCCCTTGGAGAACCCGAACAGCGGCATCGCCACCGCGCTGACAGCCACGGAGAGCGCGGCCCGGGCGACAGCCGTGCGGGGCGTTCAGCACACGCCTGTGCCCGCCGGGCTGCGGGAGCCCTTCACCGCGTGTGCCCTTCACCGCGTGCACTCGCTTAGCTCGTTTCTCACAGCAACCCTATCCGCGGATGCTTCACAGGACTGTTCTTCATTCGACAGGGGACCAAACCGAGGTGGGAGGTTGAGCAGGCCGCCCCCCGGGGACACGGCTTGGAGCCCGCCCGCTAGGGCCCCCCGCCTTGCAGTGTGCTGCTGGAAAACAACCCGGCCGGCAGACCCGTTTGTGGAGAGGCTTGTGCAGCGGAGTCAGAGTCCAGAGGGGGCCCGCTCCTGGGGAACCCTCCTCCATCCCGGGAACGTGCCTGCCTCTGGGTCCCCAGATCCTTTGGGAGAGGGACGCTGCTTGGCTTTCCGCAGCCCCGAGCGGCTCACAAGCTTTGCTGTCCTCCTAGGGGAGGGACTGGGGCTCAGCGGGAAGCAGCCTGCTGCTGGGAGGGACGTCCGTGTCCCCCGTGCCCGCGAGGGACACTGGCGCGGGAGCACCAAGGCAGGGAGGGCAAGGGTTAAGAGCGGAGCGGGCTTCTGTCCAGCTCTCCTGAGTTCTGGCCCAGCGTCTGCTGGCCTGACCCATGCCAACTGAAAATCCTCAAGAATGGAAAAACAGGCCTGCAGGAAAATAGAACAGCCGAATAAAAGCGATTGCTAAGTAGAATGCTATGTTTTTTTGTGGTTAGGATACACCAAATTAAATTTACTTCTCCTGCATAGTTAATATTTATTCTATTTAAATTATGCACAACTTTTTTTTTTCCCTTGGCTATTTACTCAAAGACGTCTTCGTGGATGATTTTCTAAATAATGCTGATACTTTTCTAAATTCATGCGTCCTGGGTTTAAGCCTTGGCTACACTTCTCACCAGCAGC
Source organism: Potos flavus (assembly GCA_028534135.1). Lineage (NCBI taxonomy): Eukaryota > Metazoa > Chordata > Mammalia > Carnivora > Procyonidae > Potos > Potos flavus. Next base: position 521,446 of record CM052886.1, read on the forward strand.
GTTGCTCTGGGCGAGCACTCAACTCTACTGGGTCTTCATTGTCCATCTGTGAAATGGGCATGGTAATAATAGTATTTGCCTCCGGGTCACTATGAGGACCAAATAACGTGAATATTGAGATGTAATTAGTTCAGTGCTTTGTCAACATGCGCTACTCCAATAAAAACTAGCAACAGTTAGAAGCGCCCCCTCTGAAAAGCTAATTTCTTTTTTTTTAAAGTTATTCCAATTTCTTTTTTTTTTTTTTAAAGATTTTATGTATTTATTTGACAGAGAGAGAGAGATCACAAGTAGGCAGAGAGGCAGGCAGGCAGAGAGAGAGGGGGAAGCAGGCTCCCCGCTGAGCAGAGAGCCTGATGCGGGGCTCGATTCCAGGACCCTGAGATCATGACCTGAGCCGAAGGCAGAGGCTTTAACCCACTGAGCCCCCCAGGCGCCCCGAAAAGCTAATTTCTTATCCAGCGTTTACTTCCCACAAATCCACTTGTTTTTGATTCTGATGCACAAACTGTTCGTGTGAGTGAAAATTCCAGCCGACACGGAGAGTTGCCGCCGTGCACGCCTGCGTGACCAGGGTCTGCTTCCTCCGCAGGGCTCGTGCGGGCGGCAGGATGAGCTGGATGCTGGTGCTGCTCGCCCTCTGGGGCTCGTGTTGCGCTCAAGGTGAGTGTGGACCGCGGTCCCGGTCGTCTGAGGCTGCCGGGCGCCGGCAGGTAACGTGACTGTCGTTCCTTAGAACGTCTGGAACCTCCTTTTCAATAAATATTTACTTTTGAGTCCACATAATAGGAAATGACTTATTTTTGGAAAATCTAGGTATTAGAGAAAAATATTTTCACCTACAGATACAACATTGTCGTGCAAATTTAGCCTTTTTTCCCCCTGCTGAGTTTGTAACTAGAAGTGGTTGGTGCTTGAGAACTCTTTGCTTCCCACTTTTTCCCCACTTGAAAATATATCATACGTATTTTCCCATGTGTTTATTTTTATACAACATGGTTTTTAAGGAGTGTGTAATATTCCGTCAAAAGAGAACCCTAATATTTTTAAGGCCAATCTCTATTGACATCATTAGTTTATTATCGTGAGTATAAATGATGCCGCCAGGAATCCCATTGTGAATACATCTCTACTGGTATTTGTGATTCTACCCTTAGAAAAACGTCCAAAAGTAAAATTGCTGAGTCAAAGTTTTAAATTACTCTAAGGATTTTTGATAGATTGCCCAATGGCTCTATTAAAGGTTGTGGAATTCACAGTTGGATCAGCAACGCTGCGAATATAATGTTTGAACTTGCCACGTAGGAGATGGAAAGCTATGCTTCACTTAAAATTTCTGTTCAGTAAATTATTTTGAATTATTTAACCTGTTATATTTTGGGACAGTCTGACCACTTTTCTCTCCAGTCATTCGGATGGTGACTTAAAGCCATTGATTTGCAGACTTGAGACCCACCACTGTCTCAGAACTATGGAGCATTCAGTAAGACTCGCAGAACAAACTTCTGCAAAATAAAGAGATACAATGTAACTTGTGTAAGTCACATGCTCTCTGTAGGAAAGCCACGTATAATGTATCCATGACAAGGGCAGAGGCTTTCCTTTGCAGGATTGTTTTTCTGGGCGATCAAATGGTAGACACAGAGCCGCACCTAAGCCTCGGACCCCGGTGGGAGAGCAGGAGACAGATTCCGGAAGGTGTGCGGAGCCCGACTGGGGGAAGTGCGTCCTCCCCCGAAAAAGCCTGGCTGCGGAGAGCGTTAGCTAATCCAGACAAAGCGCCGGGTTTACCTTCTGGCACCCGCTCCCGCGGTCTCGGGGCCCCGCTTTGGGAAGCAGCCGGGAGAGAGGATAATGGTTTTACATGAGAGCTTCCATTAGCACCCGGCAGAAGGGGGGGACCCGGGGGACACCTGAGGCCACAGCGGCTCGGCCGCACATGACAGCACGGTTTGCTCCCCCACATGTAAAAATGCCCTCCGGGCTCGCGCTCGCCCTGCCTGCTGGTAACCTCCCGGCTCTGTCCCCCCTGGCAGCCGGCGGCCAGGACGAGGACACGGCCTTCGACCTTTTCAGCATCAGCAACATCAACCGGAAGACCATCGGGGCCAAGCAGTTCCGGGGGCCGGACCCCAGCGTGCCTGCCTATCGCTTCGTCCGCTTTGACTACATCCCGCCAGTGAACGCGGAGTACCTCAGCAAGATTGCCAAGATCGTGCGGCAAAAGGAGGGCTTCTTTCTCACGGCCAGCCTGAAGCAGGACCCCAGGTCCCGGGGCACGCTCCTGGCTCTGGAGGGCCCCGGCCCCTCCCAGAGGCAATTCGAAATCGTCTCCAACGGCCCAGCAGACACGCTGGACCTTACCTACTGGACAGACGGCACCCAGCACGTCATCTCCCTGGAGGACGTGGGCCTGGCGGACTCCCAGTGGAAGAATGTCACCGTGCAGGTGACCGGGGACACCTACAGCCTGTACGTGGGCTGTGACCTGATCGACAGCTTCACGCTGGACGAGCCGTTCTACGAGCAGCTGCGGACGGAAAAGAGCCAGATGTATGTGGCCAAGGGCTCCGCGCGAGAAAGTCATTTCCGGGTACGTCCGGCGGGGTCGCGGCGGACGCGTGAGAAGGGGACCGGGAGCTGGGGGCTGACCAGCAAGGGCCTCTCTCTCCCTGGTGCGCGTGCTGGCACAGGTCAGGCCCGGCCTGGGAGACACACGCCACCGTGTGCGGACACACAGAGACATGCACACACACATTACGTGCGCACACACACATGTGTACACACGTATGCACTTGCACACACAAGCACACACATGCATACACTGCATGCACGTGTGTGCACACCACCGCGCACATACATATGCACACCCTCGCACACACGTCTTTCTCAACCGCAGATAAGCAGAGCACGTTGTCCCAGGTGTGCTTTCTTACCTGTGCAAACGGTCATGGGTTTCCAGACGGAAGACTGATTTGAAGACCGAGGCATCAGCCCCTTCTGAAGTTCTGGAAATCCCAGGCTCTGCACGTGGAACCCACCGCCCGCTGCCCGTTTAGCACTGAGATGCTAGGAGAGCTGATTAATGGCCACGCTTTTTAAGAAAAGGGCTGCTGATTTATGAGGGGATAGCGGCACCTTCATCTTAAGTTACATTTACGTTGAAGTCGTTTTTGGAAGCTCTTTCTACAACCACAAGCGTTTAGAACCCGCAGTGGGGTCAGTGCATTGCTCTCCTCCAGATCTGCCTTCTTGGGAAATCAATGTGCCGTTAAATTCAGTTATTGGAGGAGAAGACTAGAGTCCTCGCCAGTCGTCGAACTAAGCTCTGGTGGCCGTCAGGGAGGTCCTTGGGCCCTGCTGACTGCACGGGGTGGGAGGCGCTCTCCCTGCTGAGAGTCTGCCTCTGTGATTAGAGCACGGCCACTTCCGAGACCATTAGGCAGACTCCGGGAGTCAGCAGAGTCCCCTGCAAAGGAGGTGCCACCCAGAGCGTCCGACCGGACGTGTTCGGAAGACAGAGTCGCACACGTGTCTCGGGGTCACCCTCACGGTCTTCCTCTGTGCGACCCGTGGTCTGTGCGGTGCTGAGAGCAAAGCCGCAGCAGTAACGGACGCAGGGTGACCCACGGTAAAGAGAGCTCAAGGCTGTAAGAGTAAAAGACGGAAAGAAATGTTCTTGCTTTTCAAAGACCATACGTTATATGTTTAAAATGTCACCTAGCCCAGTCTCAAACATTTGGTGTTTGTCCACTGCTCTATTTCTCTCCAGGGTCTGCTGCAGAATGTCTACTTAGTGTTTGAAAATTCAGTGGAAGATGTTCTGAGCAAGAAAGGTTGTCAGCAGAGTCAGGGAGGTAGGTGTATTTTGAACAACGTGTTCCATGTTTCCTTTCTTGTCTTGGATGGATTTCTACTATGATGTGTGTGCATATCTGTGTGGTGCATGTGTGAGCGTGTCTGTGTGTATGTGTGCTTGTGTCTACACGTGAGTGTGTGCCTGTGCCTGTGTATGTGTCTCTGTGTGTCTGTACATGTGTGTGCACGTGTAATTGTGTCTGTGTGTCTGCACGTGCATACGTGTGTGCATGTGTGTGAGTATGTGCATGTGCGCAAGCATGTGTATCTGTGTCTCACATGTGGGGATGTGCCCGCACATGTGTGTGTGTCTGTGTGCACACGTGTGTATTTGTGTCTGTGAATGTGTGTGAGCTTGTGTGTCTGCATGTGTATGTGCATGTGTGTGCCTGTGTGCATGTGTGTGCACACGTGTGTGTGTGTGTGTAATATGGGGGGCACTAGTGGGGATTTAGAAAAATATTCTAATAAAGGGCCATTATTGTCTTTGAGTGAGTTTGGTCAGCTTAGACATGTTGATGTCTGAAAATGATAAACTGCCTGAAAGATTAATATTGAATATATTTTAATAATCCAAAATAACCCATTTTATGAGCCAAAAAGGCAATCCCTGCATTTTCACACGAATCCGTGCAAACTTTCCAGTCTATTAGTGTGTGAAGACCATCTCTACAAGCTAACACCACCGATGCGTGCCCGACTAGGTTAGTGGGGTTTTCTCGTGCTCCTCCCGCTGTGGGCAAAGCCCGGTGATGGAAACACCCACACCGTTGGACCCATTGACAGATAACCTCGCATCGTGTGTTCATGGCCTTTTGCGTTTACCCCTGCCGTCATTTGACGGCTGTTCTCGCGCATTTACTTTCTGAAGGTCAGTCTGCTGTGCTCTTTAAACCCCGCGTCGGCGGATCTTCTCTGGGACGGGCCGCTCGCCTGTCAGTCGGGAAGCCGGGGCGCCGGGGCCCACGGCGGACGGGGCGCCTACCTGGGGCTGCCCCCGCCCGGCTCCCAGCGCGGTTCCTGTGACTTGTTTTCACCGAGACCCTCGTGCCACGGCACGATCTGACACGTACGGATCCTTCTCTCACGGGGGACGTGTGGAGAGCATGGGGACGTGAGGTCCGGAATACACGACGGCGGCTCTGTGACCCGTGCTCCCCTCACTGGGGGCTGGGCTCGGCCGGTGTAGGAGCTGGGACCCTCGTGTCCTCCTGCTGGGGCCGGGGGTCCCCTCGGAGGTCGCGCCCCGTCCCTCCGCACGTCGTCCCCGGCCGGTCAGTTCACGTACGGGGCAGGAAGGGAATTGTGATAGTGAATTTTAGCGGACGGCGAGCGGGGAGAGGCTTGTAGTGCCGGCCCCCGTCACACAGGCTCCCACGACAAGCCCCTCGTGGTACCTGCTGGGGCCCACACCTCACCCCCGTGTCTCCAGCCCGGCCACCAGGCCAACTACTGGTCCCTGTGATTTAAGCCCCTGCCTTTTTGGGGGGAATGTGCTCTTTAAAAAGCAAAACGTTTAGAAAAGGCTGGGATAGTAAATAGACAACTGGCACCAACTGCGCGGGAAGGTTCCACCGACGCAGAGAAAGCAGAGTGGCTCTCGGGGTGTCCTGACCCGGGGGGCTGTGCTGCGTGTCGGGAGAGCTGAGCCCCATCGAGGCTCTGAGCTCCGCGGGGCGTGGAGACCCTCCCCCTCCATAGCAGGAGAAGGGGGCTCCGGTCCGGGTCCAGGTCTAACCACAGGCGACCCTGCCGCGCGTCTCGTCAGAGGGGGACGGATGCCGGGCCTGTGGGGTATCCCGCCCCAAGGAGGTGCTCTGGGGTCCGTCTAAAATCAGGCGGTGGTGGGCCGTGGGGCGCGTTCGGGGGTGCAGTATTGTTTTTAATCTGCTACTGGGGAGCGCTGACTGAGGTGTTTATGTTTTGGGGTACGTGTCCCCGCCCAGCCAGCAAGCCGGGGGAGCTCCCAAGGTCGGTGCGATTGAGGCAAGGATTTATGACCGAGTAATAAAACCTCAACAGCGGGAGGCCCAGCGGAATGATAGCGTCCGCGAGGCAGAACTCAGCGGTGAGATGCAGAGCGACACGGGCCATCCCACTCCCGTGACGCTCACGCGGTGGGGGCACGGCCAAGGCCCGGCTGGCCCGGCTCCCGCGGGGGACAGCGCCTCTCTCTGGACGGGACCCAGTCTGTTTCCAGTCTGTGTCCCAGACACGTACGCCCCGTGGCGAGGACCCCGGAGGGTCTGTGCGGCTTCAGGGGCAGCGAGGGGGTCCCCCGGCCGGGCGTCTGAGGGGTGCGCCCTTCCCTCCAGGGGATGCCGCGGGGCGCGCAGGGAGAGGACGTGCGTGCGAGGGAGGCCGGGGACGGCCAACCACGCTTCCCATCAGCGTGAGGGCCGTTGAACCCACCTCGACGCAGAGCAGGTGGCCAACGTAAAGGGTGTTTGGAATAGAAAAGCGGGCACGTGAGGAGCTGGGGGAGGCCGCGGATTTCCCGAGAACACCTGCCGGAGGCCGGTGCCGCTGGGACGGCAGAAGCGGGCCGTTCCCGGGGCTCGCCTCCTCCCGGCAGTCTGAGTCCCGCGCGGGCAGAGCTCTGAGGGCGCCGACCGTCTCCGGGCTTCTGCCTTCGCTCCTGCCCTGTTGCCGAGCGCCTGGCTGGCCGTGCCGCTGCTGGCGCGCGTCCCCAAGTGGGCCGAGCCGGACGCCGTGCGGTCCCGCGCCATTCTCGGGTGGACCTCGCGCCTGTGGCTCCCCTCCCCGGGGCCCGGCCGCGCTCACCGCCGTCCCTGTGCTTCCCGCAGCTGAAGCCAACGCCATCGGTGAGACCACGGAGACGCTGCACTTGAGCCCTCAGGGGGGGCCCGAATACGCGGGCCCGGGCGCGCCCAGGAGGCCCGAGTTGTGCGAGCGCTCCTGCGAGGAGCTGGGCACCATGATGGCCGAGCTGGCAGGGCTGCACGTCATCGTCAACGAGCTGCACGAGAACCTGCGGAAGGTGGTGGGTGCCGGGCCGGCCGCGGCCGGGAGAGGGCGGCCGGGGGGCAGGGAAGCCTGAATCCCAAAGGCCCACGGGCTCCACGTCCTCAGGACGGTTCCCAGCCAGGGGACGCCGGCGTCCCCAGCAGATCGGACTTCTGAGGGAGAGAGAGGCGCTGCTGCGGGAGGGACGGGTGCGGCGAGCAGGGCCGCAGAGGTCTGGGAAATACGGACGCGGGCAGGACGGTCCCAGCCAGGCGCCCGGCACCTCGGGGAGGAGGCTGTGTCTCGGGTGACAGCAGCCAGCTTCCCCGGGGACGTGCCCTCCGCTGACTCGGGACGGGAACAGGGTGGCACCCACGAGAAGGGAGGGAGGCAGCGGGGAGGATGCCCGGAGGGTCTGCAGGTCGGGGGGGTGCCATTCCCACCCTCTGGCCCACAGGAAAGGGCCCGGAGCCGCAGTCGGACTGTGGCCCAGGATGGGTTGGGAGCCGCTCGGTTTCCACTCCGTGGGGAGGTAGAGGCAATGCGCACAGCGAGGGCAGCTCGTGGCAAAGGCTGAGCACCCTCTGGAACCTTCCAGCGTTTCTCTGGCCCTGGGGCAGGAATGGGGGCAGGAGTTCCAGCCACCCCCTCCCGCCACTGCCCCCCCCGTCCCCCCCGCCACTGCCCCCCCACCCCCCCACCCCCGTGTGCGGGGGAGGAAGTCAGGGCTGGGAGGCTTTGTGGGCCCTCTCACCAAGTGAGGGGCGGGTCTTCCTGGGAGGCGTGGGCCGCCTCGCTGCCCCTGACCCTGCGTCCAGGGCTGTCACACAGGCAGGAGGGGATGAAAAGAGCTTGGGGACAAGTTTGCTTAGCTTGGATTCGGGGGCAGGGACATGTGTGACCTCCCAGAAACCTCCTGGACAGTGTGTTTCTGTGCATTTTGGGGCAAGAGAGGACCCATGCCTTTCTTGCGATTCTCACGGGGCCTGTGACCCCACCCAGGAGCCCCCGCGTTGGAGAGAGGGGTTCCCAGCCCGCCAGCGGGAGGAGCGCTAGAAACGCCCGTCGGGGGCAGCCCGTGTCATTTTCACTTACTCGATTCTGCTTAAGGCCTGCTGTCTTCTGCTCTAGTCTGTAAGCCCCGAGACGGCCAGAATTAGGTCTGTGTGTCCCTGCTCTTGTGTTCTCAGACCAGGGCTGTCATTTCTGGAAGAAGGGGTGAGTCCACAAATTGGGGTCCGTTTTCAGTGGCGCTCGGCCGGCAGGGTCCCTTCTCCGTCCAGCACCGCCGGGCGCTGGGACTCGAGGCGTGTCAGGGCGCGAGCGGGGCCGCCGTGGAGGGCGATGGCGGCAGGCCTGCCCTGCGATCGCCGTGACACAACCCTGCTTGGGGGAGGTTCCTCGTCGACCTGATGCGGTCTCCCCGACGCGGCCGGGCGCCCCACGCAGAGCCTTCTGCACGGCCGGCGGCTCCAGTCCCGACCGCGGGCTCTCCGGTCCCGGAGCGCCCTCCTTCTCGTCTGTGCGCCTGGTGAGCGGGTGCGTTGTGTTGGGGACACTGAGACGTCGCCTCGCCTTCCAGTCCAGCGATAACCAGTTCCTCTGGGAGCTCATCGGCGGCCCCCCCAAGACGAGGAACATGTCCGCCTGCTGGCAGGACGGCCGGTTCTTCGCGGAAAACGAGACGTGGGTGGTGGACAGCTGCACCAAGTGCACCTGCAAGGTGAGGCGTGCGGACGCGCGGCCGCTGGGGGCAGAGAGGCCTGCGCGGGGCGGCCGCATCCCCGTCTTCCCTGTGCGGCCGCGTCCGGAGACCCGGCGCGGGGGCCTAAGCGAGGCGCCAGCCCACCGCGCGGCTTTGCACACAAGAGTCCGGGCTCCGGGAGGCGGACGACGGTCCCACGGGAGGCGGGAGGCGGCCGGGGCGGAGCTGGCCCGCGCCCGGGACTCCAGGCAGCTCTGTGGGGCCCGGGGGGGCAGTCACGGCCCACGTGGTGGTCGGTAGTAACTGAGCCTCTTGCCCCCCATGAGTGCTGCCCGTTCCCACCGAGGGCGGCCTCGGGGGTCAGCGGCGCGCCCAGACCTGGCCCTCCCGCCGCGGTGCCCGGGCACAGCCGTCCTCCCGGCCCTTCCCACCCAGCCCTCGTGCTGACGCTCGTGCGTTTCAGGGAGTGTCACACGGACCCCTTTCTCACCTGCAGAAATTTAAAACCGTTTGCCACCAAATCACCTGCCCCCCAGCGACCTGCGCTAACCCGTCCTTTGTGGAAGGAGAGTGCTGCCCGTCCTGCTTCCACTGTGAGTGCGCTGGGGGCTCGGGGTGCCGCCCGCCCTCCTGCTCTGCGCCTGCTTGTGCTTCTGCCTGCGGACCCCCCGCTGCCGGCTGAGGGCCTCACCCCGGTGGGGAGGATGCGGGGGAGGAGGAAGGGGGGCCGGAGGGCGCTGGGTAGGCCGTGAGGGAGGGCACGGGGGGAGGGTGGGGGGCGGGGGGGTAGGGAGGGCTCAGGGGACCCCTCGCCCCGAGGCGGTCCGCACTGAAGGCCCACACTGACCAGGAGTCTGAAGGTCCCTGGAGTTCAGGCTCCTGTCCCGTGACCTGCGTGAGGAAGAGGGCTCAGTGGCTGCGGTGCAAGGACAGAGCACCTCTGGGAGCGGGGTGGGAGGGTGTTACCCCCGCAGAGGGAGGACAATGGGAACAAAGCCCATCAGAGCATTGCCCCCCTCCCCCCTCCTAACCCAGGAGCAGATGCGGGAGGGCCCGGCACACCCGCGGGCTCCCCAGGCGGTCTGAGGCTCTGGGGAGCCGGGGCCCAGTGGAAGCTCAGGTCCCCCGTCGAGTCCCGCTGGGCCGCGTGCCCGGCTCCTCACCCGGGGATGGCGTCTTTGCACAGATGCCCGCCCGGGCTCCCCACCCTACAGCCCCGCGCAGCTGCCCTCCTCTCCTGCCCCCGGGCTCTGCCGCGCTTGTCCTTCTGTTACCCACACGGGCCCTGCTCTCCTTCCTGGTGCGAGCGCGCCGGCCCCTCCGGGGGCGTCTGTGGTTCCTGGGGCATTTGTTCCTCTCTCACTGGTGTTCAGCCTCCCCTGCCTGGTCTGCACCTCGAGGCCGAGGTCACAGGCGGGGGACGCCCTTTAGGCTTTGCCGCAGGCCCAGCCCTTCTCACGCGCCCTCGGGACTCAGCTGGAGAATGGCTCTGGCCATGAGGTCAGGCTCGGCCGCTCTGTGATTTGGGGCAAAATATAATTTTTCTGGGGCTCGGATTCATTGTCTGTAACTATGGGAGGGTCACGCCGACCACATGGGGTCAGTCTCAGGACTGAAACGGACAGTGTGACGGCAGAGTCCACACGGGCGCCTGACACACCTTCCGAGTTGGAGACGCACCGCGCGCAGCGCGAGGCGGGAGATGAAAACACCATCCTCAGGCAGGCCTGCGTCCCGCTAGAGGGAGGCGTTCCACGCCGCGGGGCGTGTCTCCGTGACCTTCTCGTCTGGTCTGCTTTCTGGAACACTTACCACTGGCAGGCCGTGCGCCCCGAGTCCGACTGTGGGAGAGCAGCGCGTGTGCTGCTCCCCAGACAGACCTCAGGCAGGAAGTTACTGCCTTTCTCTTACTTACAGGTTGGAATACACTCAGAAGACTTTCCTTGCAGGAAATTGCCTTTTTATTTAACTTGTCCTAATTTAAATTACCTGGGACTAAATTTCGTGGCCTGTAATTTCCACCAAAATGTAAAAAATTCATTATCGTACGTAAGTCAGCAGTGGAGATTAAAATGGAAGCGTGTTAAATGTCAGTGCGTCCCATAAAGCCCCTTGTGGACCTGACTCCAGACTGTGTCCTGTGAGCCATCTTCACAGACCCATAGACCCCTTCCCCGACCCGGGTGACGCGCGCAGCTCAGCGCGCAGACCGTACACCCTGTGGCCTCTATCTCGCTCTGCGGCCGTCCCCACGGGCCCCTCCGTCCCGCCCGGGAAGGCGGCCCCTGAGCCCCGACCCAGGTGTGGACGTCGGGTAACTGGTGTGCCCCACCGGGCGTCCTGCTCAGGGGAGGGTGCGCCCCACGCGCCCGCCTTCCCCGGCACGCAGCTTCTACCTCGCGGGCCCTTCCTCGCCGTCCTGTGGCCGCCCTGGGCAGGGGCTTGACGGGCCTTGTGCTTCCCACCCAGCGCTGGACGGCGAGGAAGGCTGGTCCCCCTGGGCGGAGTGGACGGAGTGCTCTGCCACCTGCGGCTCGGGCACCCAGCAGAGAGGGCGGTCCTGTGACGTCACCAGCAACACCTGCCTGGGGCCGTCCATCCAGACGCGGGCGTGCAGCCTGGGCAAGTGTGACCATCGCAGTGAGTGTCGGGGCCACTGGGTGTCAGGGGGCTGGGGTCGGCGTCCCCCTCCTTTGGGTGTGGGGGCCTGTGGGGATGGGCTGGGTCCTGGGGCCCCTCGGGCTTGTCCGGGGACTCCTGCAGGGGAGCCTCCTTCTCCTGCTGCTTCTCTCCATCGCTGCGCGTGAGCAGATGCGGGGCCGCGGCCGCCCTGACGTGCTCGTCCTCGTCCGTGTGCTAGTCCGGCAGAACGGGGGCTGGAGCCACTGGTCGCCTTGGTCGTCCTGCTCAGTGACCTGCGGCGTCGGCAACATCACGCGAATCCGGCTCTGCAACTCGCCCGTCCCCCAGATGGGGGGCAAGAACTGCAAAGGGAGTGGCCGTGAGACCAAGGACTGCCGGGGCGTCCCCTGTCCGCGTAGGTGGGGAGAAGGCCGGGTGGGAGCGGTGCTCGCGGACCGCGGGGTGCAGGGCTCTGGGGCCAGCCCACTCCCGCCCGGCAGCCGAGGCACTGGGACTGAGCTGTCGAGGTGCCTCCGGACCCCGGCTGGCTCCTCGCTGGAAGCCGGCCTCGCGGTGACTCCCGGTCACCTGTGAGCTCTGACCTCAGAGCCGGCTCAGTGAGGGTACAGCTCACCCACGATTCAGGGAAACATCCGCTAGAGCCGGGGGAGCTGTCCCCTTGTGCCCTGCACCGGCGGCCGTGTGGATGGCCCAGGGCGGTGGGTCTCAGGGGACGGCTGGCTCTGCAGTTGGGACGGTGACCCAGGGTACCAGGAGACCTCTCCAAAGCCCGAGTCATGCCCCGTGAGGACAGCCAGCAGAAAGGAGGGTGAAGGGGGCTTCCTCTCGCTGCTGCGCTGTCCGTTAGAACGCACGTGAGCTCTTCCCTGACGGGGCCCCCTGTGCCCGTGGGCGCTGGCCGGTGGTCAGCTTCCGTTCCCAGCGCCTGTGTGATTTCCCAGAGGTGAAAACCATGCCGACCGAAATCTGCCGTCTGCATTACCCCCGAGCTTAGGGCCGGGAAAGCCCACTCTTCCCAGTTTCCCAGCCCCGTGTGGAGACCCCGCGCCCCCCGGCGTAGGTCTCCTTCCCTATCTACCCTCTGTGCTCTTCGCCTGCAGTCGACGGCCGGTGGAGCCCGTGGTCACCGTGGTCGGCGTGCACGGTCACCTGTGCCGGCGGGATCCGAGAGCGGACGCGCGTCTGCAATAGCCCCGCGCCGCAGCACGGGGGCAAGGACTGCGTGGGGGACGTCAGGGAGCACCAGATGTGCAACAAGAGGAGCTGCCCCACAGGTGGGTGTGCGGGAGGGGGGCGGGGAGGGGCGGCTCTGCACACGGAGGACGTGGAACCAAGCGCAGAACTGCAGGAGGACAGGGAAGAAAGATCAGCTCCGTTCACACGATCGTAACCGCTCTGATCGCCGCGCTCGTCCGGGCTTCTACATAAACACGGGAAACACACGCTACAGAGGGGAACGTTTTACGTGACGACAGCCGTCCCGGTTCCCGTGTAGCCTCTGTATTCCTGCCACCCGAGGATCTGTTCTTGGAGGTGGCGACTCTGCAGGATGCCCCCGGCCCTCCCCGAGTAACTCAGTTTCCCCGCAGCGAGCCCCTCCGGCCGCAGGCAGCACCTCCGTCCTTCTGTGAGTGTCTTGGGGGCACCGGCCCGTGCTGACCCCCTCTGTGTCCACCCACGCAGACGGCTGCTTGTCCAACCCCTGCTTCCCCGGAGCCCAGTGCAACAGCTTCCCCGACGGCTCCTGGTCCTGCGGCTCCTGCCCCGTGGGCTTCCTGGGCAACGGCACGCACTGTGAGGACCTGGACGAGGTGGGTGCCCGCCCTGGGGGAGGGGCGCTGGCGGGGACGGGGCGGGGCTCACGCTGGCATATCCTGCAGTGCGCTGTGGTCACCGACGTCTGCTTCGCCACGAGCAAAGCCCACCGCTGCGTCAACACCAACCCCGGCTTCCACTGCCTGCCGTGCCCCCCTCGCTACAAAGGGACCCAGCCTTTTGGCGTGGGCCTGGAGGCGGCCAGGACCGAGAAGCAGGTGAGGACCCCGGCCCTTCGTGTGCTGGGAGAGGCTGGGAACCCGTCGGGAAGAGCCCAGGGCACTGGGCAGAGAGGGTGCGGAGGAGAACAGGGGCGGCCTCCCTGGGGCAGGTGGAGGGCTGTGGGAGCCTGTCCACCGTCCCCACTGGACCACCCTGGTGGGCGCAGAGCAGAGCTTTCTTGCAGGAGCCCGAGAGGACCGGGCTGACAGCACACAGTTTCCTGTGGGCTCGGACATCATGCCGGTGCTGCTCCGAAGCCGTCGGAAAAGCCTCCGGAGAGAGCATCTCCCGGAGCCTCTGGACGCACGCCCGGCACCTGCTGTCCCTGCAGCATCCGAGGGGGCCCTGCACCCCGGCGCTGGTCCCCGAGCGCCCACCTTACACCCTGCCCGGGAGGGGAGGGGTCTCCGTGTGTCCTAACCACGTGGCCCTTTCCCCACAGGTGTGTGAGCCTGAGAACCCGTGCAAGGACAAGACTCACGCCTGCCACCGGCACGCGGAATGCATCTACCTGGGGCATTTCAGCGACCCCATGTACAAGTGTGAGTGCCAGACGGGCTACGCGGGCGACGGGCTCATCTGCGGGGAGGACTCGGACCTGGACGGCTGGCCCAACAAGAACCTGGTCTGTGCCACCAACGCCACGTACCACTGCGTCAAGGTGAGGCCGGGGCGCGGCCCCGCAGGCGCTCACCCGCGGGCTCCTCGGCCGCCCGCCTCCGCTGGTCCAGGGACGCCCGTTCGGGGCGGTTGTGGCCGTCTGGACCTGACTTGGGGGCCTACGCGGTCGGGGGCTCCAGGCGCTTCCAGCGGCGTCCTCCGCTCGCCCCCCACGGCTCCCGGTGCCGGAGAGCGCCCGTGGCTCGCCGCATTTTGTGGGACTGGAGCCTGGGCGTGACGGACCCGGGGGGAGGGGACCTTGGCCGGCTCCGGGCGTGGCCCTGGGGGTCTGGTGTTTGGAGGCCACCCGGGGACTTCTGCGGCACATGGGGGGACGGAATTGAAGTGCAGCTCGGGTTTGAATTGTGACATCGTCGGAGTGAAACAAAATGATTTTTCTAGTGAGGCCAGTTACCCACTTGTGTGAAGAGCTGACTGGGGACGGGACTGGGACCCTGCGGCTCAGGTCCTGGGATGTCCACCGTCCCGGCTCCCGTTGGCTGGGGAGGGCGCGTGAGCGCGGCGCTCTGGGAGCTGGCATCGCGGGGAGGAAGGGGACCCCGCAGGCTCAGCCCTCCAGCTCGCAGAGCGACGGCCCTCCCTCTCCTCGGGTTTCCTGGTGCCGTTTCCCGGGGGTCCCGGGCGAGGGACACGAGCCTCCCTGTCTGGCCGCGCGGCCGCAGGGCGTCATCTCCGGCGCGGCCTCGCCCGGCTGAGGACAGCTCCCGACCTCCACGCGACCAGCTCTGTGCCCACGGCGTTGCTCCCTGGCCGCCCGAGCGTGTTAGAACTCGTGTGCATCCTCTGCTCGCAGGACAACTGCCCCCTGCTGCCTAATTCCGGCCAGGAAGACTTCGACAAGGACGGCACCGGGGACGCCTGTGACGATGATGACGACAACGATGGTGTGGACGATGAAAAGGTGGGGGCGGCTCTGGGCCTCGGGCGCGGGTGGCCAGGGAGGGGAGCCTCGTCCGGGCTCCCAGACACGTCTGTGGACTGCATTCCCGCCCACGCGACCCGGCACCGGCAGGGCGTGGCCGTGGGCACTCTGCTGGGACGCCGCAGGAGTTGGACCTCTCGCCGGCTCAGAGGGCCGCCATCCTCCTGTGGGCCAGGGACGGTCCCCGCGGTGAGTGATGTGCTCGCCTTCACCGCAGCGGGGACACGCTAGCGCTCTCTCAGGACACTGTTGCGGGACACGAGTGAGTTCGCACACTGGGGCTCACACAGCGCTCGTGGGAACAGACTCCCCGTTCCCACTCACGGCTTCCCCACGTCCGCCGCTCCACGGGCCCCTGTGCCATCCGCCTGCTCAGTCCTGTGGTGGGGACGCCTGTGTTCTCACCACGGGGCACACGGTGTGCCATCTTTGCCACAGGACAATCTCAGATGCATCAACTGCCACGGAATGACTCGGCGGCAGGAAGGCGTTTGGTGGGGCCGACCGCTCTGCCCGCGAGGGTCCCCTCCCCTCCGTCTCCCACGGGTTCCTGACTCCTTCCCTTGCCTTTCCCTAGGACAACTGCCAGCTCCTCTTCAACCCCCGCCAGTTCGACTACGACAAGGACGAGGTTGGGGACCGCTGTGACAACTGTCCCTACGTGCACAACCCCGCCCAGATCGACACCGACAACAACGGCGAGGGGGACGCGTGCTCCGTGGACATCGACGGGGATGGTCAGTTTGGCTCCTTGACGTAGACGCGTGTTCGCGACCCGTCGTGTCATCGTCCCCCTGTGGGCGTGGCGCGGGAGTAAACCGTGCCTTAGCCGTTCTCGCGGGAGGCCAGCCTCCCCCGACCCGTCCTTCCTGGGGTCGGTGGGGGTCGCCAGCCTCAGGGCCGCCCTCACAGACCTGCAGATGTGGTGTCTTCCTTCTCGTGACCCAGGCCCCAGTCCCGCGCCCTGTGTCCCCCCGCTTACCCATGTCAGAGCCCCAGGAGTGCAGTCCTGTCTCCTCAGCAGATCACACCGCTGAGACACGGCAGCGCCTGCCCCCGCCCCGGGATTTTCCTCCCACGGCCTTGTTTCTAACAACTCATGAGCTGGCCATGGCGAAGCTGCCCTCGGGGGTCCCCCAGGGGTCAGGAACTCCAGCACTCCAGCTCGCGCTCTCCCGGAGAGAGGGGCCCGTGCCCCCAGCGGCTGTGGCTCCCTGCTGCCCGACATCTGTGGGCCGGGGCCGGGGCCGACGGGTGCCTCTCTGCCCTGGCTGTGGCCAGAGCACCAGCCAGCCCTTCCTGGCGGTCCGTTCTCGCTGCCCTCCCCGTCCCGCCCCCTCGGGTCCCCAGGGTCCAGGCGGGGGGGAGGGAGAGGGGGCTCAGTCTGTCCTGTGCGTTCCCGCCGACTCAGCAATTGTGCTGTTTGGGGTTTTGCCAGGAGCGGACGGGGTTGTGTGACCCAGTTTCATCATGTTTCCGTGGCTCCGGTGCCGATGGGATTCATTCCTGTGGGGGGATTTCTTGAAATGAGGTGTCACCCCCGGAAACCCAGTCGACCTCCATCACTTTCCTCCCCGGAGCAGACGGGGACGGGAGGGAGTGTGGCCTCAGGTCCAGGCCTGCGGGGATGGAAGCGAGGGGAACAGTCCACACGGTGAACTCAGGTCACACCGTGAGAACACAGCTCCTCCTCGTGCCGCGTTATCCGGAAACCTCCACGAGTGGCTCTGGTTTAAACTGAGGGGATTTCAACTTTAATGGGAAATCTGACACATGTTCTCCCACGAATCCAATATTTACACTTCACCATAATCACAGATCCGCTTTTGTTAAATAAAACCTTGGCTCTTTCGTTTTTCGCTGGAACACCCACAGATGTCTTCAACGAGCGGGACAACTGTCCCTATGTCTACAACACTGACCAGAGAGACACGGACGGGGACGGCGTGGGCGACCACTGCGACAACTGCCCCCTGGTGCACAACCCCGACCAGGTAATCGATGACGTGATTGCTCGGCTGTGCCTGTGAGCAGCAGGGGCCGGGGACCTTACCAAGCACAGACGGATGGGTCCTGTGGCTGTCCGTCAGCTCCGCCAACAAGTGACAGCACAGGCTTTCCAGGACTGAAACCATTCCTGAACTGAGCGCTCACTGTCCATCCCCCTGGCCACAGGCCAGACGCGCGGGGGTCTTCGCCGCCCTTCCTGAGGAGCCGTGCCTTCCTTTCCCTGAAGCAAATGTGTTAATCAGCCTCTCCTCCAGATTGGCCTTTGGAAGACGCAGTGAATGGAACGCGTCACCGTTGGCCGTGGGCTCTCCTGTCGCAGACCACGTCCAAGAGGCACTTGGTTCTGGGCGCTAATTCTTTCCAGTCCTCTTCCCGTGACGCGAGCCCGTGGAGAGCAGTCGTGGAGGGTGGAGCGTCCCGGGATCGCCCCGTGTCACGGACGCCCCCCCCGGGGGCTCAGCCGCTCACGCGCATGGGGCAACCCAGCCCCGAGGTCCAGGGGATTTCCAGCCCGGCGCCCGGCTCGCTGGGCGGACGCTCAGCGTGGGTCCCGCTCTGTCCCCCAGACCGACGTGGACAACGACCTCGTGGGAGACCAGTGTGACAACAACGAGGACATCGATGAGGACGGCCACCAGAACAACCAGGACAACTGTCCCTACATCTCCAACGCCAACCAGGCCGACCACGACCACGACGGCCAGGGAGACGCCTGTGACTCAGATGATGACAATGATGGGGTCCCCGACGACAGGGACAACTGCCGGCTGGTGTCCAACCCGGGCCAGGAGGACTCTGACGGTAGGTGCCGTGCCGGGGAGCCCGGGGGCCGAGTCTGCGGGAGAAGCAGGGTGCCGTGCTCCCTTGGGGTGGCCCTGCTCGTGCCCACCAGCCCGCCGTGCCAGCGACAGGCTCCTCGTGCATTGGGGCAGCTCTGTGTCAAAGCCGCTGGCGGTCTCTGCAGAGAGGCCCCCACTACAGACGGCATGAGGTGGGGTCCACGACGGTGATGGGAGGGGTTTGTGCTTTCAACGCCAAGCAAGCAAAAAAGGGGGGGTGTGAAATACCAAGAAAAGGGGTGGGTTTTCCGGGCAGCTGACCCCACCCAGGGGGTTGTGGGGGGACCGGGGCACGCGGGAGGGTCTCCGGGAGACAGTGCGGTGCCCGGGGCTTCCAGGGGAGCGTGAGAAAGTGGCGGCAGGTGCGGGTGGCGCTGCTGGGCCTCCAGGAGCAGAGATGGGGTGTGGGCGTCTGAGGGTGGCTGCAGGAGTCCCCTCCCCGCCCCCGAGCCATACGGCTGATTCCCGCGGGACACGGAGGCCCGTCTGGACCCACAGAGCCCCGCTCAGGCCGCCCTGTGGACGTATGGGGGGAGGGGCTGGTGTGCACGGAGCATCAGGGCTTTCCAGCGTCCTCATGTGGGCGCGCTCACCTCCGCCCTGTCCGTGGGACGCATGTTGCTGGTGTCCAGAATGTGACGGGAAATTAGCTGAACTCGGTACCTTTTTCTCCTTCTGAAGCCATCGGTACTAAAACGAGCTAGCGTAGGAAGCTGCCGTCAGCCTGGGGATAGTCACGCTTACCGCAGACGGGCCACTGCGGGGCCGCGGGGCCCCGTATGCAGCCGGCGGTCTGGGCCCACCGCACACCCCCACCCCTTCCACCACCTCACTGGACGAGTTGAAAGAAGCTTCCAGAAAAAAGAAGATCATACCTCCCCTGGGAGAGGCATTTGTAGAGTAAGAGCTTGGCCTCAAGTCCAAAGATTTGGAGCAGGACGGTGAAGAAAGGTGGTGAGGGAAGTTCTGAAAACCGTCGGAGGGCAGAGCTGCACGTTCAGGCTGGGATTGCAGCTGACAGCCCCCAGGCCCCGCGGCCCAGTGATGAGTGGGGACCCTTGGAGGGGCTGGCCGGGGCTGCCGCACGTGGTCACCGCTCTGCGGACGTCCCGGCTAGCGTGTGAGGACGCTTCAGAAAGGCAGACGGCAGACCGTCTACTCTGTCTTCTGCTCTCCTTCTTGTCCCGGCGGCAGGTGACGGGCGTGGGGACGCTTGCAAGGACGACTTTGACAACGACAGCATCCCAGACATCGATGACGTGTGTCCCGAAAACAGCGCCATCAGCGAAACTGACTTCAGGAACTTCCAGATGGTCCACCTGGACCCCAAGGGCACCACTCAGATCGACCCCAACTGGGTCATTCGCCATCAAGGCAAGGAGCTGGTGCAGACGGCCAATTCGGACCCCGGCATCGCTGTCGGTGAGCCTTGGACATCCGTCCTTCGGGGGTTCTGGGGGCGAGTGCGGGGTGGGATTGGGGAGGTCTCTCGGGAGTCCCCGCCCTCCCACGGGTGCCTAAATGGTCTGGACAAGGACTCCTAGCTGCGCCCACGGATCCTGGGCCACGCCACGCATTTCCCCAAAGGCTGCTTCCCACCCGATCCTACGACCGAGTGTTTCCTCGACATCCAGGTTTTGACGAGTTTGGGTCTGTCGACTTCAGCGGCACGTTTTACGTCAACACGGACCGGGACGATGACTACGCCGGCTTCGTCTTCGGGTACCAGTCCAGCAGCCGTTTCTACGTGGTCATGTGGAAGCAGGTCACGCAGACCTACTGGGAGGACCAGCCCACCCGGGCCTACGGCTACTCCGGCGTGTCCCTCAAGGTGGTGAACTCCACCACGGGGACCGGCGAGCACCTGAGGAACGCTCTGTGGCACACGGGGAACACCGAAGGCCAGGTGAGGACGCCGGGCCCCTCCGCCGGGCGTGTCGGGACAGCAGCCTCCGCCCGCGCAGACGTGCCCTGCCTCTGGGTCGTCACGCGCTCTAACCCGAGCGACCCCGGCCCCGGCGCTCTCCCGCGGAGCGCCTCCCTGACGGAAGAGGCCACGCCTGGGGCTTTGAGAAACGCAGCTGACGATCCTCTTGGAGAGTCGACCTATCATTTCTACCTTCTTCTAGAGAAAGGGAGAAGTGGTGTTAAGTGGTGGTGTTTGCCCAAGGCCCCGTGTTGAGGGGCCAGAGGACGGAGGGTCTGAATCCCTGGCTGGCTCCGGCGCTCCGAGCTCGGGACCACATTGCTCCCCGCCAGGGGTCTGGTCCACGCCGGAGACTCACGCCACGAAAGCCCTCAGACGGGGATGCAGCCGCCCGAGCCCCAGGGGCCAGGACGCACAGGAGCGTCTTTGTTTCCCATCCGGTGCCGCGCGACGGCGACCTAGACTCAGGTGCCAGCGGACTCAGACGGATATGCTTTCCCAGGTGCGAACACTATGGCACGACCCCAGAAACATCGGCTGGAAAGACTACACTGCGTATAGGTGGCATCTGACCCACAGACCCAAGACGGGCTACATAAGGTGAGTGGGGCTCGGCGCCGTCCCCGTCCCCCAGGGCACTTCCCACGGCAGCGGTGTCCCCCGTCACACGGCCACTCAGAGCGTCATTAACCGGCACGTCAGCCAGCGGAACCCCGACTCGTGTGTCCTCCAGTCTCTTGCACGGCGCAGGCCTTCTTTCTACCCTGCCTCTTCTACTGCACATCACTTAGGAGGAAAAACCAAACTGCAGAAGAGGAGAAAGTCACACTTGTCTTGTTAACGTAACTCAGAGGACAATGAACGTCTTTCCTCTTAATGAATATTCTGGGCAGGGGACAGAAAGCATAAATCATTATTATTTTTTAAAGACTTTATTTATTTATTTGTCAGAGAGGGAGAGCGAGCAAGGGGAGGGGCAGAGAGAGAAGCAGACTCCCCACTGAGCAGGGAGCCCAATGTGGGACTCGATCCCAGGATCCTGGGATCATGACCTGAGCTGAAGGCAGAGGCTTAACGACAGCCACTCCGGTGCCCCCAGAAAGTGCAAATTAACGGCATCTTTGCAAAATTACCGTGCGCTTCATCCAGAGAATAGAATCATATTTCTTTCTGATATTGTGAATGGCTGCATTTGAAACCCATCTTCAAATGAAACTTTCACATGTATCAGGCTAACGGTATTTTGCCCTTTCGACATGACAGCATTTGTGGTTGGTTTTGATTAAAACAAATATAGACGATTTAAATAAGGTTCTTTTTTTCCCCCCAAAGTTCAACTTGGCTAGAAAGTGCAGGGCTGGGTCGGGTGCTTCCCAGGGGCCGGGAGCGTGTGTCTGCGGCATGAACGAGCAGACGGGGGCAGGGAGCCCGGGCTCGCTGTCCGGCCGTGGTGCTTACTCGCCCGCGGGCCGCCGTGCCGCCGGGGAGGCCCTCGTGCACACGGTCCTGCTTCAGGCATTCGGATAGAGCCCCGTCCTTGTCACCACGCAGTTCCAGCCTGGCGGGTGGGTGCCCGTGAGCACGTGGCTTCGGTGCCACGTACAGGCCACGGGGATGGCGGCCCAGGTGCCGAGGACCCGGCGCCCAGGCAGCAGGGCCTGGAAATGGTCCTCCGTCCAGCGGGCGGCCGTCTGACTCTCCCAGCTAGGGGCCAGAGCTCGCCCGCTGTGGCTGAGGGGCCAGTTACCGGGAGCGGTGGGTCTTGGATCCGTGGCCTGTTGGCGCTGGCTGGCTGTGGGGGGAGAGAGCTGACCCCCCACCCCCAGCATTCACACCCTCGTTCTCTCTCCCATGCCCTGTTTTCAGAGTGCTGGTGCACGAAGGCAAGCAGGTCATGGCAGACTCGGGACCCATCTACGACCAAACCTACGCCGGCGGGCGGCTGGGGCTGTTCGTTTTCTCCCAAGAAATGGTCTATTTCTCGGACCTCAAATACGAGTGCAGAGGTGGGCGAGAACCCCATCGTGTGGGCGGCACAGAGAGCGGGCAAGGGACACGCATTCCAACTTTCCTTTTATAAAAGCAGCACGTTAGGCAATAAGCAACTGTTGTGTTTGGTCAGCTTGGTTTGTTTTGTTTCATTATCTGTTTGTTTTAAATTGAATGTGAATTCCTTTGGTAGAACAAACACTTCCCAGTTCACGGACGGGCTCTGCCTACTCATTTGTGCTCTATCCTTTAGCTGTGTACGTTTTGTACACCTTCTGAACCTCTAGCGGCATTTTAGATTGCTACCTTTGCTAAAAAAGGGAGGGAGAGAAGGATGGAAGGGAGGGAGGGAGGGCAAGGAAAGGAAAAGAAAGGAAAGGAAAGGGAAGAAAGGAAGGGGGTTCCCGGCAGTCCTCTCTCTAGGAATATATTTGAATCCCAATACCGCAGACCTGCAAGGCTGCTCCCATCCGGTCTGACCCCATCCCTTCATGAGCACGTGAAAATATTCCCTCCTCCTGGGGGGTCAGTGAGGCTCCGAGGTACCTCTCAATAATCACACACTGAAAACTACACATAAAGAGGGAAGGGGAACGCGAGAATGTTGCTTTCTGGTGTTGTGTTGTGTTTTGTTTTGCTTTTCCCTCTGTTGGGTTGTCTTTCAGGACGTGACATGTCCCCTCCCCTCCTTCCGTGCGTGCATCCAAGCCATCCATCCATATTGTGGATTTTTTAAAAATTAAGATGATATTTTAGTTTACAGGTAGAACAAAATAAAAGAAAACAAAACCCACGGTCCAGCCGTCCTAATTCCACTTATTGTTCTTTATTTCTGTAGATGTCTAAGCAAGACCTGCTGCATTTCCAGAGACGTACTGTAGACGCTGTTGCCTAGACCCCCAGTGCGCGCAGGCGCTTCCAGCTTCTCTCTCTTTAGCCGCAGCTCCTGTCCTTGACCTTGACATTGAGGGTCGTTCGCCACCATCGACCCCGAGTCCAAGCGCCTTCCGAGGATACGTGTCGGAGGTGCACACACAGCCCACTCCAAGAAGACAGCTTGATGATGCGTGAGACTTTCCGGGCAGTGAACATTGAGCATGGCATTACATCGTTTTTTCCTTGTTTGTTTAAAAAGAACGACGTTTACATATAAAATGTAATTACTTATTGTATTTATGTGTATATGGAGTTGAAGGGAATATTGTGCGCAAGCCATTATCATACATTAAGCAGGAAAAATATTGCTACGTAACTTTTAGTGCTTAAAGCCATTTCCGCTCCGTGGCAGGCAGTCCCGTTGGGTCGGCCCCAGAGGCGGGTCCAGAGGACCCCGCTGGAGTGTGGAGAGCCCTGGGGGCAGAGAGGTCGGGGGCCAGTTGCACGCTGGGGAGCCAACTGTTTAATTGGCATGTTAGCAGTAATGACGAGAACAAACGAAAGCCCCTTCCCCCACACCCCTGCCCACAGCAAAGCCCGCGTACTTGGCAGAGAGGTGCAGGTGCACCTGAGAGGGGACATCCTGCAAAGCGGCACTAACACGGGTCCCGACGGGGGCCCGGCAGGACCTTCCGCCTGGCAGGCTTGAGGGACCTCCTGGCCGGCTGTCCCCTGATTCTGCTTTCTCGTTGCTGGAATTCCCGCTCGAGCTTCCTTGCCGGTCTCCGCTGCTGGAGACCAGACCAGCGGACGAGCACGTCCCCAAGTACACCTTCGCCTCTCATTCCTGTTCTAGGCTTTGAAACCGCGCCGAAGTGCCTTACCGAATCTGGCAAGACCTTCCCCTAAGGTTCCAGTTACCGATGTTTTGTTAATATTTATTAAATGACTGTCGATGCAGCTTCATTCACCAATAACTTATTTTAAATATGTCACGTAACACGTGTCGCAGGATTTCTAGGAACAAACGTGTAACACGTCTATGGTAATATAAAGATACAGTTACAACAAAATGTCTTCCTGTCAAGATACAAGCTTTACAATATTATGTTGTCATGATAAAGCTTAAAACGGAGGAGACTAGATCACTGATAGTGGGGAGTTTATAATGGAACCTAACTGATAACATTGCCAGGGGCTGTAATTCGGTCTTTGTTCCCGTTACCCTATCTGCTGTACATAGGATTTCAGACTTTGATGCGAAAGAAAAATCAGCATCAGCCTTGTCAGACACACCCGTTAACCCGTCATACAGAAATATACACAAGTTTGTGTGTGTTTGTTCTTTGCCTTAAATTGCGTGGTCTTTCTACAGGAAGTAGTAATCTCACTCCACATAAGGGGTTTAAGAAGAGAAGTTTGTCTTATCTGAGGCGGGCAAATCTTTCTCCCCTTTCTGTTGATAGCAATCTCGTGTCTATGTAAAGTAGAGAGGATCCATAACTTTTGTCTCGACTTGCACATTTCATTTGATAAAGTTACGTTGGTTGCTTCCTTCGAGGTTGATTTTTTGTTTTGCTGCACTTTTCTGTAGAGCCGTGTCCCCAGGACAGCGGGGTGTGGGAGCTCGGACTAAATGTACTGGCCGCGGAGACCGCGGCAATCTCTGTGTCGGTGTCCCTCAGCCGAACAACAGTGCTGTGGGACGATGATGTGAATACTTAGACTGTACCATAGTTTTTTTGGTAAATTATTTATGTTTTTTTGAACAAACTTCTCTTCCAGATTGATGAAACTCATTTGTTCTGCCAAAGACTGTAAATATTTATTTATTTGTTCACGTGGTCAACATTTCGCCACTGAAACCCTGCATTTAGCTAGAGCCTCATTTTTATACTTAAAGGATTAATAACCCGAAATAAATTGTAAAAAGGTTTTCTATAAATGAATCTCTCTCCCTTTTTTAAAAAGAAGTAGCAGGGCTTCCACTGGGGGGAAGGGAGACAAGCCCCAACGGGACAGCTGATGTCCCGCTTCCCTCGACGTGAGCCCGTTGGGTGGTAGGTCTTCCCTCTGCTTTCTGAGGGGAAGGTGTAGGTTTGGGGTCTTCGTGGAGAAAGCAGCTCCGCTGAGGGCCGACCTCGCATGTTCCAC
>CM052886.1:546553-564704 GCA_028534135.1 Potos flavus
GTGGCTGGGATGTTTTTCCACGAAACTGAAATTTCAATTTCCATGAAAAATATTAATGCTAATTGCTAAACAGCTTCCAAACTTTGGTAGTGAGCTTCGCTCTGAATTTCCGGGGCCACTGTTGGACTCGGGCGGACTTCTGTCCCGGAACCTCGCATGGGTAGCCCGTTCCTCACGGCGGACAGAAAACCGCGTCTGGTGGAGGCACCGGGGGCTGCGGCGAGCCCTCGCACAGGGTCATGAGCCAGGGGCCCAGCCACGACCCCGGTGCTCTGCCCGGTGCGAGCTGCCAGCCCCGGCGAGGCCTGGGCGAGGATTCCCCGGCACCACGCGCCTCGCAGGACGAGCCCGGGACACGCTCCCCCCGAATGACCGGTCAGCCCACAGTCGCCGCAGCGGAAATCTGCAGGCGGCCCCGGGTCAATGCGGGTTCGCAGCCTGGCCGTGCACCCCGGGGCCCGCGCACTCGCAGGGCTGAGGCCGAGCCGGGACGCTCCTCCCGCTCCCGCCCGAGGCCGCTCCGCTCCCCAGGCCTGGCCGCCGCCGCTGCCACGTTGCTCAGAATTTCTGGCAGCAGGAAGCCGTCGGCTGGCGCCGCCCCAGCCCGGCAGGAAGTCTCCAAATGTGCATTTGTTTCCTAAGAGACAAGAAACCCTTGACTCCAGAATGATTTCCAGGAATTACAGTATAAGAACTTAGTACGTGAGATTTTTATTTTCTTCCTAAAAAAATAAAAATGAAATCAAAGTAGAAGAAACCAGACTGAACACAGCACATTCCACTTGGCACAACAAATGCCTGTTTCCCCACCGCCGCCTCAGGTCGGGGTCACGGGCTCCCTGGCTTTTCCCGGGGGCAGGAAGTCAGGGAGACGGGGTGCCGCCGGGCGGGAGGGTCGGGGGCTCCCCCGACTGGCCGCCCGCCTTCTCTTCAGGGCGCCGGCGGGAAAGGCTCGGGAGCCCTTCCGACGGTGGGCATCGGGTGGGGGGCCGACGGCAGGGTAAACCTGTGAGCACCTGATTTCGGCCGTCAGGGGAAGAAGCCCCTAGAGGCCCACGAGCCCCTGTCCCCACGAGGCCCTGTCCCCACGAGCCCCTGTCCCCACGAGGCCCTGTCCCCACGAGACCCTGTCCCCACAAGGCCTGTCCCCACGAGACCCTGTCCCCACGAGGCCCTGTCCCCACGAGACCCTGTCCCCACGAGGCCCTGTCCCCACGAGACCCTGTCCCCACGAGGCCCTGTCCCCACGAGGCCCTGTCTCCACGAGGCCCTGTCTCCATGGCGTCCTGACCTCCCCTCCCGCCTCTGCACGAGCTCTGTTCCCCAAACGCATCAGAGATGCTCCTGACTTAGGGCGCTGCCGGGGGCCCCGATTCTCTGCTCTCAGCAAGCTCCCGGACAGTTTCCCAGTCGGTACACAGGTCACTTCTCCATAGACCGAACGTGTTCCTGAAGCCCCCGCTGCCCCGCTCCATCCCTCTGTGCCCCCTACCCTTCGATAGCAGTCCCCTTATTGGCGCCACTCTTTCCGTTCTCCGCCAGGACACCCTTCAGCCCCTCACCCCCGTTTATCGTCTCTCCTTCCCCCGTGAGGCTGAGTCTCCACGGGGTTCAAGCGTGTCCATTTTCCTTTCTTCCCTCGTAGATGTCTCCCCAGAGCCCGTGTCGAGCCCAGCACAGCGAGGCTCAGCGAATACTCGGGGAGTGAGTTAATTTGGGGAAGGGGGAAGACCCGTGGCAAGCCTGAACAGGCTAGTTTCCCCAGCGAATGCATGAGGTTTGCGCACAAAGATGCTCGAAGATTTTCACTGAATTCTCTAGACGTTCGCCTTCCCACGGCGTCAGTCTGGAAACGCTAATTCTGCATTTTATTTTATTTTTAAGATTTTATTTCTTTGTCAGCGAGAGACAGAGAGAGAGAGCACAATCGGGGGAGCGGCAGACTCCCCGCTGAGCAGGGAACCCACGTGGGGCTCGATCCCAGGACCCCGGGATCATGACCTGAGCCGTCGGCAGACGCTGAATCGACTGAGCCCCCAGGCACCTCAAATTCTGTGATTTAAAATGTAAGACGAAATGGTCTGGAAATGGGAATAAACTCATTTTTGCCAATCAATGAAAAATTCATAATCTCATGTGGAAAATTTGCGTTATACAATTTCAGCGTGCAACCAAATAAGGGGGCTCCCCATTCCCGAGTGGGAAATGGGCCTGCGGGTGGGGGGGAGGGACACGGGGCGAGAAGCATGAATCCCACCCCATGCGACAGCCGCATGGGGCCCTCCCCAGTCACCAGAGAGCCCGGTGGGCAGCGTGCTCGGCCTCCCGCTCCGGGCCGGTCCCGGGGCACATTCGTGGGGAACAATGCGCGGAGAGGCGTGCGTGGGGGACAGCGCGCGGGGGCGCGTGCGTGGGGGACAGTGCGGGGGCGCGTGCGTGGGGGACAGCGCGCGGAGGGGCGTGCGCGGGGGACAGTGCGCGAAGGGGCCTCAGCTCCGGAAGGAACTCCCTTCTGCTTGGAGAACAGCTTGCTCCGAAGGACAGCAGAACCCCAGAAAGAATGTCAGGAGAAGATGCTCACTTTTTTCCAAGGTGTTTTGGTTCTTTGTAATATAGATGGTGATTTACATTTGTCTCAATTTCCCCTTTTGTCTTTAGGATTAAAATTCCCCAAAGGGAATGAGTCTGGCTGCTCATTCCAGTGCCCCTGGCCTGGTGAGCCTCAGGCCTCTCCTTAAACTTGATTTAAATGTGAAAAGGACATTTCCCAATAGGCCTGTGTTTGTTCTCCTATCAGCTAATTGAATTCTACTTTTTCAAAAGGTGAATTAAATAAAATGTGAAGTATTTCGACTCTTAGAAAAGGCTGTAAGATTAATACATAATATCAGTATAGTGAAAAATAAATTCAGTGTGTGCTCTTCATGAAAGATCCGGATGAAACAAAATCTCATGGAAGTACAATCCGTAATCCCTTTCATTTCCTACACATTTCTGAGCCTATTAATAATAATACAAAAAGAACAATTTATGCCCAATAGCTCCCACAGCGTCTCCTCAGTAAGTGGCAAAAATCACTGCAAAATACTTTCCTAAAAGAAAAAATATAACCCCACAGAGAAGCTGCTTCACTCCACAGACCTTCATTTTAATACTGGCATCCTAGGAATGCTTATATCTTATTAAAAATTTGTCTTTATTTTTGAAGACAGTTTGGGGGTTGTTGGCAGTGATATTTGCGAGTCCTGGAGGAGAAAACACTCATGCCAGCACGTTGGACCGGGGAATGGGGACCGTGTGTGCAATTATAATTAGCTAATTAGACCCAGGCCACTCGAGCTGCGTTACCGGCTCCCACGTGGGTTTGCAGACGGAGACGCAGCGGCCGTTGGGCGGGAATATGGCATCCATCACCATCGACACCCGGTCCTTCCACGTGGGCATCAGGACTGAAGGTCAACACTTGCCAGGAGTCGGACCCATCGTTGGCGGGAACAGATGTGCCTTAAGGACTCTGAGAGCCCCGTGCTGTGGTGGGTGGGCGTGGAGGGGGCCCCGGGGAAACGGAGGGGGGGTTGCTGGCATTCCAGGCCAGCATCAGATGGAAGAACCGAGGTATTTGTCACGTGCAGTGGTCTCTTTGGGAAGGTCTTTGGCGGGAAGATCTGGGCGGGGTAGGAGCGGGATCTAGCAGATTCTAGGGCCGCTTTTGCCTGTTCTTTAAAGATTGACTGGCTGTACCTTCCCCTGGCCCCACCGGCCCAGGTTAGGGCCCTTCTCTGCGCGTGTGTGTTCTTTCCAGCAGATCTAGCACAGCGTGCAGAAAGCGTTGTTTTGGTTTCTTTCACTCCGTGTGCTCCCGCCGCTGCACGTGCGTGGTGCAGAGCTGGGACAGCTATCACTTACAAGGGGGAATCCGTGCCCGCGATCCGTGCACGCATGCACAGCTCTGCCCAGGTAAACAGTTGTGCTGGGCGTGTGCACGCCTGGTGCATCGGGGCTGGTAGACAGAATCAGACTTCTGTCGGAATGCATCACTATGTCCATCAGCTTGCTTCCGAGCAACGACTCCTTAGGCTACGCGCTCCCTTTGGTGGGATTTGTGCTTGGTTCGTGCACCTGTCACATGGCCAGCACCCGGGGACCCGCAGTGCCCGCTCGCTCAGGTCGTGCACGAGGTCGGCCAGAGGAGGCCGGGCTCCCCGGGGGAGGACGGCAGGCGTCCGTCAGCATGCCTGAGTTCAGACAGCTTTGGAGGCTGGACCCGGCTGTCCTGGTGACGCTGAGGCGGTCAGAGGCCCTCCGGCCACTCACCAGTCCTGCCCTGTGAGCCTTGCTCTAACGGCCCTGCTCACCGGGGTGTCGCCGGAAACCGCACAGAAGGCCGTCGCGGCCTGTCTGGGGAGCAGATGCTAGCCATCATTCGACTCTGCTGCGTGAGGAGAAAGCTCAGTGGAAAAGTATTCGAGGTTGTTTTCTCTAAGGAACCCGAGACTGTCGATATCAGCGGCATTTCAGCGGCGAAAATGACCACAAGTCCCAGGCTGTGCCCAGAGCGCCCTCTTCCCATCCAGCGCTGGGAGCAGAGCTCACTGGGCGGAGGAGGGACAGGGTGACCCCCGACAGACCGAGGGGGCATGCAGCCGAGACAGAGGGAGTCAGAGCAGACCCCTGCCCTGAGCGACCCCGTGCGGTGACCCCGGGGGCCGCCGTTCCCCAGCAGAGACCCTGCAGCCCCGTTCTCGGACGTCCGCCCCTCCCTGGCCCACGGTGGGCCCGGTCGGGGCTTCCGAGCGCTCGTCCTGTGTGACTTCAGCTCCACTTCCTTGAGCCGGTGACCGGGGACGGAATGTCACCGTCACACTGAGTAATGTCGTCACAGCACCTCGGAGCCGCTAGTCCGTGGAGGAATCCGTGTTCCAGGTCTGGGGGACTCTCCGTGCGGTCGGGTTTGCCCGCAGCGAGAGCTCACGGCGGGAGTGACCCCACATCACACCCAAGCTCTCCTAAGGCGCAGCCTGCAGGTTTTCCAAACATGATTCCGTCTTTTGTCGACAGAAGCGTTTCCTGAAACCAGCACCTGCTAGAGGCAAACCGTGTCGTCTGACGGGTTCGTGCCCTGACTGAGCACGGCCGGCGGTGAATCTGAGATCGAGAATCATCCTCACGTCGGCAGAGCGTGTTTCCAGTGCCTTCTGTGTTTTGGTTGGAGTCTATTCCCTGGATGCTAACGTCAACTCTGTGAGGTTCATGCAAAAGTTACCGCGTACAATTCTACGGATGCGAACGGACGTGGGTCCTGTCGGCAGGTCTGCAGGACCGTCGGGACCGCACCCAGAAGCACCGAGCCCTGACTTTTATGGCTATTTGCTGACTATGGTCAGTGGTCTCTTAGAAAGAGTGGTCGTAGGTGTTGAGTCATGGGGCTTAAATCTGCTCCTCAAGTGAAAAGGCAAGAACACACACACACACACACGTACACACAAGCACACTTGAACATGCATACACACGCACACATGTGCCCACACACGTATGCACTCACACATATGCATACAGACATGCACATGTACACACACATGTACACACGTATGCACTCACGATATGCATGCGTGACAATGACATACACACACGCATGCACGCACACACATGCATGCACACACACACACACATGCACACCAAGGAAACATGTAAATATTCATTAAGTATTTGTATGTATCTGATGATGTTTTGCAGTAGGAACATGAAAGGAGAATGCTACTTATTTATTGAGCATTTTCTTTGTATCAGACAACAAACGGCCTTTGTCATTTGCCATCTAAGGGACTCTGTCGTCCCTCTCCGGTGGGCGATGTCCTCTCCGGGTAGGATGAAGCAATGCTTCCACGGGTAAGTGTATTACGGGCGCGATGTAGGAAAGCAGTGGGTGCCCCCTGACTCCCAGCCCCTCGTTTTCTGGGGCCCCCTGCCCTGCCCCTGCCCCCAGCCTGCAGGCCCGCAGCACCCTGACGGCTCGGAGGGAAGGCCGGAGCTGCTCGGCGGCCCCTGGTTTCTGTGGGAGCAGGTGAGGGCGAGGGAGGAAGCGCAGGGGCGGGCGGCAATGAGAGGTGCGAGGCACCGGTTTCTGTCTCCCGCCGAACCTGTCGCTGGGCGGGGGGCTGCGGACGGGGTCAGGTGCAGGCGCCTTCCCGGCCCACGTGTCCCGGGCCGGCCGCCGTGTTGCAGACCTGGTCCGGGCCGTGCTCCCGGGGGCAGGCTTTCTGTGGCGACCGCACCCCAGGGCCCTCCCCCTGTCCCTTCCAGCTGTGCCGCCCCTGCTTGGCCCGCGCGCGGCTGCTCCCTGCAGGCAGGCCCTTGATCCTGGCGGCCCTGGGGCCTCGATTTCCTCTTCTGTAAAATGGGGATAAGAGACTTGTCGCCCCTGAGAAATGAGGTCTTGGTGAGGGCGAGCGGGACGTCTGCTGAGGCTCTCTGAGGACCGGCCCCCAGGCGCCGTCGACGGAGGGAAGTCAGTTCTGGGCCGGGTTCGTACCTCCGAGCAAGCTGGGGCTAGACGGCAGACTTCCCGCCAGCTGGCCCAGCGAGGGGCCGCCTCCCCGGGACGCTGCCCGTGGGGGCCGTGGGGACTCTGCAGGCCGGAGGGACTGTCGTCACGGCTCCGTTCTGGGGCCGTCAGCTCGGCGCTGCCGCCAAGGGCAAGCACTGAACACAGCCGTGTTCCAATAAAGCTTTATTTGTGGAAGCGGTGCCCTCTCTCCGCTCCTGAGAGTCAGGAGCAGCCGACCTCTGGGTGGGGTGTGCGGTGGGGGCTTGGGGCTCCGTCTCCTGCCTCCCTCCCCGCTGGCCGTGGTCAGGTGGGGGTCCCAGGTGCTGAGCTCGGCTGCACAGCAAGCGTAACGTGGAGGCCGGTGTCGATGAAGTCTGGGAGGACCCCGGCGCGGGCGCGCTCTGCGGCAAGGACGGCGGGGACCCCGGCACGGGCGCGCTCTGCGGGGAGGCTGCTGGGCAGGGTAGCGGGCTCACGGACGGCGAGCGTCCAGCGGGAGCTGGAGCCTGTCAGTCTGGGAATAAGAAGAGAG
Organism: Potos flavus; assembly: GCA_028534135.1. Classification (NCBI taxonomy): domain Eukaryota; kingdom Metazoa; phylum Chordata; class Mammalia; order Carnivora; family Procyonidae; genus Potos; species Potos flavus. Next base: position 553,630 of record CM052886.1, read on the forward strand.
TTCCGGGCCGAGGCCCAGCAGTGGCGGGCTGTGCCGTTGCCATGGCCGCTGACGGTGTTGAATCTGGGCCGAGCACGTGGGTCCAGGCCAGGGCTCTGAACGCCAAGCTCCTGGAGGCCCCTGGGCCTGGGATCGCTCCACAGGCAGCGGACGGCAACGATGCTGGTCGGGGTCCCTCCACACAGCCCCTCGCCGCAGACGCTCGGTGAGCAGCGTCCCTGGCCTCCCAGATCCTCACCTGGGCGTCACACGGAGCTCAGCGCACCGGGGGGTGGACGGGCAGAGGCTGAGACGGAGGGAGGTCACCAGCGCCCCTGAGGGAGACCAGATCCCCCTCAGGGATGTCCCCAAAAAACGTGCCCTGAATCCTGTCCCGGCTCAGGGCCGCACCGTGTCCGCAGCCCGCCGTCCCACGTGTGCTCCTCCTCGAGGAGAATCATCCGCGAGCCGGCACGGGGCTCGCGGTTCGGGGCCGAGGTGGGCGCCTGCCCGTGTCGGGCGGCCGCTGCTTACTGGGCTTGGCGACCTGCCTCTAAGAGGCACAGATCTTCCTTCCGGAAGCTGAGCGCGGGCTGAGGGGGTGCAGTGAGGTCTCCTGTCAAATTCTTTCGTGAAAACAAACCGTGTGGACTCTGTGTTAATACTTTCCCGTTCTCCAACACGGTTTTCAGAAACAGCCAACATTTGTCTAGAAACTAAAGTTTTCATTCAGCTGTCTGAACGCAGGTGAGTGTCAGCTGCTGCTTTCTTACCAGGAGGACCCAGCTCGCCCTCGCATCCGTCTCTTTCGAGGATCGCACTTTCCGTCATTTCCCCCGGGGCACACACACTGGAACCTTCTCTCCTAATTCAGATACGGCCCTAAGTGCCCCCCTCTCTCTGCACAAGAAGACTCCCGCCTCTGAGCTCTGCCCACGCACACGCATTAAGTGTAAAGCAGGAGCCCGGTTGACTCGTTAGACCCACTCCAAGTACTAGGCCACGCGGCTCGCACAGGCTCGAGCAAGAAGGACCATCCTCCGAGGGAAATTGCCTGCTGATTTGTGGCGCCGGCCGTGCAAACAAGAACGCCGAGGAGCCAGCCTCGCCGTGTCCGTAGACGCCTTCGCTGGATCCTGGGCTCGCCGCCCCCCTCGTCACAGGGGCTGCGTGGGCACCGGGCAGGAGACAGAAGGGGGGGGACGAGGCGGAGCTGGCCTTGCTGGTCAGCACGACATCACGTGGTCACAGCTGGGAGCGTGGGCACCGGTGCCTGGGGTTGGCTCGTGCCCCGGAGAAGATCGGGGAGGAATCCCACACCTACAGCTGTGTGGGACGTCATTTGGAACCAGGATCTTTGCAGAGGGAACTGAGTGATGCTAGGCGCTTATCCGATGTGACTGCTGTCCCGGGAGGAAGGGCTGTCGTATACAGGGTTTTGTGTGACTGTGAGTTTTCATTCCTCTAGGGTAAATATGTGTAAGATCACTGCCTCATTTGAAAGTGTATATTTAACTTTGTAAGAAAACCCCAAAGTGTTTTCTGGGATTGTGGTACCATTTTGTGTTCCTGCCAGCAATCATATTTACTTCTGAGGTGTACATTTTCTGTAAGGTGGTATCCTCAGCAACACTGGTGTGTGTGCGTGTGTGCATGTGTGCGCGCGTGTGCGCACGTGTGTGTGCATGTGTGTGCGCGTGTGTGATTCTCACAGACGTGCAGTGCTACCCCCGTGCTTTGAATTTGCATCTCCCTAATGAGCAATAACATCCAGCCTTTTTTCAAGTTTATTTCTACCCGTCTGTCTTTCTCAGTGAAGTCCCTGTTTAAATCATTTGTCAATTTTTTATTCGATTTCTGATTTCTTTCTTATGGTTGGGTGTTGAGGGTTCTTTATATACTATGTATATAAGTCCTCTGCCATGTAAGAGATTTGCACGTATATCCCGTACAATTTTATCTTCTCTTTATATTTTCTTAACGCTGTCTTTCGCAAAGGTTATGAATTTGGATGAAGCCGATTTATTGATTTTTTCCTTGCATGGATTGTGTGTTTGGCATTAGACACAGACCTCGCACGTTCACGTCTAACTCTGGCTCTTCCTCATCCCTCGGTCTGAACTCCGGGTGAGCCCGTGTGCCCTGCCTTACGCTTCATTTTACAGACGGAGCATCCTTCATGCTGCGTGACCCATTCTCATAGTTTCCAAGCTCGATTCAGTGAGAACACTTCCACTGTGGTTTTATAAAATAATCTTTCAGTCTTCTCAAAATATTATCCTCCTTCTATTATGCTAATCATACAACAAAGGGGACCCAGGAGAGGAGGCTGGTGTTGGGTATCCCAGGATCCTAAGCTATCCTAACCCACCAAACTAGACCCCGCAGCATCCCGTGCCATGCCTACAGATTTCTAAACCACACGCATTACATGCGAATGATAGGACCCTCACCTCTTCCTCTCATAGGGGAAAGATGTTCCCCCATAGTATGTGTTAAAGAGGAAGAAACAAAAAACATGTAAATTATGGCTATTCACAGCCTGTATTTCTTACATGTATGTCACCTAACGAAAGAGGGATAGTCTGGACAGGCTTTGTCATTTTTTTGCATGCAATACTAATTTTATTGTATGTCAGTTTTATTTTATATCAGTCTTTTTTTATCAATCTTATTGCCTTACACTGTACAGGATCTTGTTAGAGAAAAATAAATTAATACTTAACAACAATATATTAAAAAAATAAGTAAGCGGCTCAACATCCATAAAATTCCCTAAAACTTAGAACACATGTATGAAAGATGAGTGAGGAATATGCTGTTGATTTATAGACACAGCTTGGGAAGGTGACAACGTTTTAAGTATTTTCATTGGGCGGCTGCAGCTGCAATTTCTGAAATGTGCATTTGGACAGCTCAGCCTAATTTTTAAATATCACAGGTGACTGGTGTTCCACTATATGAGTCCAACTTAGTTTTCCATAGACACTTTCCAGCTCTTTCCCCATGGGAATTTTTCAGTCTTCCCTAATTGCTGCTTTTGAACACGCCTCTCAATGGGAGGTAGGTCATTTTTTGTCTGGGAAATTCTTTCCTTTGGAATTGAGCACGCAGCTTCTGGAGGGAGGCCTGAGGGATGGCGGGGGAGACGTGGATACCGTTTACTTTGCCAAAGCGGTCAGGGAGCCCGGCGGTCCGAGGGGGCGGGTGTCGCGGGGAAGCCGCCCGCACACCTGCTCGCCTCCCGCCCTGCCCGCGCTTTGTGTCCCCTCCGGGAAAGCTGCTGGCCTGTGGAGTTGTGGCTCATGTCTGTGGTCAACAGGGGCTCGTTCCACGTCTGCATTCACAGGACGTCTTGCCGACTGTCCCCATTCCCGGAACATCGCTCTCCCCAGTCACTCGGCACTCGCTCCCTCTCCCACACGGCACTGCAGTTTCTTCATGCTCTTGCGAGCGCGTAGCTCTGGGCTAGTGCCCCCACTTCTGCGGGAGCTGGAAGGTTCCACGGGGCTCCTGTCCACCCACCAGCTCTCTGGAGGAAACTCCTAGGAAGCCAAGTGAGACCCGACGTTGGCCGGGTGGTCTCTCTCCGGACTTTGACTCTTGAGCAGGAAGGGCCGGGATGACGAGGTGGTCGCAGGACCCTAACCAGCGTCCTGTTGCTCCGATCTCCTTCTCGCGGTTTCTATTGCGCAGTAGTCCTGAGCTTTCCTGATTCCCCAACAGCCAGTTCTGTGAGCTCCTCCTAGTCTACAAATACACTATCTTTTTTTTTTTTAATTAATAAGCCCATTTCTACTGCTTTCAACCGAAGCGCCCCGACACATAAACCCTGTTTACTTTAACTGGGGTATTGGTGGCAATGTGCCCCAAACTTTTTCAGGCCGAGGTGCACATAGAACAGCATCCCCGGAGCTGGCACAAACATTTTATTTTTGGAGAGTTTTCAAGAAAATAAAAAAGATTAAATCAAATCTGACTACTTGAAAGCGTGGCCTTTATTGATTCATTTATTCAGCAAATACTTACTGAGTGCTTCACACATTTTAGATATTGTTTTACCATAAGAGAAACAAAAACGATATGATTCTGCTTCCGCTTCCTGGGAATGCACGGGGACTCATGTGCACAACCGAATTCTCCGCACACGGTGTTCCGGGAAGAGCTGGGATTGAACCAGCGGTCACGGCACTTGGCCACGCGGGTCCCTCCAGCCAGTGTGCCGTCCGATGGGTTGGTGCTCATGCCTTATGGGCCTGGAAAATACTATAATAAATCCCCCCGATTGCAGGTGCTGTCACAGGGAGAGTGCAGAGCCCTGGGAACACGGAGGCTGGACAAGTGTGTGCTAACAGCAGTGATGTGGGGCAGGCGGGAGGACCTCCAAGGTCAAGGAGACAGACGACGTGGAGTCTGGGGACGGAAGGGATCACCCTACAATGCACGAGAGAGATTTATGAAAACATCAGTGTTTCATGTTTCCAAAAGCTAATTCCAAATCTCAAGCTACATTTACTAATTTTCTTTGTTTTGAATTTTTTAAAAGTATGAAACATTACAGTTGAGAATGTCTCAAACAATTATTTATAAGGGGGGAATATTGCCATTTTGGTTAGAACTCAACGTTAAAATTACAGCTGTAAGTCTTCTTGAAGAGAATGTAGGAGAAAACATTTAATACTCTGGGTTAAAAAACATTTCTAGGATACAACGCACAAAAAATAGCCTCTATCAAACTTAAAGCTCCCCTTCGAAAGAAAATATCAAGGGAATTAAATGACAAGATACATATTTGTGAGTCATGTGTCTGATAAAAACTTACATCAGAATACCCAGAAGACTCAAATCTCATCAATTTGAAAACAAAAGAGCCAATAAAAAATGGGCAAAATATTTGAGCAGACGCTTCCCCCAGAGAAGATATATGGATTTCAAGTGGTAATTCAGCGTCGTTAGCCAGCAAGGTGATGGGCCGCTACATCGTGTGGCTCGAATCGAACGGGCCGCGCACAGCGAGCATCGGCGGGAACGCGGAGGGGCGGGAACTCTCGCGCGTGATGGTGGGGAAAACGACCGTGGAGAACAGTCTGGAAGTTCTTAAAACCCAAAGGTATAACCTACAGTCCATCCTCGATATCTAACCAAGAGAGATGAAGGCATACGTCTGCACAGAGACGGTGCAGACACCTGCTCATAGCAACTTCGTCTGGAAAAGCCGAGAGCTGGGAACAGCCCTGAGGTCCGCCGACAGCTGAACAAGCGAGGGCCGTGTCATCACTCCATGGGAGACTCGTCGGAAATCACAGGAAATACACTGTTGACGACTGTCACCACGTGGACGAATCTTAAAGTAGTTGTCGTGACGGCAAGGAGCCGGGCTGCAGGGAGCAAGTGCCGTGTGACTCTGCTTATCCAAAGTGACAGGTGTGGTGGGCACTGGGGACCAGGGACAGGAGCAGCCGGGTGGGAGGAGGGTTGCCGGAGGCACGAGTGCATTTGGAGGGGAGGGATGTGTCCTTACTCCGAGTGCGGTGACCGATACACAGTGCACACCTGTGCTAAAACATCACATTGCGCACCCGAAATACAGGAAATGGTTTCCTGCCGGTTAAACCTCACGGTGCGTGTTAACGTCTAGGGGGCGAGTTTCCACTGCGGTGGCGACTACACACGCGTGTGGAGAATCGCGTGGGTGTGGGAGGTTCCGGGGACCGCTCTTGCCGGCAGAGCTCTTCGGCACGGGTGCATCCCGCTGAGGATTTCACCGACGAGGCGCCTTTTGCTGCATTTGTGCTCATTTTTTGATCTTAACAACCGCCGTGGTTTTCTAAACAAGCCACGATCCCCACGCGGCGCCCCGTGAGCGTCCGAGCAGCTCCGGCTCTGCCGGGGGGCTGCTCTGCTCCCCGAGGGCACGTCGGTCTGTCTTCCACAGGGTTCGTGTGGCTGGGAACTCCTTCTGGTGGACGAACACTGCTCCCCAAACCAGACCTTCTCAGGGACGACTCCGCTCCATCTCTCACGCCTGACCGCCTTCCACCGCCTGACCCTAAAGGGCGCCTTCTAGAACGTACCTCTGAGGATTCTAACTGTGTCGACTGTTAAGAGATACTACACGAGAAAGCTTCTGTGTCCAGAATGACTGAGAATGCGTTTTGCAGAGGTTTTGTTCTGTCTTTTTCACTGCACACCTTCCAGCCAACAAAGGTGGTGCAGTTTTCACTGTTTCGCCACATTTCGCCACCAGATACAGTTTTCTCTGAGCGTCTCACGGGAGCAATCCACGCACACACGCGCGTAACCACGGCACGCGGAGCTGGAGGCTGTGTGCCCGCCATGAACAGGGTCCGCTGAGGGAAGAGAAGGGGGGTCCGTGGCAGGTGCATTCCTGTTTCCACACAGACTGTCCTTTATTCAAGAGTTACGTCTGGAGAAAATTTCCATTCATTCGACAGGTGCTCTTTGAGTGCAGACTTTGTACCAGCTATGGTCAAGGGTCTAGGGTGGGGACCCGGGGACAAGCAAGACAGACACGTTTTATGCTCTTCTGGAATTATTATAACTTCAGATGGTGCAAAATGCTCTAGAAAAATAAGCCAGTAATGGAGTAAACCCAGAAACCTAACCCGAAACAATGAGGGAGAGGGGCGCTGACACTTGCGCATCTCCTCGGGGGATGGGAATCTGGAGCTGGAGTCACCGCGTGTGCCGGGGTGGAGGGGCCGGGGGGTGCGTGGGGCCAGCTGGGGTCGGCGAGGACCTCTCCCGAGTCTGAGCGGTGGGGCGAGCCGGCCCCGGCCTGTGAGCCCGCAGCGGGGCCGAGGAAGACGAGACAGGCGGCCGGGAGGTGGGGGGCATCAGTCTCAGGGACCCCGGCCGAGGACGGCAGCTGGCCAGGGAGGGCGGACTGGCCTGGGGACGATTTCATAAATTAATTTGAAAAACGTATTTTACAGTTTTCTTTAGACGACTCTCAAAGTTTTACGCAGTCTTACCATGCAGCGCAAACAACATCAGGACGTTATATCCCACGTGACTCTTGTGGATAATTCCAGAGAAACCGCAGTTTTCATCCTTACCGTGTGAGGATGGGTCTGAAGACCCAAATCAGCAGGTGCTGCTGCCGCGGGGCCCAGAAGAGCGCTCCCGGCCCCGCTGTTCTGTCCCCTGGGGCAGGAACGTCCCCGCACGGCTCCTCAGGTGCACGCGGGGCTCGTCCGCCTCTGACCTTTCTGAGGACACGGGACTTGCTCTCAGACTCCGTTCCGCTCAGCCACGCTGCTGCCCCCGGACTTCCCGGGCCCGGGCTGGGTCGGGCGCTTCAAGGGAGACCTGGGGACAGTCACAGAAGGTGGCACCCGTTCGAGGCTAACTGTGAAGTGGGTAGCTGTGGCGAGGGGTTGGTGGGTGCCGGGGGAGGCTCGCAGCGCCACGGGATGCAGGGGGCCAGAATGCTAACCGCGGTCCCCAGCGGCCACCGCCATCATGCACGGTGCGCGGTGCTGGGCACAGCACGTTAGAGGAAGGCCTCGCGGGGGTTCTGTCCTGGGAAACGTGGTGGATGGACATTTGTGTGCCGACCCCACACAGCTGGGATGCACGCCCCCTCCCGTGTCCCGCAGGGAGGCACAGACCCTCGGGGGCACCCTCGTCCATTCTCGTTCCCCTTCCTCCGTGCGTCCAATCCCACCCGTACGTTGGAAACCCGTAGAAACACCATGCTTCCCAACGTGGAAAGGCAGCATTAATAGCTATCATATGTGACTTCAGATTATTTTTATCTTGGGAAAGGAAAGCTTTGACCAAGAAATTATTACATATTTGTTTTAACATCTCTTGAATGGAAACACATTTTCTTTGTTTCGTTTTGCCCTCAGCTAGTGTTTTGGAAGACCTGAAAGGAAAGGAGTCTGAAAAATAGTCTGAAAAGGAGTCTGAAAAAGGAGTCTGAAAAGGAGTCTGAAAAAGGGTGTGGGGCTTTTGTTTGTCCGTTTGTTTGTGTTTCAGCCTTTACTATGTTAGGAGTATTTAAACGTCCAGCCCTTTTTGGAATTTTATCAGAAATATCATCCTGAGACTTCCAATCTATTGTCAACAGGATGGACCCGAGCGTTTCCGGGCTTCTCCGGGAATTTCTGTTTGTGTTTTCACACCTCTGAGAAGCCGAGGGCACTTTGAGTTCTGTTGGAGGAGCAGCAGGAGGGAGGACGGGCCCCGGAGCACGTCCTCAGCCAATGAGAGCTTTCTCTCTCTGACCCGTTGCCTCAGTTTATCACAGCGTGTGGTTTAGGCTTCGTAATCTTCATCATGACAAGATGGATAGAGGCTTAGAAATATTAATTAATGACGTTGTGCACCAAGACCCCAATGCCAGGTTCTCCCGCGGGCTCTTCCGCCAGGTGGAGAAGGGATGATGGGTGTGGAAATGGAGGAGTCAGAACAAGTCTGATCTGAGGGCGGACGGTTAGCATGAGCACAGAGAGTGAAGGAGGAACGAGTTTTGAGGCTGGAGAACTGTGGACTTCCAGGTCCCACAAGTAAATCAATACTTAGTGATAACAGTTTAGCCCGAGCTCCTATTAAGAGAAGGTCCCGCTCCCATCGGCGTGAATTGGAAAGCCCCACCTCCCCGTTCCTGCCACAGTTGTCCGTCCGTAGCGCAGAGGAGCTGCCGCCCCCCAGATGAAACCCCCAGTGGTCCCTACTTCTCAGGAGGCGCGGGCACAAAGGGCTTCCCTGCCGGGTGGGTGCCTTTCCAGCTCAGCTCCTGCTCCTTTCTCTCTTGCCTCCACCGCATCGTCACTGAGTTCTGGAACTCAGAGCCTGTTCCCGTCTCATGACCTGTATCCCATGACCGTAACCTGGTTGATTCGCTTATTTCTGGGCTAGGGCATGCATTTCTCTGGGTCGTGAATGTCTTTGTTTCCGTTTCACTGCATTGAACAGTAAGCTCTCCTGCATCAGGATTCGTGCCATGGGGACCCCCGGGTCTCCAGCCTCGGGGGGTATGGGGCAGGGCAGATGGTGGAATGGCGTGGGCGGGAGGCGAGCAAAGTAAATCTATGCTACATCTCTCGCATTGCTGACAAGCAAAATATATTGCTTAATGTACACATACGGTTTTATTATAATTATTTTAAATGCTTACTGAAGAAAAAATGAAAAAATGTGAAAATGTGTAAGGAATAAACTAAAAATAACTACTTGCAATTCTCTGCAAGAGTAGATTTCGACATGAGCCCAAAGAGAGACTTTCCTATAATAGGAAAAACTAGGTGAGAGCTAAGGATTGTAGTTGTGTGCGAGCTCAGTGCTATTCCGAGTAGTAAGTGACCGCTCTTGAATTACACGCTTTACTAGGGAGACTCACTGGCTTTAGAGATTGAAAGGCAAGCAAGATGCAATGTGCCACTACCTCATGTCTCGAGTGTTGAATTAAATATCCACCAACTTAAAAAAATTTGACGAGCTGGAGGATATTTCAAGAAAACTCACCTGCGCAGCGAGGAGTCTTGAAGCGGATGGAAGCCAAGACGTTTCCTTCCAGGGAGGAATGGATAAAGGGGTTGCATGGTGAACCTCTAAACACTGGGTCGCTTGGAGTGCCATAGCGAGGGGCCTCTGGTCCGCGTCACCCCCCGGGGGACGCCCGTTCTGACGTCCAGACGTCTAAGGAAACACCTTTAATGCAGTGAAGGGGGAGCGCCGTCTGAGCCGGGTACGAGTGAGGTCCCGGAACCCCCACCCCGCCAAATCTCCACAGAACCCGAGCCATGGCTGTGGGAGGGAGGAGATGTGCGCAGGGACTTATGTTTCTAAAACTCACCGGAAGCTCACTTGCTTCTCTCAAGTACCTTTGCAATTGACTGAGAATTTCAATCACGATTTGAAACTGAAGACTGGATTTCCAGAGGGAAGGTCTGGACGATTTTAGGGGAAAGTACAGTGTTCTAAACATTCTTCCCGTTCTGGATTGTTCTTGAGCGTACGTCTCTGCTTCTGACTCCCCACGTTCTCGTTACTCGCTCCTTATCGAACACGGCCCGGGTTTACCCTCTCTCTGGGTGTGCGTCTCGGCGTCACATGCCCACGTTCGCCGCCTGGACTCAGGGAGGGCTGTGCGCGCCCCGGTCAAGGCTACGGCCCCAAGTCAGGGCGCGCCGCCTCCCCGACACTCGCTAGTCCCCAAAGGCAACCGTCTTGCTTAGACCCTGCTCAGGTTTCCATTGCACAGATCCCTCGGTCCCGTCAGCTTCCGCTCCTTAAAGGAACAAGAATCCATCTTTGCTGTGGGACTTACCTGTAGTTCAGGAAATTATTTTAATGTTGAAAGTATACATATTTCTTATCTTATTTGGTATATAAGCTTTTCAGAAGATTATGGTGCCGGGAAAATAAAATAAATGTCACAAAACAGCTCCCCCTAAGGAAAAAGTCCTCTTTCCCCATTTTTTTGCAAACAAAATATACACTTTTCATAATTACTTTTAGGAGCAAAATTAACATTCATCTGTTTAAATGGGTTTTTAACAAATTCTCAAGACTTGGAATGTACAGTAGAGTAAAGTACCGTATGTGGAAATGAGATGCTATCTCGGGGGCTCGGGCAGAAGGACAGTAAATGTGAGTGTTTATACAGTCCTTCCACCAAAAATGCTGGTTTGGAACCATCTGGAATACGAACATTCCAGTGGAAATTCCTTGCTCCACATTCATTAGGGATGGCGTGAAGGAGCGCTTATATTCTGTGTCTTTTCCCCATTTCCCAGAAGTTTCTTTCCTTTGTTTGTTTTTGTACTTCATGGAATGTTCCTTTTTCCAAGGCATCGTGGGGGGGTGGGCGGGGGGCTCGGGAGGAACGGGGACGTACAGACGCGGCTTGGCGGCGGCCCCCTGCCCTCCCCGCCCTGCAGGACTCAGAGAGCTGCTGTTCTGCCTTCCCTCCTGCCCGGCGGCTCAGGCTCCCGTCCGCCTCCTTCCTGGGGCTCCCGCTCCCCACACGCTCGGGTGAAACGCGTCCTCTTCATCACTCGGGGCACCGACTGGAGACTCGACTTGGTTCTTTGTCATTTCCGTGAGCCCCACGCTTCTTCACG
>CM052886.1:565204-591243 GCA_028534135.1 Potos flavus
TCCTTCAAAAAGCTATAATTATGTCAAGAAATCCTCAATAAATCATCCTCATTTAATTTCACCGTGGTAGCTGAAGGTTCGAAACTTTCGACGGCTAGTCAAATATGAAGATGCCGCAGTAGCTACACTTTTCCTGAGAGTAAGTCTGGGAGTTTGAGAAGCCTCCGGGCTCAATGAACAGAACAGTGGTACTTTATTCCAGGCGAGCAGGGGCTCCGGTGGGGAGTACCCAAGAGTAGCCCACCGCGGACGCCGCGGGAAGCAGCCGCATCCGGGCCCTGGAGAAAAGTTGACAAAGCAACACAGCACCTTTGCTTCTCATAAATATATTTTACTTCAAGGAGAAAATACCAACACGCTTGGGACCCTTAGCTGGAACCAACAAAGTCGAATTATTTGTACACATCATTTTCATATTCCTAGTTTGTAGTAAGGATGATTGTCCTGAGTTATCAGACCACAGATGTCCCACGGTTGGGACACACATGCCTTCAGCGGGTCATTACTGTGAGCTGTCAGTGCAGGTTCAGAGACTTTCTAGGATTGCTCATGACAATAGAGTCTTGTGCCAGGAACCCGAGGCCAACAAAATCACCACGGCACCAGCGGTATATAACTGGTAAAATTCTACACGATGGCTGGTAACCAGGGAGGACATTTAGAGCCATGCATCAGATGTTAAGGGGTTTCCTTTAGCAGGTGGAGTGCAGACAACCTGATGGGGTCTCCATCGGCCTCTGGCCATGAGCGAGAGAGATGCCCGACTCTGAGCCTAAGCAGGCACTGAAACATGAGCAGTCACATATAAAGAGCCCTGGAAGCTTAAAAAATTGATCAGGAGGAAGGAGACATATATAAATACATAAGCTGAATGGTCCTGAGCCGAGCAGTTATAGTGGGAAATAGGAAAAGGGAAAAGTAAACTAATTACACACACACACACACACACACACACACACACGCGCGCGCGCACGCACATTTTTTCAGTGATATTTGCTCTACATCAAAATGCCATAGAATGAATAAGTCACGAGGATGAACGGGACAGCCCCGGGAACACAGCTGATGGTGTTAGCATGCACGGTGCTAACACGCACGGGGACGGATGGGAGCTGCACTTGGGGCGAGCGCAGCATAACCCGTAAACTTATTGAATCACAGCGCTGTGCACCCGAAACTAACGTAACATCGTGTGTCAACTACACTCAAATAAAAAAAAATTAAATTTCATGAAAAGATCCAATCTGTTAATAAGAAATAGTTACTGCTGATGACAAGTCTCCATAACGTGAAAATAAACACGATGGCGATGAGTGGTAGACGAAATATTGCAGAACGAGAAGTTAAGGAACACGACGGTGTAGGCTGAGGAAGAGCCACAGTCCTGAGCACAATGAACACAGCACTTTGGGACCCCGAGAAGAAGCCGGGACAAAGCGAGGATGTCACCCAGACCCGACATCATCGACCCTCTAACCACTGCTGGTCCCGCTGACGCCCACATTCCCCAGAGCGATGAAAGAATCATCTGTTTTAAGTAGGCTGAACCACTTGAATTTGCCAAAATTCACTCGCTGTTGACTTGACCTGCAAAAAACAAAGCATTTCCATTTTGTTCACCGCCCTATTAGTCATTGTTATTCATAATTTTTCTACTACTCGAAGAAAAGCCAGAGCCACCGTCTCAGTCTCCCCCATGTGCAACGGCGTGCATGCTTCCAGGGAGCACGCGTGGGCCTCTGGCCATCCTCGTTTAGGCTTCGCTCCCCCGGGGGCTCGGCAGAGCGGCTAAAGCCGGCGAGCCTGCAGCGTGTGGACGCTCACGCCGACGTCGGGGGTCGTCTGAGGAAACAATACAGTAAAGAACGAAAGGCTCGTCACTGTCTGATACGTGCTCAGGTATTAATTGTCCCCGTTCTTGGCAGCCCCCCTGCCCCCGTCACCGCAGCCCTCGCCTTCCCCCACGCTGCCCACCTGGCAGCGGTCCGTCCTGGTGCTGGGGTCACCACAGCCGGCCACCTCCCGCCTTGGCTTCCAGGCCTTGGCTCTTCCCCTCTCCGGCTTGATGCATTTGGACCAGACTCACGGAAAATGACCTCTACGTGGGAATGGCGAGCCAGCTCCTCGGAGCCCGGAGCGGCCAGCTCTGAGGCCTCGGTGGCAGAGGGGCAGCACTCGTCCGGAGCAGGCGAGGCAGGCCGGCGGGTCTCAGCAGCCGGCCCACGTGGCCCGGTGACTTTCCAGCAATCCCAGGGGAACTCAGGGCCCTTGGCACACCGTGTCTGTGGTCTTGACCAACTTCCACCCACGCCAGTGACCTGTTGATCCTGAATGAGAATTCGCTTTTTCAGTCAATCCAAAAACGTTAGAATGAAGAAATAATCCACGGACAGTGTTCTGTGTTGAAAGAGGGATGTTTTGAGACAAGCTGCATTTTCTGATTTTTATCTTTCACCAAGTGTGTGCACATGATTATTTTTGAAACGTTCCTTCCAGTAAGCCTGGCATGTCATTTTATAACACGGACATTTTTTCCTTATTTATTCAAGCTGAGGATTCGAGTATTATTAAAAGCAGGAGAGGGGTTACTGCCTGTGTGCCCAGCAAGGCTCGGTTTTCATCATGCTGCTTGAAGACCTGAAATATTTTGGATAAAATCACTCCACCTACTCACTGGCTACTTTGCGTCGCCGATGTGGATTAAAATCAGCACCTAGCCTTCGGTGCTGAGGGCCGTCGCCACCGGCACCCACACAACGCGGTAGCTTCCCCGGGATCATGGGGAAGGGACCCCCCTCAGCCAGAGGCTCGCGGGCCCGCAGACTTCCAAATCATCAAATAAAAGTCTAAAGGCATGGAGGGGGGAGGCGGCAGGAAAAGTAAAATGAAATAAACTGAAGGCAAATTCTATTTGTGAAAATGAAAATGGTTTCTGAGGGCTCAAGCGTAGACTCTTGGGGCAACACAGCAAACAAGATAAACACGTCCCTACAGAGTATGAATGCCATCAGCTGGAAGTTTGTGCCTTTTGCGTGCCTCCTTCCAATTTCCCTCCCCACCCCCCAGCCCTAGTTTGTAACTGCAAACCTGGTCCCTTTTTCTATGACTTCGGTGGTTTTTTGTTTTAACCGTATTCCACATATAAGGGGGATCGTGCAGTATTTGTCTTTCCTGACTGACCTGTTTCACAGAACACAACGCCTCCAGAGCCCACGCCAGGTTCCCGTGGCTGAACACTGTTCCACCGTACACGCCCACCACCCTTCTTTCTCCGCTCGTCCAAGGGCGGAAACTCGGCGTGCTCCCACGGCTTGGCTCGTGCGGATCACGCTGCAGTCAACTTGGGGGTGCAGAGAACCTCGAGTTCGTCTTCTTATTTCCTTTGGATATATTCCCAGAAATGGGGTTGCTGGACTGTGGGGTAGCTCCGCTTTTAGTGTTTTGGGGACCCTCCACTCTGCTTTCCGGAGCGGCTGCACCGGGTCCCACCAGCCGCGCAGCAGCGCCTCCCTGTCTCTGCACGCTCGCCAACACGTGTCAGTTTTTGTCGCGACAGACTGGAAGCTAGGGCTCTGGGGGAAATGCCACCTAATGGGTTACTAATAAATATTTGAAGATAAAGCTGACGATCAGTCGGATGATGAACAATCTCCTGTTGCTGCTGAGGATGCCTGAATAGGAAATTCCTTCTCCTGGGTCTGCCCGCTACACATCCAAGGCCCATACAGAAGGAAGAGAGGCTCAGTGGCAGCCTGTGGCCTATCCCCCCAAAGTTTTATATGCAAATATCGACGGATTAAATCAAGTTTTAGAAGTGTGCTTTTGGAAGAATACATAACCCAGAACAATACTATCAATCATCTAGACTTAACTAATATTTATAGAATGTTCCAGCCCAAAAACTGCAGGATAGCTACCCTTTTCTCTTATACATGAAACATTTACCGGGTATTATGGCCATATTCTAGGACATACAACAAATCCCGAAACGTTAAAAATGCTTAAAATTATACATAGTACATTCTCTTACCGTAACTAAAAATCGATCATGGAAGGATACCTGAAAAATCCCTAAATATTTGTAAATAATCCAACATACTTTTAAGTAACCCATGAAGTAATCAAAGAAACTATAAGAGAAAAGCACGAGAACATATTTTCAAATAAATGAAACTAAAACACAAAATTTCAAAAATTATGAGATACCACCAAAGAAATGCTTACAGGGAAATGTAGAATTTGAAATGATTATAATAAAATCGATACTTTCCTCAATAAACGAGAAAGGAGTAAATAAGGTAAAGTCAAAGTAAATAGAATGAAGGAAAAATAAAAGGAAGAGCCAGAAATCAAGCAATAAAGATGAGACAAACAGCAGAGAAAATCAATGGAACCCAAAACTGGATCCCTAAAAAGATCCATAAAACTATGAAACTCTAGCCCAGGCTGAAGAGAGAAAAAGATGAGAGAAGATAGTAGTGAAAGAGGAGTGAAAGAACATTTCTAAGATCTTATAGACATTAAAAGAGTATTAGGCATTTTATGTACAGCTTTCCACCAACAAATTGGACAAATTAACAAGATGGACACATTCCTTGAAAGCCACAAATACCAGGACTAGCTTAGCAAGAAGCAGAAAGCTGCAAAATCCTTCATATATTAAAAAAAATACTGAAAACTTTCCAACAAAAACTCCATATCCTAGCTCTGGAAAAAATTGAATAAATCTCTTTTATGTATAAATGACCTGGTCATGCACATGGAAAATCCTAAAGAATGTACAAAACAGCTTCTAGAATTTATATGTGTGTTTAGCAAGGACATAGCACCCAACGCAGGGATGCAAAGGTCAAATGTGTTTCTGTATTTCTACATACTACCATCAACGACGGCATCCGAAATTGAAGCACTGTTTAAAACAGGATAAAAATGGCATATTTAGGAATAACCTTAAAATACGAACAAGATCTGTACATTGGAAAGTAGAAAGGACTGCTCAGAGAAATTCCCATCACCCTGGGTGGATGGAGAGATGCGTGCTGTTTGCACATCGAAAGACGATATTGTGGGAGTGCTAACTTTGTTCGGTTTGGCTTACAGACAAAGCAAGCTGAGTCAAAATTCCAAAAAAGGCTTTCTACTTAGAAAATGGCAAGTGGATTTTAAAATTCAGATGGAAATACAAAGAACCCGAAAAGTCCCACGACCTTAAAAGAAAATGAATCTGTGTGTCTTGCACCACCTGATTTCAGAGCTTCTACAAGGACGTCGAGGTCAGGAGCCTGGAGAGACAGAGCAGACAGAGTCCACAAGTGGAACTACGCACCACTGGTCACTTGGCTGCTGGTCAATGTGGCAGTACGAGCCACGAGGGACACGCGGTCTTTCACAAAGGTCCTGAGACACTTGATAGAAACACGAGGA
Source organism: Potos flavus (assembly GCA_028534135.1). NCBI lineage: Eukaryota > Metazoa > Chordata > Mammalia > Carnivora > Procyonidae > Potos > Potos flavus. The sequence continues at coordinate 570,629 of CM052886.1, forward strand.
AAGGGGCGCCTGGCGGGCACAGTCGGTGAAGTGCGCGACTTGATCTTGGGGTCCTGAGTTCACGTGCCATGCCGGGTGTAGAGATTACCTAAATAAATATTAAAAAAAAGAAAAGAAATATGAGGGGGATCAACATCTAGTTCATACTGTGCACAAAAATGAATAAAAAATTGGCTGTAAACCTCAGCATAAAAGCCACAGCTGTGAAATGTCAGAAAGGAGTCACAGGAGAAAGTACTTGAGACTTGGTGGTTATTCCTTATATAGGAAACAAAAAGCATGTATGGTAGAGAAAAATTTAATACATTGCACTTTATCAAAATAAATAGTCATGCTCTTAAAAAGTATAAAAGAAGAAAAGCCAAGCCACATACTTGGGGAGAATGTACGACACAGACTTGTGTCTGGAGAATAATGTGAACACTTACAAGTCAATAATGAGATAAACAAAGCAATTAAAAACAGAAATACTTTCAAATAAGATAAATTGCCAAGAAGCACATGAAAAAATGTGTGATTAACATCTACAGTCGACAATGAACGAAAGTTGGAGCCACAGTGATCACAGCAGCCATATTGGAATATACTTGTCTTGAATTGTAAAGACCAGAGATCTTTCCAGAATACTCTCAGTAAACATAGGTGTGGCCAGCGTCGATGAAGAAAGAAAGAGAGGAAATGAAGGAGAAACTAGGATCCACTGCTTCCACGAGCAGCCCCAGACCCCTTCTGCGGGCTGTTGTCCCACCTTCCACGAGAGCTGACGTGAGCTAGTTCTCAAGTCCTTGTTTTACCCATGGCATCCCATGGTCACTGGGGGACACGACAACGTCATCTCACGGGATGCCGTATACTTGCACTTTCTAGGCTCAAACCTCACCCCCAGGTTTGCAAGGGTACTAATTATAATCAAAGGTAGTGATCGGGAGCCAACGGGATCCCTGCAGATCTCCGTGTTCATTTATCTTGTTCAGAAGGAATTCCTTGGAACCATATACCTTCTAGCTGTTGGGGAAAAAAATCACCTCCAAAAGGCAATGTATTATCTGTAAACACATAACAAATTTTGTTTTTAACGCTGCTTGTTTGAGGAAAAACACACCCTCACTTTTCGTCTGAGCATATGAATGCAGAAGATGGTCCAGGGGACTGGCCAGGCATCCAGGAAGCTGTCAAACATATTTCAAGAAATTAGCTAAACATTACAAAATATGTTGATAGGGATAGTACATTCCTTTTACTCTGTATTAAAATTTAATCTTAGTCACAGATTTCTCATGGCCTTGAGAGTTGCCTTTGGGAAGGCCTGATTGTCACGTCGAGCATCTTGCCTAAGAATTCTTATACTCAGTTAGGGACCTGAGGTCCTGTGCTTCTCTTGCTCACAAGTAGTATTTCAATTCATGATCTACAAGATTACATCTGCATAAACTTGGTAAAGTGAAGCCAACCGAAAACAAGCAATTACCAAAAATAGTGTTGAGCCCTTAACCAGCAAATCTTCCATTCAAATAAGCACAGTGCCTTCAGACAACAGGCGGGGGGGCGGGGGGGTAACTGAGCTTGCGGGACACCCGGGGACCTCCAGGAACGGAGCCTGGAAGTCAGTCACGGCTCTGACACGGCGATAATTCGCTAACAAAGAAGAGTACACAATCTGAACACTTTATTCGTGCATCCCTAATTGAATAAAATCAACGTTAGTAGAGCACTGGGGATATGCTGGGAAACCCTCACGGCGGAGAAATTCCGCTCTCCTTACCTCGTCCCTCGAGCCTCTGGCAGCGACGTCATCTAATTGGACAGGCAACCACAGGCTCGACCTGATGTTGCTCTAAAGAATCAGTTAACCTTTAGTGACGTTTAGAGTTTTTTCTTTTATATTGATCAACACTTATACAATTTCTAGCACACTTATAAACCTAAATCTTCATTTTCCTCGGGTCGAGCAGCTTTCTTTAGCAAATAGAGCGTGAGCCTACTGGCCACACAGTCCGCTGGCTTTCAATCATCTGAAAATACTGCTATTTTGCCTTCGTTTCTGAGAAACATTTTAACTGGGCACAAAAATCTGCGGACGTCTTCATTTCCACCACTTTGGAGATGTCGTTCTGTTTCCTCGTGGCCTCCGTGGTTTCCGACGGAACACACTCATTCTCACCGTTATTTCGGCCTATCAATTGGGTTTTCTTTTTATCTGTTTGCTTTTAAGAATTCCTTTTTCATAAACTTTTTATTTTAGAGTAGTTTTAGATTTACAGAAAAATCACAGAGATGACACAGTGGGTCCCCGTATGCCCCACGCCCAGTCCCCCCATTACTAACCCTCTATCAGTGTCGTCCATCTGTCACAATAACGTCATTAACTGAAGACCATGCACTCTTCAGATTTGTCAGTTTTTATCTGATGTTGGTTTGCTCCTGGGTCTCACCCAGGACACCACGTTACATTTGTTCATGTCCCCTGAGTCTCCTTTGAGCTGTGACAGTTTCTCAGACTTTGTTTTGGTGACTGGGACAGTTTTAAGGAGGACTCCCTGGTCAGAAATCCTGTGGACTTCATCTCAGCGAGGATTGTCGGGTGTTTTCCTCATAATTCGGCTGGGGTCCGGGGGGGGGGGTGCGTCTTGCCCGACTCACCCCTGCTGTTTGTCGACCTGCGCTGGCTGAGGTGTGCTCGTCACTCTCGTGTCTCTCCTGCAGGCTGTGCTCTTCGGAAGGGACTCCCGCGCGCAGCCCACGCTCAAGGGCTGAGGACTTACGCCCACCTCTCACGGCGCCGAATGTCTGCGCTCAGTATTCGGACTTCTGAAAACGAGAGAACTGTCCTTCCTCCCTGGTTTTAAATTTAGTGTTTCATTTATTTTTGCAAGTATGGGCTCGTAGATATTTAATTCGTACTTGGGTATGACCCCATAACTTAATTTTGTTTCTCCAGTTGTTCCAGCTGTGGCCATTGGGAGCTCCTTAAGGGGACATAACAGTCCCCATCTTCGTGCGTTTTGATAATCACGTCCTTACTCCGCCAGGACAAGATTCGCCAACCTCAGCCCATCTAGAAAGAACCATTTCTCCAAGGATCCCTGATGGGATTTTCTTTTTACGTTTTCCTTGATGAAATGGACTATTCTGTGCCAGGATATGTTTTTTTTTGTATTTTTCCCCTTGTCACGGCTGTTTCTTGCCTCTGTCTGTTGATACCGATACTTTTCATTATATGGGAGAAATCTGTGGTCGTTCCCTGTTTGTTTTGTCGTCCTTCTGTTTTCTCCTTTTCCGGGGACTCCAGCTGAGTTTGCATGATCGTGTGATCTAGTCCTGCGTGGGGTCCCACGTAGACTCGCCCCTTCCATTCTGGGGCTCACCTCTGCCTCTCCCGTACTTTCCATAACTCTGCTGAAATTCTCCATCTCTGTGCCCATCACACCGAGCTCCTCTTGGAAGATAGTTAATGTATTCGCTATTATTTATTATCGTTGTACGCTAATTCCAGTATCTGGGCTGTTGGCGAGCTTGCTACTACTAATATTTTTCTTTGGGTTATGTGTCACATTTCTCTGCTTCTTTGCAAGCCTTATAATTTTTTTTCTTTTACTTCTTGCTGGACACTGTGGATAGTACATTGTACAGAGTATATCCTGTTATCCTTTTCTGAAGAATATTTAGTTTTGTTTTACCAGGTGGTTAAATTACTGGAAATTCATCCTGAAGAAGAGAGGTCTTGGACATTGTGAGGGTGGGTCGGTTTCCGCCTTGGCTGCGGTCCTCAGACGTGAGTCACTCTTTACCGTGGACGCTGACTGGGGGAACACACACTCCACTATCGCTCTGTGCCCCCAGACAGATTCCAGCCTCCAGCCGATGCGTCTTACCTGTACGGTCTCTCTCTTATCCCGACGTTCACGGAAACGTGCACAAGCTCGGGTTCCTCCTTCTGTGGCTCTCTCTCCCTGTTTGTCAGGATTTCTGATTCATCATCGGCTATTTCAGTGTCTTTAAACTCCGGTCTTTGAGTCTGGAGCCAGCAAGACTGCCACCGTCCTCCTGGGCTTCCCCCAAACAGAGCGTCCTCAGAGAGAGTAAACACCAAACCCAGCTTGCTGCTCTGTTCTCAGGAGCTGTGCCAACGAGAGTTTCCGTGCTTTTGTTATGGATCTCTCCAGAGCCTCAAATAGGCTTTTGTTTTTGTTTTAAAAAATTTATGTTTTAGAGCAGTTTTAGGCTCACAGAAAAATTGAGGGGAAGGCACAGGGTTTTTCAATGTACCCTCCGTCCCCACAAATGCACAGCCGCCCTCAGTATCAGCATCGCTTAGCAGAGGCTACGTTCTTTGCAGTTGACGAACCTGTCCTGGCCCATCGGAGTTGTCCCAGACTCACAGTTTACATTGGGGTTCCCTCCTGGTGGTGTCTGTCCTGTGAGATTGGACAAACGTATAATGACACGCATCCGCCATTATACTATCATGCGGAGTATGTTTACTGTCCTACATCGTCTGTGCTCCACCTGCTCATTCTTCCCGTCCCCCAACCCCTGCAGCCACTGGTTTTTCTATTGTCTGCATGGTCGTGCCTCTACCAGGATGTCCCGTAATTGGAGTCACACCGTATGGGGCCTTTTCAGATTGGTTTGTTTCACTTAGTGATACGCTTTGAAGGTTTCTCTATGTCTTTTCCTGGTTTAATGGCTCATTTCTTTTTGGCGCTGAGCAATATCCCATCGTCCAGATGTAGCAAGTTTAGTAATCTACCCACTGCCTACAGAAGGACATCTTGGATGCTTCCAAGTTTTGGCAGTTACGAATAAAGCCATAACAAATATTCACGTGCAGGTTTTCTGTGTGGACAGAGGGTTTCAGGTCCTTTAGGTAAAGGCCAAGGTACACAATTGCTGGATCATATGCTTAGACGATGTTTAGTTTTATAAGAAACTGCCAAACTGTGTTTCAGAGTGGCCGCACCCTTTCGAATGGCCTCGGGCAGTGACTGGGGGTTCCTGCTGTTTGACCTCCTCACCAGCAGGTGGTGCTGTCAGGGTTCTGGATTTCAGCGGCGAACAGGTGTGTGGGATGAGTACTTCCTCCTTGTTTCAATTTGCATTTCCCTGGTGACAGCTGAGGCAGAACCGCTTCTCATATGCTTATTTGCCATCTGTGTACCTTCTTTGGTGAGGCGTCTGTTAGGGTTGTTGGCTCATTTTTTAACTGGGTTGTTTGTGTTTCTTGTTGTTGAGTTTAAGAGCATTGCATGGAGCCCCGGGTGTTATACACCACGAATCGTGGACACGGCATCAAACTAATGACATACTGGATGGTGACTAACACAACATAATAAAAAAGGAACTCTTAAAACTCAGTAATAAAAAGAAAAAAGAGTTCTTTATATAGTTTGAACAACAGTGTTTTATCAGGTGTGTCCTTTGCAAATAGTTTCTTCCAGACCATTATTTGTCTTTTCGCTCTCCCAGGGGTGTTGTCCATGGAGCAGACATTTCTATTTTTAATGAAGATCAACTTACCAATTCTTTCTTTATGGATTGTGCCTTTGGTGTTGGCACCAAATGAAGGGTGTCACTAAACCCCAGGACATCTTATTTTCTCCTATGTTATCTTCCAAGAGTTTCACATATTACATTTAGGTCTGTGATCCATTTTGAGATATTTTTGCTGGGAGTGTAAGGTCTGTGTCAAGATTCATTTCTTGGCATGTTAATGTCTAGTTATTCCAACACCATGTGTTAAAAGCACTGAATTTGCTCCATTGATTTCCTTTGTTAAAGATGAGTTGATGATATTTATGAGAGTCTCTTTCTGGGTTCTTTATGCCATTCAACTGATCTATTTGTCTATTCTTATGCCAGTATCACGCTGCCTTGACTGCCGTAAATAGTCAAGTAGCATGAGTCCTCCAACTGTTCTTCTCCTTCAATATTGATCAAGTTGGTTATTCTGAGTCTTTGTCTATCCATATTAACTTTAGAATTAGTTTGTCAAAATCCACAAAATAACTCACTGATATTTCAATTGAGATTGCGTTGAATCTACAGATCAATATTGAGTCTTCCTGACCATGCCATGGAACAACTGTCCATTTATTTAGTTCTTTGATTTTATTCATCAGAGTTTTGTAGTTGTCCTCATAGACATCTTATACATAATGTGTTATATTTATAATTAAGTATATAATATGGAGGGATGCTAAAGTATATGGTATCATGTCTTTTTTTATTGTTGTTGCCGTCATAACAAATTTACTTGTTTTAAAAAAATCCAAATGCTGGCATTGTCCAGAAAAATGTAACAGCTTTATTTATAATTGTTATAAAGTTGAACTGCTGAAACGTGTTCAGTGAAACATTTCGACTTGTATTAATTCTTTATGTCCCTACATTTATATTAAAAATTCACATACAAATGAAAATGGAAAAATGGGCCTAGGTGACTCAGTAGGTTAAGCGGCTGCCTTTGGCTCAGGTCATGATCCCGGGGTCCTGGGATTGAGCCCCGCATCGGGCTCCTTGCTCTGCAGGGAGCCTGCTTCTCTCTCTCCCTCTGCCTGCCTGCCTACCGCTCCCCGTGCTTGTGCTCTCTTTCTCACTATCTCTCTCTCTGTGTCAAATAAATAAATAAAATCTTTAAAAAAAAAATGGAAAAACTGGCAATACCTGATTTCTGTCCACTATATTTCCTCTTGCAATCATATACTTAGGTACCTTTTGACTCCATGGGAAAAAAATATCTAATGTTCAGAACTACCAGTAAGAGGAAGAAGAGAAAAAAAATTTTTTAAGAATGAAATATATAAAACTCATATGAAAAAATTAATAGTGAATATGAAATGATGAAGATTTAAAACTGTAGTAAAATATACCAGGATGACTTGAACAAAAAGAGTAATGTAACTTATTCTTGGATAGAAATTTCAAATTTCTAAATGTATTATTCCTCTCAGATTCATCAATAAATGAAGTGCAATCAAAATATATATTCTGGAAAACATCCATAAATTAATATTACTTTTTCAGTTTTTTACTGGAGAACATGCTTAAGAATCCACTATGGTGGTATCATGTCTTAATTTAAATTTCACTTGTTTATCACTGGTATTTAGGAAAGTGATTGACTTTTGTATTTTAACCTCATATCATGCAATCTGGGGTAATTGCTTATTAGTTCCAGGAATTTTTTTGGTCAATTCTTTGGGTTTTCTCCACAGATGATCAGTTCATGTGTGAACAAAGATAGTTTTATTTCTTTGATCCTAATAGGTATACATTTCATAACCTTTTCTTATTTTATTGCATTAGCTTGGATTTCTAGTATGATATCGAAAAGCTGTAGAGGGTGAGGACACGCTTTTCTTGCTCCTAAGCTTAGTGGAAAACCTTGAGTTTCCCGCCATTAAGTATGATGTTAGCTATAGGATTCTTCTGTAGGTTGATTTTATTGATTTGAGAAAATTCCCTTGTATTCCTTTTGTTTTGTTTTTAGATTTTCTATCATGAATGGTTTTGGATTTTGTCAGATGCTTTTTGCACATCTATACATATCATCATGTGATTTATCTTTTTTAACCTGTTGATGTGATAGATACATTAATTGATTTTTTGGATATTGAATCAGCCTTGCAGACCTGGGATATATCCCACTTGGTCATGATGTATATCTTTTTATATATAGTTGTATTCAGTTTGCTAATATCTTGTTGAGAACATTTGCATCTATGTTCATGAGAGATATTGATTTATGGTACTTCTTATTGTAATATCTTTATCTGGTTTTGGTAGTGGAGTATTACTGGCCTCAAACCATGAGTTAGAAATTATTCTCTCTGCTTCTCTCCTTGAAAGTGTTTGTAAAGAATTCATATAATTTTTTCCTTAAATATTAGGTAGAATTCACCAGTGAACCCATGTGGGCCTGGTTATTTCTGTTTTGAAAGATGATATTGATTCAAATTATTTAATAGATACAGGCCTATTCAAATTGCCTATTTCTTCTTCTTTTTTTAAATTTAATTTAATTTTTTCATCGTTCCAAGATTCATTGTTCATGCACCACACCCAGTGCTCCATGCAATACATGCCCTCCTCAATACCCACCACCTTCTTATGTGAGTTTTGACAGATTTCATTTTTCAAGGAATTGTTTCAATTCATGTAGGCTGTCAAATGTGCGTGCATAGAGTTTTTTATAGTATTACTTGATTATCCTTTTAATTCCCATGAAACCTGTAGTAATGACTCCTCTTTCAGTTCTGATATTAGTAATTTTTGTCTTCTTTTTTTCTTAATCTGGCTAGAGAATTATTGATTTTATTCTTTTTATTAAAGAATCAGCTTTTACTTTCATGGGTTTTCTCTATTTCTTGTTTTCAATATAATAGATTTCTATTCTAATTCTTTTTTTTATTCTAATTCTTATTATTTATTTTCTTCTGCTTAATTTGAATTTAATTTGCTCTTCCACTTCTGGTTTCCTAAAGGGGAAACTTAGGTTATTGATTTTGGACATTTTTTCCTTTTCTAAGACTACATTCAATGCCCATGGATTTCCTTCTAAGCAATGCTGTCACTGCATCCTACACATTTTGGTAAGTTGTATTTTTCTTTTTACTTCAAAATATTTGTAAATTTCTCTTAATTTCTTCTTTGACTTATGTGTTATTTAGATGTGTTGTTTAATCTCTACATATTTTTTGGGCTTCTCAGTTACTTTTATGTCATTGCTTTCTAATTTAATTCCAGTGTAGCCTGAGAACAGACCTTCTATGGTTTCTATTCTTTTAAACTTTTAAGATACATTTTGTGATCCAGAATGTGATCTATCTTGGTGAATGTTCCATGTGAGCCTGAAAAAAATGTTTGTTCTGCCACTGTTGGATGGAGTAGTTTATAAATGACAATTACATACAGTTGATGGATGGTAGTGCTAACTTCAACTCTATCCTTACTGACGTCTGCCGGATCTGTCCATTGCAGAGTCAGTTGTTGAAGTCTCCAACTATGGTAGTGGATTAATCTATTTGTCTTTGCAGTTCTATCAGTAGCTTTTCTCACGTAGTTTGACCCACTGTTGTTATGCACATCCACATTAAGGACTGCCAAGGACAGTTCTTGAAGAACTGACCTTTTTATCATCATATATACCTTTCTTGATCCCTGATAAGTTTTCTTGTCTTGAACTCTGCTCTGTCTGAAATATAGCTACTTTTGCTTTCTTTTGATTAGTCTTAGCAAGGTATATTTTTCCTCCATCCATTTAGTTTTAATCTGTACCTGTATATATATTTCAGGATCTTTCTTGTAGTCAATGTATTGCTGGGTCTTGTTCTTTTTATGCACTTTGACAATCTCCATTAATTGGTGAATGTAGAACTTTGGTGTTCAAAATGATTACTAATGTAGTTGGATTCATGTCAACCATAGTTCCTACTGTTTTACATTTGTTACCCTTGTTCTTTGCCTTCCACTCTTTTTCTGCCTTAGGTGATTTTGTTTGAGCATTTTTCATGATTCTATTTTCTCTCCTTTCTTAGCATATCTGTTACATTTCCTTCTTTACTTTTTTTAGTGGTTGCCACAGAATTTGCAATATACATTTACTGTTACTCCAAGTCCACTTTTAAATAACACTATCCCACTTCATATGCAATGTGAGTACCTTATAGTAGCAAAATAATCTTTTTAAATTTGAATTCAATTAACCAACATATTGTAGATCATTAGTTTCAGATGCAGTGCTCAAGAATCCCTCAGTTGCGTATAATACCCAGTGCTCTTCTCATCACTTGCCTTTCTGAATGTCTATCACCCGGTTACCCCATTCCCCCACCAACCTCCCTTCCAACAACCCTCGGTTGGTTTCCTATAGTTAAGAGTCTCTCGTGGTTTCATCTCTGATGACTTCCCATTCAGTTTTCCCCTCCCTTCCCCTATTATCCTCTGTGCTGTTTCTTATATTCCACATATGAGTGAAATTATATAATTGTCTTTCTCTGATTGACTTATTTTGCTCAGCATAATATCCTCAAGTTCCATCCATGTCGATGCAAATGGTAGGTATTCATGCTTTCTGATGGCTGAGTAATATTCCATTGTATTTTTATACCATATCTTCTTTGTCCATTCATCTGTTGATGGACATCTTGGCTCTTTCCAGAGTTTGGTTATTGTGGATATTGCTACTATGAACATTGGGGTGCACGTACTCCTTCAGATCACTAGATTTGTATCTTTGGGGTAAATACCTAGTAGTGTAATTGATGAGTCATAGGGTAGCTCTATTTTTAACTTCTTGAGGAACCTCTATACTGTTTTCCAGAGTGAATGTTCCAGCTTGCATTCCCACCAACAGTGTAAGAGGGTTCCCCTTTGTCCACATCCTTACCAAACTGGACTATTTTCTTACACCATACACAAAGATAAACTCAAAATTGATGAGACTTAACTGTGAGACCAAAATCCTACAAAATCCTAGAGAAACAGGCAGTAACCTCTTCAACTTTTGCCACAGCAGCTTCTCGCTAGACATGTCTCCAAAGGCAAGGGAAACAAAAGCAAAAATGAACTATTGGGACTTCATCGAGATAAAAAGCTTCTGCACAGCAAAGGAAACAGTCAACAAAACTAAAAAGCAACCTATGGAATGGGAGAAGATATTTGCAAATGACGTATCAGATAAAGGGTTGGTATTCAAGATCTATAAAGGACTTTTCAAGCTCAACACCCAAAAAACAAATAATCCAGTCAAGAAATGGGCAGAAGACATGAACAGACTTTTCTCCAAAGAGGACATACAAATGGCCAATAGACACTGAAAAAATGGTCTACATCACTTAGCGTCAGGGAAATACAAATCAAAACCACAATGAGATAACACCTCACACCAGTCAGAATGGTTAAAATTAATAAAACATGAAAATAATCTTTTTAAAAAATATTTTATTTATCTATTTGAGAGAGAGAGTGAGAGACAGAGAGCACATGAGCAGGTAGAGGGTAAGAGGGAGAGGGAGAGAGAGAATCCCAAGCATACTCATTGCTAAGCCCAGATGCAGGCCTTGATCCCGCAACTCTGAGCTCATGACCTGAGCCAAAAGCAAGAGTCAGGCATTTAACTGACTGAGCCACCCAGGTGTCCCAGTAGCAAAATAATCTTAATCTCTCTCTCCCATCCCTTGGGCCATTGTTGCCATTCAGTTCACTTATATATAAGCACACATATAGATGGATAAGTATACATGTAAGTACGTATATATGCATATATAGGTTACATAAGCATACATAATAGAACAAATTGTTGCTATTTAATAATAACAAATTGTTATTATTTTGAGCAAACTGTTACCTGTTAGATCAGTTTAGAATCAGAAAAATAAATGTAGATTTATCATAATTACTCATTCTTTGGTAGTCTTCCTTTATATAGATCTGAATTTCTCTCTAAAGCATTCATTTTAACATTTCTTGCAAGGAACATATTGGCAAGAAATTCCTTCATTTTTACGAGATGTTTTTAATTTGTCTTCAGTTTTGAAGGAGCATTTTTCTGGTAACGGAATTCTAGGATGGTAGATTTTTCTCAAAACGCTTTTAGGTTTTTTTTTTTTAAAGATTTTATTTATTTATTTGACAGAGAGAGAGATCACAAGTAGGCAGAGAGAGAGGCAGAGAGAGGGGGGGAAGCAGGCTCCCTGCTGAGCAGAGATCCCCGATGTGGGGCTCGATCCCAGGACCCTGAGATCATGACCTGAGCCGAAGGCAGAGGCTTTAACCCACTGAGCCACCCAGACGCCCCCACTTTTAATATTTTGTTCCACCCTCTTCTTGCTTGTTTGGTTTCTGAGAAGAAATCAGGTATACTTCCTTTTTTTTTGAGCCCCTCATTTGTTTGAGGAATTTTCTTTATTTTTTTGTTTTCTATAGTTTGAAAATGATGTGCCCAGGTGTAGCTTTCTGACACTTACCCTGCTCGGTGTTCTCTGAGCTTCCTGGATCTGTGGCTTGGTGTCTGACATTAATTTGGGGAAAATTTTTAGTCATTCTTGTTTCAAACATTCTTCTGTTCTTCTCTCTTTCTCTTCATAAAGCATTCCCACTACACTTATGGAATACTCTATTGTGTTTTTTTTCATTCTGTGTTCCCTTTGTTTTTCAATGTTGAGGGTTTCTATTGGCACATTCTCTAGCTCAGAGATTCTTTCCTCTGCCATATCAGGTCTACCAATAAACCCATAAAAGCATTCGTTTATAACTGGGAGTTTGTACCTTTTAATTCCCTTCACCTATTTCACGCATTCTCCTCCCTCATCCCCTTTGGCATCAGTTTGTTCTCTGTATTTATGAGCCTGTGGTGTATATACATGATTGAATATTACTCAGCCATAAAAAAGAAAAATATCTTGCCATTTGTGACAACGAGGATGGACCTAGTGGGTACTATGCTAAATGAAATAAACCAGACAAAGGAAGACGAATGCCATATGATTTCATCTATATGTGGAATCTAAAAAACAAAACAAATGGACAAAAAATGGCAGCAGTGACAGAAAGAAAGAGAATTCTGCCTTCATTCTTACCCCCTAGAATTACCTTCAATATAGCTTTCACGATATTCCTAAAGCAAAGATTTGATTATGTCAAAATTTTCTCCAGCGGAAACCCTTCGGAAATGAACACCCCATAGCCTGTGAGAGTCAGTGCTGCGCTGCGGTAAGGAAGACCCAGCCTGTCTCTGTTCAACCCCAACTCCCACATCGGGACATTCAAGTTTAGGCATGGATTTTCATATCTCCTGTCAAATCTTCCACATCCACCTAATTCTTATGTATACTGTCGTGAAGATTAAATGAATATATATATAACATTTGTTTTATTTATAAAATATTGATAATTTATAAATATAGACAGAAGAGTATTTATACTACAATTTAAAATGGTAAATATGAAATGCATGGGATATATAAATAATATAATATAAAATATATAACACCGTATCGCACACATACATTTACTATAACATCACATTGATAGTGCCTGGCCCAGAACACGTGCTCAGTGCTTGTTAGCTGTTACAGTATTAGTATATAATAGTCTCATCTGAATTATACCTGAGGTCCTGACGACCTGAGATCCAAGTTCCTTTCGGGTGAAATTTTTACTAGTTTCCTCCCTTTTATTTATCCTCTTTCACATGAACCACATTTCATTCTTGCACACACAGGGCTGCTGTGGCAACACCTTCCCAGAGGGAGGATGTGTTCCCGCCCCTCCCTCCCGGACACGTTCTGCATCCACATTGCTTCGTCATGGCCTGTCCCTTCACGGTATCATCTTTCTAAAGCTTTTCTTGCTATATCTCCAGCTGCATTTCCAGATTCTCAGGCTTTAGAAATGTCACCATGATGTTGTCTTTGAACTCTCTGGAGTTCACTTTGAGGCCATATTTCCTATGAAAATGTTAGCAATGCTGATGGGGGCACATACAGATGATTGGACAATGGAGTTACGAGGAGACCTTGGAATTTCTGATTCTAGATTTAACAGAGATGCTGGTTCACCTCCATGAAGTCTTGGAATTAAAACAAACTAAGAGGAAACATAAATCAAAATATCCATTTATTTTGAATGGGGTTGGGCAAAGGATCCCAATGACCTCAGATCCCAGTGTTCAGCGGACAGGTTGGGCCATGTAGAGCGTCCTACTTTTATTGTATTCCTACTTGAACAAAGTCTGAATATTTTCAAGTTAAAGCAGGTACTAGGGGTCATTCCTCTACATTTCCTTTAATGTCTAACCCTTAGTATTGGCAATCATTGACATGAGAGGGGGGCTGATAATCATCGATATGAGGGGGGAGCTGATAATCATTGACATGAAAGGGAAGGCTGATTTAGAAGAGTCCAGGACTGCTAAAAGTCGAGACAAATGAAGAGAGAAGCCTAGAGTTGTCCGAAGCCACCTTGACAGATTGCCTGGGGCCTTCTCTTTGCACCAAAGCTTAGAGTCCCATCCCTGGCCTCCTTCGCCCTGTTCACCTCCACTCCGTCATCCTGTGGGAGAAGAGGGCACTCTGAAGAGGAAGAAAGAGAAAGTCAGGGTCTCAGAGGCCCATCCTATCCAGAGTGTATTCTTATAATTTTGAAGGAAAGGCATGGAAGGATATCTGCCGTTCTGTTCCATGTGTATAAGAAAAGAAAAAATTCAGATTCCCAGGAAAGGTAACGCACTAGGGCATGATCCTTGGCAGTCCGTTTTGTGGTTCTATTCACATTTTGGAATAAAAAAGAGAAGATGGTGCTGGGCCAACACCATAGTTCCCGTTGCAAGAGGTCCACAGCCAAGGACCCCACAAGATTTTATTTATCGTTTCAAAGCATATTTATCAAGCTATCAAGACAGTATATCCACATGCAAATGATAATTTGAACATCCAAGATTGGTTACTTAAATACCCCAAATTGACAGCCACTCTATAAAATTTAGAAGGTATCTCCTTCCATTATGGAATTACGTAACCCCACAGATAAATCAAAATTCCATTGAAATGAATCTCCCCTTCTTCTGCTCCCCAGAGAAAATCCAAATATATAGCCTTTCCCACTTACTCTGCTAACCCCCAAGCCAAATGCTGGAAGAACAGTCCTTATTTGGAGTGTGATTTGCTTAAGCATCAATTTTAGCCCCCGGAGGCATTCATGGAAGTTCCCTCAGTCGCCTCAACACCGCGAGCCGGGTTTTCTCCAACCCAAAGCTCTCATTCTTCATCTTTCCATGGTTCTAGGAACAGTTAGTACAGATAAGAATAGCACAGCAATGACCCTGTACCCACAGAGTGGGGAAAACATAAATAACAGCGCTAAATGTGAGGACGGCAGCACGTTTCAGTCCAAGCCCAACGCTAGGCTGGTGTTGCTATCAAGGCGACCTCACTGGACCCTCACGTCTGCCCACTGCGTCATTATCTCCTGAGTCACCTCCCTCGTTCTCTGCCATCTACCCAACAGCTCTTCCAGGCATTCCTGAGCGTCCTGAGATCGCCAGGATTTCTGCGCAGCAGTATCACAAGAACACAGAAGTAAGAAACACGTTTCTTACATGTAGGTCTGTCCATCTGTCTGGCCATCTGTCCATCTGTCTGTAGGTCTGGCATGGATAGACGTGCCTCCTTCTTTTAGGTTAATCTCAATGTGTTCTTTGGGTCTCAACCCCAGCTGTGGCCTCGCGTGCTTGGTTCACTCAGCTATTCTCTCTCTCAACTTCTTCATATTTTCTAACAACCTCTCATCAACATCAAACACATAAGCCATGTCCATGCGTGGGAACACGTCCCTGACCCACACCACCTTCCTGTCGCTGCTCTCCTCCACGCCAGACCACACTGTTAAATGCACTTCAGCCATGAATCTCTGCTCGCTTCCCACTTCTACTTCAGTTGGGTTGGTTATTTTGTTGTTTATTGTGGTAAAATATACGCAACATAAAATTTCCCATTTTGACCACTTTTTTTTTTTTCCATTTTGACCACTTTTAAGTGTGCAGTTCAGTGGCATTGAGTTCATTTGCACTGTTGTGTGACCGTCACCACCACCCATCCACAGAGCTCTGCTCCTCTCCCCAAAGTGAAACTCTGTCCCCTTAACAGTGATGCCCCGCTCCCTGTCCAGCCGCTGGCTCCCATCCTTTACTTTCTGTCTCCATCTCACGACTCGAGGAATCTCCTATCAGTGGACTGGTGCAGTGTTTGTCCTTTCCTGTCTGGCTTGTTTCGCTGAGCATCATGTCCCCAGGGGTCATCCTCATTGTAACAAGTGACAGAATCTCCTCCCTTTGTAAGGCTGAAAAGTAACTCATGGTGTGCACACACCCCATTGGGCTTATCCATTCTTCGTGGGCACTTGGGTGGGTTCCATGTTTTAGCGACTGTGAATAATTGTGCTCTGAACATGGGTGTAAAAATACGTCTTAAGAACTTGCTTCTAATTCTTTTGGGTATATACTCAAGAGTGGAATTGCTAGATCATATGTTAATTGTCCTTAATTCTTCTGGAAACTGCCATGGTGTTTTCCGTGGTGGTGGCACCATTTTATTTTTCCACCAACAGTGGACAGGAGTCCCTTCCACTTTTTTAGCCACTATGATCTTGTTTTACACCAGCTATTTATTTAAAACCATTCTTTTTTTGCCATAACAATAATAGATTATTTTATTTTCAAAATTATCTAACATTTGAACCTTACCAGTCCAAGGCACAATTGATTTTTCGTGGCTTATCAAATACATACTATGAAATAAAAACAAAGAAAATGCCCCCCAAATGAGCATAAGATATTAAGATAAAGGCCAGGGAGTATGGGCAACACCAAAATGCATGCAATAAGGTGACAATCAAACTCTGCATTTGGATTTAGGCTCTAAGCTTCCTGGCAGCCGGATTATTTTTATGACTAATATACCATTCCCTCAGCCACTCTTCTTTTTTCCAACTAAGGTTAAGTCACAAGTGTGTTAAAACTACTCTTGACGAGATCACAACTTACTTTCCTAACACTAAATCCAATCATTCCTGTTCAGTCCTTGTTTATTATAATTTCTCATGAGTTGCATTCATTAATAAATATTTATCGAGTGCCCACTGTGGGCCAGTCACCGTTCTGCTTGCTGGGGATATAGTAATAACTGAGACAGACGGAAACCACTAACCTCATCGAGGTGCACCAATTAAAAATTTAAAAAAGTAAAATAGAAAACATGTTCGTTAATGATAAGTGGTGAAGAGGAAAACAGAAAGTAGAGACAAAATGTCAGACTTGCTGGTGAAAAAGTATTGAAAAGTTATATAACCGTCAGGGAGAACGAGACAACGACATTAGTGTAAAACAGAAAGGCTGAATGCCGCTCCTCCAATTGGAGGAGTTCATGGTATGTAGTAAAGCGTTTAAGAAAATAAGTGGCTGGGTGCCTGGGTGGCTCAGTCAGTTAAGTGTCTGACTCCTGGTTTGGCTCAGGTCCTGATTTCAGGGTCCTGGGATCGAGGCCCGTGTTGGGCTCTGTGCTCATCGGGGAGTGTGCTCGAGATTCTCTCTCCCTCTCCCTCTGTCCTTTCCACTCGTGCTCACTCTCTCTCTCTCTAAAATAAATAAATGAATCTTTAAAAAAATTAAAATAAATGACATAAATTTACAATTCAGTTATTAGCAAGAAAATTAAGAATCTAGTTTGAAAACAGGGAGATTTTGTGTTAATCAGACGAATTTGAAAGTATGGCACAAAATTAGGGAGAAGGTGCCCAGTGAGGTGGTACAAACACGTGACAAGGACCCAGAAGAGATGTTCCCTGTTCGGCCAGGAAACCCACCCAAGACCTGTCCAAGCACGTATTTACTGGTGCCTTGTTCCCAATATTCAAGATGAAATTAAACATATTAGAAAGCTGTAAAAAATAAATAAATAAATAAAAAGAAAGCTGTATGACTCCTTCAAATCACCAATTTTTTTTATTTTTCTGTTTATATTTTATGTATTCAGAAGCTATCGCTTTTGTTATAACGATTGTGTAAATTCATTGTTAAATTTAATGTAATTTTGTGGGATGGATAGTGACAGTTACTTAAGCAAATCTTGTTTAGTAAATAGTGATACTAGAGTGTTAACAAGAATATTCTAGAATAGAATGCATTCAATATATGTAACTTATGTTACTTGATGAGTTTTCAATCTTTTCCACATTTAGTCAAATATAGAGTGCCAAATCTAAGGCATTTATTTCAAGTTTTGTTTCATTTTTATAAAAACGGGAAGATTTGGTTCAAAAAAAGGATTTCCAAGGATCTGGGGCCATTACACATTTCTTATAAAGCGCCTTTTCAAAGAGTTAATGGTAACTTAATGAAACACACATGGTATAACATTTCTTTGCAAATCCAGTGATTGAGGGGAAAAACAATTTTGTGCAAACGTGTTTGCCAGAACCTTTCAAAAATAGGTTAAGATGTATTCTGTTGAAAACGAAGGGCTGCTGGACCCATCCGTCCCTACCGACAGATATCACTGCTGAAGCTGGGGGACCCGAGGCCAGAGTGATCTGACACCAGAACCAGATGTGGGTTCTCACACAGGAAATTTTTTTGTGATGTTCCAGAAAGCGAACGCCGCCCGTTTGGGTCAGCATCGAGTGGAGGCTTTGCAGCTGAGCGCCGTTCCTTGTGGGAAGCGCGCATTCCAGCCATTTGGTCAGTGGTCTCGGGACTGGTTCCAGGCAGGACGGGCTCCCATGCCTCGTCCTGACGGCTTTCTGCTGTTGGCCTCTAGACCATGCGCTCCGCTGTGGGTCTAATCTTCAGTTCGTGACATGCACGCATACTTTTCCGAAGTAACTGAAATTCTACTTTACTGCACAAAGCTATCCATAAACTCGGGTGACCCAGTGTCCCTGGTAGAATGGGGAAACCCTGGTCTTCTTGCCAGAGGGCGGTCAGGTGGTCACGTCAGGGGCTGGCTCAGGGGGCTTCTGGGACGGTCCGCATGGTCCCAGTTGTAACAGAAACTCAACTGCAATTAGAAGAATGGGAAATAGGATCTGTTGGAGGGGTACGAGGTAGATGGCAACAGAATTAACGAATCCGAAGGAGTCCCTGGTATCACTGTCCTCTGCCCGTCTCTCTGACTCTCCCTATCTCTCTCTGTCTCTCTCAACCTCTCTGCATTTTGTCCTCGGTTTGCTTTTCTCTCTGCCAGCGCCATGCTCGCGTATGTTGGGGGCTTTCTTCATGTAGCTGGTGCGCAGCTGCCGAGAGCTGACTCATGTCCACAGAGCTGGGGGACGTGGGGGACAGGTTTGCCCAGAGGGTGGGACAGGAAGCCCGGGGTCCCCCATACCCTCCAGAACGGCCAGCATGCTGGGCATGCGGCACATGGATTCCGCAGCCATCAGGGACCCCTGTGTCCTGGGGGTGTCGGGTGGGGACACAAGAGCCACATGGTCGGAAAGGAGTATGATCCCGTCACCAAAGGAGGAAGGGATGTCGTGTCAGGCAACATGATCTGTGTTGACCGCAGAGGCAGCAGAAGCACGGAGCTAACCCCCGCCTCTGTGCGTGCGTGGGATTCAGACAGCCTCCCCATGCCCAAGCGGGCTTTCTAGACACAGTAGAACCGGCTTGTCCCCGTCATCAGAGTATTGTGAGAAACTGGGATGAACCCACGATGGTCCAAATGATGGGGATGCTCTTCTCACAGCTGTAGACAAGCACACAGAGAAAGTGAATCTGTGTGGATTATTCACAAGTCTCAGCAAAGACATGAATTCGGAGCACTCTTGTCCTCAACATAACCCTTGACCCTCCACACAGAGCGCCAAAGAGCGCGAGATCTTACCCCAACCTCGTATTTAAAATGAGGTCTTCCCCACCTCCCTCCTCTCTCACCCCCCTCAGCACTGCCTCACGGGCTTGTTAAGCACCCACTGTGTGTAAAGCGCTATTGCAGGAATCCATATTTGCACGCTGTGGTACACGCGCGGAGCTCCTTCTTTACGACGCAGGGTTCATGGGAGGCCTTCCGCGTCCTGGGAACCGTTGCTTAATTGTGCCGCCCCTCAGACACGGCTAATACCCTCGTCCTTATTTTCTATGTAGTTTCCAGGGCATTTTTATGAGAGCGTGCAATTGTTTAACATTTATATTCTATGGTCAAAATACATTCTAAAGATTCTATTTTTTTAGTTAAATACAGTTTTGTTCCAGATCGTTTGAGCTGTGTGCCCCATCGGAGGTCAGCGATGCTGGAGATCTCCTTGTGTGCTTTGTCTCTACAGCCCTCTGCGCTTTCTAAAATAGTGTAAAATTTCCTTATTTGCTCCATGGCACGACCATCCTGTCCACTAGAAGGCAAGTCCCACAAGGCAGGGATTTTGTCTCTTCTGTTTGCTTTTCTATGCCAGGACCAAGAAAATGGGCAGAAAAACGGACTCTCCCAGTTTGCTGAATTGGGCTTACATAGGATACGGCGTGGTCTTTGAAGAGATTTTGTGCAGCGGAAACCGCACCTGTGCGGGAGAGGCAGACGGTGGCGGTGCGGGGCTCTGTGCTCGGTGGGGACGGGAGCGAGAGGCCAGCTAGGCCGTTTCCTACCCGACACAGGAGGGGAAGGCCGCAGGCTGGAGCTGCCTTGTGGTACCCTCGTGCATCCTAATAACCACGCTGTCTCTGAGAAATAAATCAATAAGCTGCATTCTGTGATCTCACAAAAAGATGTCTTTCATTATGAGCATAGAAGAAAATATTAAGAAAATGACCAAATGGGATATTTAAAACATGCCACTGGTCATGAAGAGAGAAAAACAGAGATTACCAACGAAAATGCCTTTTCCCTTAACAAGTACAGGAACTTGGGTCAGACAGCTGAAGGTGCTGGCGAACGCCCCCGTGGAGCGTGCAGCCCGGGCGCCGAGCGCCAGGCGGGAACCCTCATGCGTCTGGAGGGTCAGAGACAGCCCGCGGGCGCGGTCGTTTCCCAAGACGCCAACCGATGCCCGTGAGCAGAAGGAGAAATACCGTGAATGTACCCGGACTACACAGAAGACCCGGAGGGCAGGCGGGCTCCTTCCCGGCCCAC
>CM052886.1:591743-616672 GCA_028534135.1 Potos flavus
CATTCCCAAGCACCGTCCTAAGGATGAATGCATTTACAGAAATGCATATGTGCAGACACACACGCATGCACACATCTGGTCACATGTGCACACATGGACATGCACGAACACATGTACACATGGTCACCCAACACATACATATGCATGTGCACACATGTGCACACATGTTTGTTCAAGCACGCGCACACATGTGCATTTGTACACTTGTTCACCCACACGTGTCTGCGTGCTTTCACGTGCTCACTCGAGTGTGCACACATGTGCACACATGTACATGCATGTTTGTTCACACTAGCACATATTGCATGTATGCATATACTTGCTCACATGCGTGCACACACACACACACACACATACATATATAAATTGTTCCACCAGGTTTAAGGTGGAAAAAGTTTACATTTTCATAAACGGCCCTAGGTACCCACAGCGGCAGCTTTAGGAGGCCGCACCATAAGAAACTGCTTGTGAGGATGGGGTGCCTGGGGGGCTCAGTGGGTTAAGCCTCTGCCTTCGGCTCAGGTCATGATCTCAGGGTCCTGGGATCGAGCCCCGCATCGGGCTCTCTGCTCAGCAGGGAGCCTGCTTCCCCCTCTCTCTCTGCCTGCCTCTCTGCCTACTTGTGATCTCTCTCTCTCTGTTGAATAAATAAATAAAATCTTTAAAAAGAAAGAAAGAAAGAAAGAAAGAAAGAAAGAAAGAAAGAAAGAAAGAAAGAAAGAAAGAAAGAAAGGAAGAAAGAAACTGCTTGTGAGGAGGACTGGCCCATTCGTTTGATTTTGGTGACTGCAAAACAGCAGGATGTACCATAATTATTGAAGGTGTGGCACCCGCCCATGGCCACGTTGCCGTGGGCCAGGCTCTACGGCCCCCAACACGACAGGGATGTGTCAGACACGGAGAAAGTGCTTTCACATGTGGGGCCGTGTGACTCACCCAGCAAAGACCCCTGGTCCGCTGACCTTGGCCCACAGCTGGGCGCCCGACGTGCGGTGTGGTTTGTGATCCGCTCAGGCCACGCGGCCCCTGGGGACGGGGCTTCGGTGGCTCCGAGGCTGGCCTGTCCCCCACCCCGGCGGGCAGGCTCCGGGCTCTGAGGTCGATTCGACAGATGCCGCCGTCCGCGGACTCTTGGGGCTGGGGGCTTGCTTCTTCATCCCGGGGCCCGTCATACAAGCACACGTGTTTATTTATTAGGCTGTAACTTGAGGCTTGTGTATGCTCTGCTGCGTGTAACACATCCCAATCTAAAAACAAACAGATCTGTTCTCAGGATTAGATGTGGGGTTAGAACAAACCCACTCATTCACGACAGTGAGGTTCCTGGACGAAAGCCCGGTTCCGGCCCGGAAGGGCCGCGGCCGCGCTGCCGAAACGAGCCCACGCCCGGAAGGCTCGGCGGCCTGTGGCTGGCAAAGGCCGGGCGAGCACTGTGTGCCTCTGTAAGAGCGGCACTAAAATGATAACGCTGCCGGTTGGTGGGGAAGCCGTCCCTGGTGATGAATTAAAAATGAGATAAATTGAGAAACGGGCATACAGTCCAAATGAATTTTAAAAGGAATGGAAAAGAAGTGAGAATTGAGGGGGAAATGAAATATGATGGCGCTTTTAGAAGCATGACACTCAGCGCACGACACGGAGCCCAAACTGACGCGAGGCCGCTCTGGGCTGGGCGCCCGGCCGGGGACCCCGGGCAGCTCTGTGCCGGTGTTGTCTATGGCACAGCACAGGGACGAGGCCGGGGAGGGGGCACCGTGTGCTTCCCAAGGCAGGTCTCGCGGGGGCGTGGGGGTGCGAGTTCCCACTGAAGTCACTAACCGAGGGCTCTTCTGGAAGAATCACTCTGACAGAAGGGGGACGACCCCAGGACAAGTCCCTTTGTTGCTCTCGCCAAAGATCGCCCTGCTTCTATCTGGCTCCTTCAGGAGCCCCACTGGGGCCTCGGACACGTGCAAGCCTGGGAGCGTCCCCAGGCACGGCAGCCGACGCCACCGCTGGAGAGAGAGGCTCCTCCGTGCACAGACACGGAAACACATAAAACCAGGGACGTCGCCTCTGGAATAACCTCTCACCAACGTTGTCAACTGAGATCTCCTGTTTCTGGAGCAAACACTTGAAATAAGTTTGGCAGGAGTTTTAAGTGTCTCTGTCACAGTCCCTTTTGGCTTGCCCTCAGTGGGAGCGTCTTCTAGGTCTGTGATCTATTACTTAATTGGGGTCTTCTATTAATGCTTTTCCTGCATCGTACTTAAGCCCCAGGGACTGTGTCTGTCTTGCTTGCTGATCGGCCTCCAACACCAGGACAGTGCCTAACAGCAAGTTATCGAATATTCATTAAGCTAATAAATACAGTCCTGCCGAGACAGATGGTTGGTGACAGAGGCCCAGTGTGCCGTCCCGAGGTCCACGATGCAACGATCCTTGGTCTCAGAAAGCCTTTAATCTACTTAGGGAGAAAAGGCCAGCACACAGAGCATCAGTGAATAACGCCCGGGACACTGAGTTGGCCTCCCAACGTGGACAGGATGTGAGGAGATACTGGGGAATTCGGGGGAATTTCAAGCAAAGGGAGCAACAGGGGGAAAGTGGTGAAAAAGACTTTCTGAGAGACCGCGAGGTGCAGCTTTTTCGGAATCAGTTTGGGGAAGGGGAATGCAGGTGAGGGGCGACCGGGGAGTGCCGGCAGATGTGCCCACCCCGCGTGGCCGGGCAGAGCCAGCCACCGAATGTGCGGGGCCAGGAGCGTTCAGACGGCCGTGGGCGAGGGATGGATTTTAGGGAGAAAGACTCCAATCCGGGAAGTCAGTGGCCGAACTAAAGGTGTAACTGAGGCAAGATTATGAATCTGGAAGACAGTCTGAGTCGAGGTGGTGGGGGAACTGATTTCTGCTTTTGTTTTTTCTTACTGTCTGGTCGTGGATAGCAAGGGCGAGGGCAAAACGGGCGCGGACTGCAGAGCTTCTGTGATTCCGACGCGGTTTCCGTTGGCTGGAGACTCTGGGCAGGTCCAGCAGAATCTGGCACACAGGGCAGAGTGGCCTGGTTCTCAGGTTATTAAGTGCGTGTGAGGACAGAGCATCCTCGAGAACTGCAAGCAAGTCACTTGTCTCTGCTCCTGATTCCTCCTGCTGACGGGCCCGGGGCGGGGTCTTCCTCTGCTCACTCAGACGTGTCAAGGATGCTGACAACTTCCGGTGGTAACGGGGCAGAAGCGTGTAAAATCCACCATTTTCCTCAATTCACCTCATTCAAATTCACCAATGTACGTAATTTTCAAAGCGTCCTCAGCACTAGGGATCCTCTTCTGTATTTTGAAGATGAGAACAGCAAGACTCCGCGTTTGGCTTGAGGACGGCCACGCAGCACGCAGGACCTGAGCACTCTCCCTGAGAGAACCGTGCTGCGTCCACACCACACCACCGCCTTCGTCACCAGCTTCCAGAATGGCGTAAGTTAAGACGTCACAAAACCATCGCAAACTAGATTTGTGGTGGTAGCACGAGGCCAGCGAGGCCAGCGGGACCGAGAGAGCTAAGGACCGCTCCGGCTCATCCAGCGCCACGGAAATTCTGTAGCAAACCCATCCTCCCGTCGTCCCCGGATAGGGTCTCACATGCCCTCCGTGCGACCGCGGGGTACTGGCACGGGCACAGCTGCAACGCATCCCAGAAATGCACACACGCGCGCGCGCACACACACACGCATACACACAGCTGTGCCGTCCGGGGACTTCGTGGCAGAATGGACAGAAGCCGGCAGGGGCAGCTCGTCGTCTCACCTCGGGCTTCCAACGTGTTATTTCTCGTCCTCGAAACGTTAACTTCTCAGGGCTGGTTCTGACCCTGACTTTGAAGCCGGAACGCCCGGGTCTGAATCCTGACACTTAGACTCTCAGTGCCGCGTGCAACCAGGTGACCTCGGGAAAGTTAACCTCCCGGTGCTTCATGTCTCGAAATATAAACCAATAATCGTACTACCTCGCAGGGGTCTGCGAGGACTGAACAAGTAAGTACTTAGAACGATGCCTCCGTATGTGTCAGCGCTCAGATCCTGTCCTGACAAAATCTGAAAGTTTTCAGAGAAACGTAGAATTTGACGCAGGGGAATGAAGGGTACAGACAGTGGCGGTAACTGCAATTGAGCCCTAACCATGAATTCTAGTCACTGGAAGCACATCAGTAGGTCCTTCTGAGCCTAGTTTTCTCTGATATAAAGAACAAAGATTTGGGGTGCCTGGGAGGCTCAGTTGGTTGAGCGTCTGCCTTCAGCTCGGGTGGTGACCCCAGGGTCCTGGGATCGAGCCCGCGTGGGGCCCTCTGCTCAGCTTCTCCCCCTCCCTCTGCCCCTCCCTGCCTCATGTGCACACACCCCCCTCTCTTTCTCAAATAAATAAAATATTTTTTAAAAAAAGAACAAGCCTGGTGGTGGGTAATGGGGGGAGCACGGATTGCATGGAGCACTGGGTGTGGTGCATAAACAATGACTCTTGGAACGCTGAAAAAATAAAATAAAAGAAATAAAATAAAAAAAGAACAAAGATTTTAGTCACCTCGTTTTGTTATAAAATTTATAAGACATCTTCACAACAAAGGCTGTAAAAGGTCCATGTGTTCAGTATCCTTTTAGTTGGTTTTATCAGCTTGCTGCAAATTTAGGGAAAAATCTTGGTGATATCTATGACCATTTGCACTCCATGAAATGGTCACAAATCAAGTTTTTTTTTTTAAGATTTATTTATTCCTTTTGGAGAGAGAGCCCGTGAGGGGGAGGGGCAGATGAGCGCGCGAGAGAGAAGCAGCCTCCCCGCCAAGTGCGCAGGGAGGCCGATGCGGGGCTCGGTGGTGCAGCTCTGACATCGCGGCTCGAGCTGAAAGCAGAAGCTGGACACTTAACTGACTGAGCCGCCCTGGCGCCCCGACAATCAAGTCTAGGCCATTAAGAATGGATTTGGCCGTTAATGACAAGGGGTGAATTTCAGCGGGAATTTCTCAAAGATGCGACAAATGTGTGCACCGAATGTGTGGCTGAGCTCACACGCCGTCTCAGCTGGAATTCAAGGGCCAGGAAGAGAGCACTGTAGTGTTTTCTACCATTAAAAGGAAGTCAACTCTTACTTAATTTGTAAGTATTCAAGATCTTTTCAGGATGCAGGCTCGTCAAGCATTGACCAGAATTCGGACCATTGTGCAGAACGTGGAGGTAAGCGGTTCCACTCCTCTCGGGATGCTACTGAGTCCCTGGGGCCAAAGACATTTCTGGGAAGTTCCTTACAGGTGTTCTGTGCACCAGAGGAGGCCCTGAATGTGAGCAGACCCCCCCAGCCAACGGTCAAACCCGCCTCCGCTCTCTGCCCCTTCTGAGCAGCCTTGCTGCCAAGGTTGAGTGACTACCATTGCCAAGTACAAGATCCACTTATCTGCTTTGCTCATGGGACCAAGCCAGACGTGGAGTCGATGCCCCGTAGTAGCTGCTGCAAGAACCGAATGCTGAAGCTCGAGTGGGATGCATAGAAGGGGAGAGAGAGAGCGCGGAGTCACTGCCTGCCCTCACGGGACAGCCGGACAGGACACAGTGACCTGGAGACTCCCTGAGTGCGGGAAAATAGAAATGAGTAGCAAATCTACTGAACCGAACGGAAAAATGGGTTCAGTGGTGCAGAAAATCTGGCATAATTCACCTTGTTTTGAATGATGATAAGAAGAATGGCATTGTTTTGTCAAATAATGAATATAAATCATGGGTGAACTTCAGAACGATGTCATGGGGCCCCTCACTTTGTCTTTTTTTAAAATTCCTCTTTTCTGGTTCGGGTCGCATGTTTGATAGCGGTGGAGACTATAAATTTTAGCTGTGCTTTTGTTTCTAATACTTTTCCTCCCAGCCTCTGCCTGTCAGGCTTCCGAGCTCCCGCCAGAGATCTCCACGCAGTTCACGCAGTGGTTTCGTCCCGGGATCCCAGACGCAGTACGTGGTTTTCCCACTCTGCTCTCTCCACCCTGCTTGATGGTACCCATTTGCAGGGTCTCAGCTGTGACCTATATATACCCCGATCTCTATGTCTAACTTTTCTCTAATGTAAAATTGGCTCAATATTGTCCATTTCCGAGAGTTTCCTAAAGATTAAGTCAGTTACTATATGTAAACTACTGGGAAAAGCACCTAGCACGTAATTAATAACAGCAGCTCACAACGTGGACGCTCCGGGAGCCTCTCGCACTCAGTGTATCCCAAATTAAATTCCTCACTATCCTCCAGTGGTTGCTACCTACTGGATTATCCAGCTCAGCTGGCCGTGACCCCGTCCCTAGCATGACCCAGACTCCGCACTCACGAGCTGTCATTGACTTCTCCCCTATTCTCCATAGCCAATAAATTACCAAATCTTGTTAATTTTGTGTCACATGTACTTGAATTTGTCTTTCCACCTCCATCCTTATTACCACGTAGGTTTACTCTCAGCAACCTTCCAGTGAGTCCCCCCCCAACCTAGTCTCTCTCTCAGCAACCTTCCAGTGAGCATCCCCCCCCCCAACCTAGTCTCTCTCTCAGCAACCTTCCGGTGAGTGTCCCCCCCCCAACCTAGTCTCCCTCAAGCTGTGTTTTTACAGACACAGACCCACGATCTGTCAGAATTTCTCACCCACTTATCCTCTTTCACACTTTTTGTCAATTTCCCATGATCTTCTGCATAAAGTAGCAACTCACTGGCGTGGTCCAAAGGGCCCCTCGCAGCTTGGTCCCTCCCAGGCCCTTGACCCTCCACCTACCACTTCTCATTTCCGTCCATGGCTCCGCTGACCCAATCTGCTCACGGGTGTTTTGTTTTGTTTAAGATTTTATTTCCTTATGAGAGAGAGAGAAAGAGAGCGTGCTCATGCAAGGCAGGGGGCACAAGCATGGGGGAGGGGCAGAGGGACAGAGAGAATCAGACTCCCTGCGGAGCCAGGAGCCCGCCCAGGACCCCCGGGACCATGACCTGAGCCAAAGGGACACTTAACTGACTGAGCCCCCAGGCGTCCCTGCTCATGGGTCTTTAACTTTTGACCTTCGTTGCTCCTGTGTGTACCCTGTCTCTGGCCTCTTCCCTGGCCTTAAATTCCTACCACTCTCTATTTCCTCATAATGTCTATCCGTCACAGATCCAAAGGTGGGGGTGTATCGCAGCCCAGCTAAGCAGATCCTTAAAACTGGAAATTTATCATAGAATAACAGACATCGAAGTAAATGTTTTCCAATTTTCTCTTCTACTTGGAATGTATCTTTCAGCTTCGTACAGAGGTCCTTTGCCTTTTAGCCTCTGCCATCATCCTTGTCCCAAACTTTAAGCTTCTACTTTCCCTTTTGCAGAGAATTTCAGCCACCAGTTCATTTGATACCGGTTCCAGGAAATACGTAGAAGCCTCACAGTCTGTTCATGTCTTCTGACACTTCTCCGAAGAAGACATGAGAATGGCCAACAGACACATGAAAAAATGCTCATCGTCATTAGCCACCAGGGAAATTCAAATCAAAACCACACTGAGATACCACCTCACACGAGTTAGAATGGCCAAAATCAACAAGACAGTAAACAACAAATGTTGGAGAGGATGTGGAGAAAGGGGAACCCGCTTCCACTGTTGGTGGGAATGCAAGTTGGTGCAGCCACTTTGGAAAACAGTGTGGAGATTCCTCAAGAAATTAAAAATAGAGTTACCCTATGACCCTGCAATTGCACTACTAGGTATTTACCCCAAAGATACTGATGCAGTACAAAGAAGGGCCACATGTACCCCAATGTTCATAGCAGCAATGGCCACAATCGCCAAACTGTGGAAAGAGCCGAGATGCCCTTCAACAGACGAATGGATAAAGCAGATATGGTCCATATATACAATGGAATATTATGCCTCCATCAGAAAGGATGAATACCCAACTTTTATCAACATGGACAGGACTGGAGGAGATTACTCTGAGTGAAATAGTCAGGCAGAGAGAGTCAAATGTCATATGGTTTCACTTATTTGGGGGAACATAAGGAATATCATGGAGGACATTAGGAGAAGGAAGGGAAAAATGAAGGGGGCATAAATTGGAGGGGGAGATGAACCATGAGAGACTATGGACTCTGGGAAACAAACTGAAGGTGTAGAGGGAGGGGGCGGGGGGATGGTGAGCCCGGTGGTGGGTATTAAGGAGGGCACGGATTGCATGGAGCACTGGGCGTTATATGCAAACAATGAATCATGGAACACGACGTCAAAAACTAATGACGTACTGTATGATGACTAACATAAAATAATAAAAAGAAAAAAAAAAGAAAGCCTCATAGTCTTAACCAAATACAGCAATCATGGAATGATATTTTTTTAAAATCAGTTCTTTTCCTTAAATACATTCATAAATCATTCCCTTCTCTTTTCCAAGATGTAGGAAAATACATTTTATTATTTTATCTCTTGGTATGATGGGATTCACTGAATTATCTAAAGAAGATTACAGATAGATCTAGTCTAAAACACAGGTCCTCTTCTGAAGATTTAGGTAGGACAGGTTTCATGAAACAGGTGAATAAAGTGGTAAAGCCATTTCAGAAATGACAACTGTGATGTGGGACTAGAATGTGGTCATCTCTCATACTCACATTTTACAAAAATAAAACTAAGTCAAGTAAACAATGAATCTTGGAACACTGAAAAAATAAAGTTAAAAAAAAGTTAAATGACATCAAAAACAACACAAAGCAAAAATCTGGGAGAAGAAAGAAAGCCAGAGAGAGCCAGAAAGGAAAACAGCTCAGTGGGAAAATATCCAATTGTAGATAAGAGTCTCAGTTTTGATACTCATTGTAAATTCCAGTCTCGGCTTTGAACGGAACTCTTGGGAGGTGGGTTTGATCTTCTATTTGGAACCAGAGCCATTTTAAAAAATCCTCTATTCTAAGGGTCATCAGCTTTCAGTGAACTCTTGCAAATATTTCGTATCTAAAGTACATAGTCATCTTTCAAGGTTGAAGTTTGGGAATATTTCTAACTATGTCTCTGTAGCATTTTCTTTTCTTTTCTTAGTCTTAGTAAACTAACTAGAAAAGGATTGTTAAATTTTATTTAAAGATGTGTGTGTGTTTGTGTGTGTGTGTGTGTGTGTGTGTGTGTGTTTAGAAATGTTCCAGAATTTGGGCCTTTCACTCAAAGTCTTGCTGTGTACCACTTAGCTACTTCAAAAATGCCAAAGATGAGACAGAAAGTTCATGCCTATATTCACTTCTTTCTGAGCGTAATAGGAAATACTAAGCTTCTATCATAATTCTGTAAAGCAAGATTCAGTTCAAATTCAGTCTGAAACATCTGGTAGCACCCTAGTTCTAGTAAGCATGCTAGCTGGTAAATTATAATGCTTTCATCTTAGCACTAATATTCTCTTGCTTATTCCAATTAAGTAACTGCTCAGCTATCACTTTAAAATAATTCCTCAAAGATAAGTGATTAATTTATCACAGGTATATGTACATAGAGAAACAACATCAATTCGGCAAATATGTGATGAAGATCGGCGATGCGTTAACGCCCCAAGCATTCTTTATACGAATGTGATTTAACTCTGTGAGGAAATGCTGCCTTGGCCAGAGTGCTGTCGTCGTGTCTCCGGCGCGGACTCTCACCAACGGTCACGCGCTGCTGCTGGTTCCCAGACACCTGGAGCCTTGAAGGATGAGTTAGAACTCGACAGACGGACGCCAGCTTGGAGGGCCTGGGTACAGGAAGGCACAATTCACAGGTGGCCTGGTGCTGGTCCATCTACGTCCTGTCACCTGTGTCTCCGCAGAAAGTCAGCCAGGGTCGTGGGAAGGAGGGGGATTCTGAGGTCTCTGACCTCAGAGCAGAGAGAAGCTAATTGGTCACACGTGGTGGAACCATAACCCAGACCTTATCACCATGGTGACAACAAATCGAGTTAGCTGGCCACAGCTGTTTTGGTAAATACTGACACACTCATAGTCATCCACGATTATTTAAAGTCTATTTTAATAGCAACCACATACTCGATGTTGTCACCCGCCAACCTCGCAGTGTGTCCAGGGTTAGTGACATTGTACAGACCAGGAGATTAAAAATGCATTCCTTCTTGCTCGGAATATTAAACATAAAACAGATGGTTAAAAGCATTGCCTATCTCCATAAATGGACAATTTTATTATATAAAATGCTTAATGTTAGTATATATTGTTGCATTCCTCGTTGAGATTTTAAAATCACACGTGCTGGTAATCCTCGATAACGGAAGTGACAAAGAACATTAAAGACGAATGGGTATGTGAGAACACGCGTGAGTGGTGGGGGCCGGAAGACGCGCTCGTTCCAACACGGAGGAGAGGGCCCTTTGCAGCCGGTCAGAGAGTCGTGGACACTCCCTGGGGGACAGGGCCCAGGGCTCCCAGGCATGGCAGCAGGAGGAAGAAGCTCCTCAAAGAACGTCAGACTCTTCAAGGTCAAGGTGAGTTCAGCCAAGCTATTAGCAATGGTGGAGATGGTGGAATGAATTGGAGCCTGGAAGAGCCCCAAGGAAAACAATACTATCCTTATCCTGAAAATTATCCCAGGCCAAACCCTAACTTTCTGGAAAAAAAAAAAAAAGGAAAGGAAGGAAAAAGGCAGTGACATAGGGGCCAAAAAACAGAATTTGCACAGTTTTCCTTATTCTTATGGAGCCTAGGATGGCGAGCCCTAAGACCACTGAATCGAGCCTCCTTCCAGATCAAACACACACGTAAGAAAGCTGGACTGGTCCCTCTGCTGTGCATGAGGAGGTGCGGGTCAGTGGAGGTGGCCCAAGGGGAGAGTGGCTCATTGCTATTACTGACGGAATGGCCCCAGTTCATTATGACGTTTGATAGAATATGATCCTTGCTCATTTAATCAGCAGACACAGAAATGAACTCACATTCTCTGGAAACAAACAAGCCAAAGGAAAGCATGAGACTATTTCATATGCCAATGCCCTTTCACAGGCAATGTTTCATATGCCACCAAAAACCATGAGATATACGGAGCACTACAAAGCTTACGAACAAGCGGAAAGAACGCACAGTGGTTTGCTGGTTCCGGAACCGGAGCTTGTGAACAGGGCGCTCCAAGCCGCCTCTAGAAACGTCTTCGGGATTTATGGGGAAGAAGGAGAGAACACACGGAGGGTGAGGTAAGAGGACAGAGACAGGCAAGTCAGGAGAAAGAACCAAATGGAAACTCAACATCACAAAATTATGGTATCTGAATTAAAAATATAATTGGACAGGCTCAACAGCAAAAGGTGGAACGCGGAGGAAAGATGAGTAAGCTTGAACAGAGATCTCTAGATAGAAACTCTCTAAACTGAAGCCCAGAAAACAGACGGACACGAGCTGGCCTGCGCGACCCACCAGGAGGCCGAACGCACGCGCGCTCAGAGCACCAGCGGGAGAGAAGAGGGAGAGGAGCGCACAGTCATTTCAAGAAAAAATGGGCAAGATCTCCCAAATGCGATGAAAAATGATCTACACATATAAGACACTCAACAAACCCGAGTGAAAGATATGCGAAGAAATACACACCTGTGTACAACGTGAACCGTGCAAGATAAAAGAGAAGTGGAAAATCACCCAGCCAGCCCGAGGAAAAGCCCTTACATACACGAGACCAATGGGGAGCAGGAGAAGTGAGAGAAAAGGTCTCCAAGGATCTATTACCAGAGGATTTATCCTTCGAAATTGAAGGGGAAAATGTCTGGCAACATAGGACATATTACAAAGGAATTATTCCTCAAGAATGAAGGGACATGAAACATTTTCAAATCATGTGCGCTGAGATAATTTGTCGTCAGCAGACTTGCACTGGAAGAAACAGTAAAGATATTTCTTCGAAGTAAGGAGCCATTACAAATAGGTAGCATTCTGGGTGTTTCTAAAGAAACTGGTAAATGTGCGTGTATGTAGGAAAGATTTTTTCTCTTTCTTAACTTTTTAGAAGTAAATTGGCTTTACATGACAAACTACGAAACTGTATTGTGGGGTTTATTTCATATGTGCTCTTAAAGTGTGTGGAAATCCTGGTAAACATCATAGTGAAAGTTCTAAATATTAATTCAAAACTGCTGTGGAAACTTAAGATACATCACGCAGCCCTAAAGCACCGTCTAGGAAATAATTCAGGCACAATCCGCCAAACGTCCCATAGAGGAAACAGGGAGTACTTATTACCCAACAAAACCAAAAGGGAGGGAAGACCGAAGACAGAAGCTATGAAGTAAATAGGGAAGTGAGGCGAAGACAGGAGACCTCCCCAAGGGAAGTGTCAGCATAAATTGCTTAAAACATTCAAATGAAAAGACAGAGATGATCAGAATGGACTAAAAGAAGCAAGACCCATAGTCATGAGTCTGTGCCTACAGATAAGTGTCTTTGTAATGGGTATTAATGCTTTCACACTGTGAATCTCCATCAATAATTGTGTGTGTGTGTCTTTTTCCAAAAGGGTAACACGAACGGCACGGAGAGTGTGTGTATCTGCATGTCGGCGTTAGTTGCCTGGAATAATTAATTGATAATGTAGAGAACTCTATCTTCTGGGATCAGTCCACAAACTCATAGGTAATAAATACTTAAAAGGGATGAAGACCTTCATTTCAACCAAGTTTTACTTGACGAGATCCTCCGTGGAGACAGGAGACCACGTGGCCGCTAACCGTGGCCTATTCGTGTCTTAATGTAACGGCGTGTCTGCGTGAGAGAGCCCGCTGGGTTATGTGCACAGCAGAAGCCCCTCTGAAGTTTCGGTAGAACTTAGGGAAGAGACGCTGTCAGGGACTGAATGTCTGTGTCCCCCCAGAGTCATACGTTGAGGTTCTAACCCCCTGCGCTATGTGGAGGTGGGGCCTTGGGAAGCGATTCGGGTCAGAGGAGGCCGGAGGGGGCGGCCTCCAGGGGTGACCAGTGCCTTACGAGAGGAGACTGTGGGGGCGTGGGGGAAGGCGGCCATCTGCACCCAGGAAGTAGCCGGAAGCCAGGTCTGCTGGGCCCCAGCCTCCCGACCGTGGGAGACGGACGTCTGCTGTCTCAGCCCCCGACCGTCAGAGCCAGCGACGGGCTGAGACAGACAGCTAGACCCTACACGGCCTCCTTTTGATGACTCATCACCATTTCTCATTTGCAAAGTAATTTGAAAATTTGAAATTTTAAAATTTTAAAAACTTACAGAAAAAATCGAAATCACCATGTTATCACACTGATATGTGTGTGTGTGTGTGTGTGTGTACACACTTATATCACACTGGATATACAGCTCTCTATACTTTTTATGTAAAGTATGTCATGAATATTTACCATTTAATTTTTATTCAAAACATAATGCATAAGCCTTTGTACGTGGAGACATAATGATTCAATGACAGCCTTCCCACCCTTGGACGTTGTCTTACTTCTACCAGTTCTAACCCCATCACTTACCTAAATACAAGCATCATTATACTTAAAATGTGAATATCTCTTGGACGTTCATATTATTTATAATTTTCATATTTTTATTTTGCATGATCACACATGCACAGTGCATATTTGTGCTGTTTTAAAGTCAGAGTTTCCAGGTACACACGCAGCCTAAGATCCAGCACATTCTCGAGACTTGTGTCCACTCGGCTCCAATCTCTCTGCCCCCCACAGGAAAGCTCTCCCAGATTTTACACGAACTCTTTCCTCTTTTTAAATGGTTTTGCTACATATATATGCTTCCTAAATAAATCACCGTTTAGCTTTCTTGGATTTCGACGAACAGATGAATGAAGATACTGTACGTATTCTTCTAGAGCTTTCTCACTCATTTGGCTTCTGAGAATGCACGGAGAGGTTCAGTTTACCTACCGTCTAGAAACTCGCACGGATGTTCACCGTCCCGCTCTATGACTCTCCCTCTGGACACAGCGCCTGCTCATGGGCATCTGGAATGTTCCCGCTGCTCGCCCCGGTCGGCCCCGCTGCCTGGCACATCCCTGTAGTGACTTCCTGAAGACGGAACAAGAACTGTTTCCAGGAGTTGGGAACTTTTTCTCGAGGTCAAGTTTGACTCACTGGTGGATCATCGGATCAATGCAGCTGATGGTGAAAACATCCTTTCCTGAAGGAATTCAACGGAAAAGAAGGGGAGAGGAGAGGGAAGGGGAGGGGACAGAGGGAAGGGGGAAAGAGTACCGGGCAGCAGCCCACACTCCGACTTATGGTATTACACGGATTTCTGCGCCTTGTGGTAACAAACGGCTGAAAGCCGCCCCCTGAGAGCGTGGGCTCTGGAGCGGGGTCGCTGGCGTCCCCACGGGTCACGCGAGGGCTCGGCGCTGTCGAAACACAAGTGGGGCGTCAGCCTGGTTGTCAGATGTCACGGGCAGGCGGTGGGCTGCGAGCTCGCTGGGTTGGAACCCTCAGCTGCCGTCTCAAAGCCCTAAGAGCGCAGGCCCAGCAGCACTGACTGTCTTCCACGGGCTCCAGTAATCCGAGCGCGCGGTCCCGCTCGGGGGCTGCTTCCCGGCCCCCCAGGGTCCTCACGGCTTCGGCGCCAAGAGCCTGGATCGGAAAGCACTTTCCGAAGCCGTGAGGGACTGCGAGCGGCTGGAGGGAAGGCGCCTGGTTCATGGTGAGTCCGCGACTCTGGGGACAGCCCCGAGCGCCGAGTGGACCGCACGAGCCCTGAGAGCTTCTCACCCGCTAAAGGTCTGGAGCCGTGAGGATGGGACCAGGCAAGCCCATCCTTACCCTTGACCTGACTCAGTGTCACGGGCTTGCCAACCAGGCGGCGTACCGCGGGCACGTCCCCAACACCCCGCGCGCCGCCAAGCGTAAGCACCTTGTCATTCCTCCTTGCCGTTTGAACAGTTGGGGCACTTATAAAACAGAGTTTCCACCGACTGCCAGACTGTTTTGGGTTTCACAGGAAACACTTGGCTCAGATGTACGAGAGTGGGTAAATTTAGAAACACGTTTACAAATGCACTTTTCAGAAGAACTTTGACTCGAGGAGTCGGGGACGCGAGCCGCCCGCTCCGGCGTCTGCAGGGTCAACCCGTGGCCCCTCAGAAGCGAGTGTGCAGGTGTGTCCTTGCTATCGGTCACCACTCCGGGTCCCTGGTCCTCGAGGACACGTTTGTGGTTGGCTCTCCTCCAAAATGATCCCCTACACGCGAAGATGCAATCTGGAGCGGCTTCCTGGACAAGGCGCGGTGTTGGTCTCAGCCTGGGTCCCCTGTGCCATCTCCTGTGTCGTCGTGAAGGCGCCCCTGCCCCGACTCGAGAGAACCGTCCACCCCTGAGGGTCAGAGCCTCTCGGGGAGCTCGGCCCTGCTGGAAGATAAGGGTGACGGCGTCCCGTTCTCCGGGGCTAGTGTTGGACCAGATGGCAGGTTTTCCTCAGTGTAATCCAAAATGACACATCCAATGCCCTGTCCCAACTCCTGAGTTCTTCCAGGGAAAAATGTGGTTTTGCCCTCCTTTTAGCAAGTTAAATTTCAGTGCTCTTGCTCTGCTAGTGCATCTGAAAACATATGGACGTTTTGGGCAAAAAAGAAAACAAAAGAAAAAAGCCATTTCTGATTCATTTGACAAAAGCATGAATTTTTCCGAATACAGTAAAATTCTTTTATGAAATCCTTTCTTCTACCGTAGATTCCATCTGACCACAGAGCAAGCCTGTTCTCTGGAAGCACAGGGTTTCCGCTGAGCCCGCCCTGAGACCTGGTCCCCCGACGGGAAGGGTCCGTCTCCCACCGCCTGGGAGGCACCGCTGACCTTCCCTCCCTGGGGGGACGGAGGCACAGGAGCGGGAGTGCTCAGGCTGGATCAGGAAGGACGTCTGCCGTCCTAAGGGCTGTTCAGGACAGGTTTAGGGGCGGCAAGTGTGTAGGAAGGAGGGCCAAGCTTCCAACCCAAACTGTCCTGGGTCCCAGTCCCTGATGCCTCTGCGTCTGGCTAGGTCCACCGGCTTCTCCGGCCTCCGTCGGCCTCGGTTACAGAGAGAGTCCCTCCGCGTTCTCACCGATGGAGCCGAGAAATAAAGAGCTCGAGTCGCTTCGGGTTAAAGACAGGTGGAGACAGACAGAGAAGCGGCTCCCTAGGACCAGACGTCAGCCATACACTGGGGACCCGCCTAGGATCCTCTGGCGGGTCAGAAGCAGGGGGATTAGCATCAGGCTGTTAGGCTCCGGGCCCAGCTCACGGACCCACCTGAGGCGCCGAGACTGTCCTGGCTGCGCACGAGGGACACGCAGACCTGGGACGCTGTGGCCGGTCTGTCTGTCTGTCTGTGCGCCCCCCCCCCCCCCGGGTGGCTGCAGGAGGGTCTGACCGGGGCGGGGACAGAGGGAGGCAGAGAGTCTCGGGCAGACTCCCAACACCAGACTGACTCTTGATTTCAGCTCAAGATCATGACCTGAGCCAAGATCGAGAGCCGTAGCATAACCGACTGAGCCCCCCGGGAGTCCGGGGGTCCTCATGGCTAGAGTGCGCTTCCTGAAGGCAGCAGAGAGTTGGGCCTAAGTTCTTAAGTTTTATCTGATCTGACAATCTTTGCATTTTACTTGGTGCGTTTAAAGCACTTAAACTGAATTTACTGTGATGTTTTATAGGATTGGCCTTAAATCTATCCTCTTACAATGTATTTTCTCCTTGTTCCATTTGTTCCTTGTTTGCCTTTTCGTTTTTAATTTTTTGTGATGTCATGTGATGGTTGTGTGTGTGGTCTTTATCGTGAGCTGACACCATCTGCCTTCAGCCGATGGGCCGTTTCCTGCACAAAATAAGGTGTTTATTTTCCTTATCTACTCCACATAATAGTGATCAAACATTTCACCTACTGGAAAACCCTGCAAAAAATTACTTTCTGCTTTAAATATTTTTGTAAATATAATGAAATAGATGCCCTCCTTCAAGAATTTATATACGTATTAAAAACTCTCCTACAAAGAAAACTTCAGGCCAGGTGGCCTCACTGGAGAATTCCACCACACACTCGGGGAGGGATGCCGCCTTCCCATAAACGCTTCCCGAAACCTGAGAGGAAGGAGGACTCCCCAGTTCATCCCGCGAAGCCAGCATCACTCTGCCACCAAAACCACGGCAAGAAAAGAACTTACAGACCAATGCTCCTCATCCAGATACATGCAAAATCTGAATACAATTGCAACAATGTATAAAAAAATACAATCGTGACAAAGTGAGGCTTCATCCAGGAATATAGGTTGTTTTAACACCTATCAATACTCTTCACCTTAGAAATAAAGAAAATAGAATAAATGTAATAAAATAAATAATTATCTCAATAGATGCAGAGAAAGCATTTGAAAGTAATTAACATTCATTCTAATGAACACTCTCTGCAAGGACAACCCCTCTCATGACTGTGCCCAACATCCCAGCGGCCGCGCTCCAGTAGGAAGAGAGGTAAATGGCAGCCAGATTGGAAAGGGAAAAATAACATTGTCATTATTTACAAATAAGATGATTATCTCTGCAGACATCCTATGGAATCCACAGGTATGCACCTATAGTACATGAGTATTAGAAAGGTGAAGGACACAAAATAAATACATCCAATTATATGCTAGCGATGGATAGCCCGGAGCTAACTGGAGCACACAGCGTGCTCTATAACGACACGGCCAGGACAAAATACGCAGGGACACATCTGTGAACAGACGTGTAAGATGTGTTGCATGCTGAGAGAAACTAAAGAAGGAGAAATAAATGAAGAGCCGTAGCACATTAATGATACCGAACATTCAATATTGTTAAATTCTTCCCAAATTAATCTATAGAGTCAAGTTGATGCAATTTCAATCAAAATCCTGGAAGGCTTTTTTTTTTTTTTTCTGTAGAAATTGAAAACTTAAACTTTATTTGGAAATGCGAAGTATCTAAATTAGCCACATAGCTAAAGAAGGACAACATAAATGGAAGATTTACGCATTTCAAGGCTTGCTATAAAGATCTGGTAAACAAAGCACGTTGTCACGGGGTGAATAGAATATCCCTAGTCCAGGAATAGACCCACATACCTGCCGTCTACAGATTTTTTAAGAAAGATGTAAAGATAAGATATTGAAGATAAAAAGAGCCTTGCAACAAATGTTGCTGGAACAAACTATCTTCTGCAAAAACTAATTTGCATCCGTGTCTCACACTAGGCTATAAAAAATACCTCACAATAGAGCGTAGCCTTAATGTAAAATACAAAACTATAAAAGTTCTAGTAAAAATCACCGGAGAAAATCTTTTGGACTGGAGAAAATCTTAGGTCAAGCTATCTAAAATTGGCGACCAAAGGCGGGATGTACAAAAGACGAGAGTTCAGTTTGGTAAGTTGGGCAAGGTCAAAACAAAGAAGGTGCTTGTCAAGACGGGACGATGAGTGACAATTGTCACCCCAGACCGGGAGAGAACATCGGCAAATCACATCTCTGAGCGGAGGCTTTTATGTTCAATAAAGAAAGACTCCCAAAGTCATTGATAAGAAACCCAACAACCAAATAGCGATGGGCAGAGATTGGAACAGATGTGTCACCACGGGAGATCTGCGGGTGGAAACGCAGCACACGAGAGGCGGTCGGTGGGGTCAGCCTCAGAGGGAGCGGAGTCGCAGCCGCCGCGACCCTGCGGGTCTGCCCACCGGCCTCGATGGAAGGACTGACCACACCAAGTGTCGGCGAGGACAAGCGGGAGGACGCTCGCGGGCGGGTGCCGCGGTCAAGCCCGCCTGCCTCAGGAGGGGCTCTTCAGCGGGAGCAGCAAGTCGTCCCCGAACGCCGACAGTGGGGCAGGAGCCGTCGCTCCCCACGGAGCCGTGATGTGCAGAGGTGGCAGGGCTGCTTCTGTCCAGGAAGGAGAGCATCCGTCCCTGGTTCGCAAACCGACGTCTCCGCTGCGGGCCCGAAGCTTCTCACTGCAACGGTCGAGAGTGAGGAGCTTCCCTAATCGTGGGCTTCGGGAGCCTTGGGACGGCTGGCTTCGGGGCTGGAGGGACCAAAGACCCTCTCAGCAGGAGCCCCCCCGGAGGCTGGAGTTCGCATTAGCAGCTCGCTGTGCCAAAACGAGAGGTAGTTATGACTCGGGGCTCCGGCGCGTGAGATGAAAACCATATGTGCTCAGGGTTTGCCGTTGAGGTTGCAGGTAAGAAATCTGAAATCTCCTTTCCTTAAGCTGCCCTTTCTCGGAGAAAAGCAGCCCTGTGAGGGACTTCGCGCGCCCTTCACGGAGGGTCCTAGGCAAGCCAGCCTCGCCTGGGCAGTTACCGCACTAATGAATCATCCGAGCGAGCCTGCGAGGCTTCGGCTGCTGCCTCTATTTCATGAAAGAGGAATCTGA
This sequence comes from Potos flavus, assembly GCA_028534135.1. Taxonomy (NCBI): domain Eukaryota; kingdom Metazoa; phylum Chordata; class Mammalia; order Carnivora; family Procyonidae; genus Potos; species Potos flavus. The sequence continues at coordinate 611,095 of CM052886.1, forward strand.
GGGTCAGAGACCTCAAGCCACTTGTCCAAGACTCAAGAGTGAATCTGAAGATTAAACCAATATTTTCTGATGTGCGTCAGAACATTCTCCACACTCCTGTGGTTCTATATTTAGACTGCGTGAAAGCGGTCTGGGAAATGCATTCACCCATTTGGAGGCAAATTTGGTGCATTCTCTGTGTGCTGGAGGGTGAGGGAACAACCACGGGCCGGGCTTGGAATTCCGGGGTGGGGGCAGCACCAGGAAACCCGCAGTCTCCACTTAACCCCTTCATCCCCACTTCAGTTTCTCCTACTGGGATTTCTATAAACTTTGTTTTCCCAGTAAAACCGTTAATTCCTTTGACATGCGTGGATTTAAACATTTTGTCTCCTAAAGTAAAATCTGGTTCCCATGTGGATACTTAATATTATCGTGTATCCTCTTCAAGATGCCCTGTGGCCAGAATTTATGTCCTTTTATATGTGACCAGGAATCGCTTCTCCTACTAAGTGTCTTCTCTTTCTCACCAGGAAAGGTAGTGTATATAAATCAGCGTCTCTCCATCCCTTGTTACTTCTCCGTTCGGCATTTTCACTTCCAGCAGTTGGGCTTTCCAAAAAGATTTTATTTACTGGCAGATTCTTTTCAAATGCTGTATATTCTTCTTTCTGATAACTTGAAACTTTTCTTAAAAAGTATTTCAAAGGTTTCATGAATTCAGTCGGAAACATGCTTAGGGCAAATACAAAGTTTGGAGAGACTTTTAAAAAAATCAGTCCAATAAAGACAAACGAGCTATGACACAGGCTATAAACATGGGTGAACCTTGAGAACATGATGCTAAGTGAGAGAAGCCAGATACAAAGACCATGGATTATAAGATGACATTTGTATGAAATGCTCAGAGCAGACCGATCTGCAGAGACGCAGAGTAGACCGGTGGCTGGCGGGGAGGGCTCCGGCGGGGAGTGGAACGAGAGCTCATGGGCATTGGCTCTTTAAGAATAAACATAAGCCAAAGTTACATTGTGGTTGCGGTCATGCAGCACTGAGTGTATGCTAAAAACATTGACTTGGATGGCGTGGATGGCGTATGCATTATATCTCAATACCGCTATTAAAATATGGATGTGTGTGGTATATGCATTGTATCTTAATACTGCTATTAAATATTCAGTTACCGAAAAAGACATTACTCCATGTAATTTCAGCATTTGGGGATCTACTGGAAGCTCCTGAATGAGATCTAACAAGCAAGGTCTATTCAGTACATTTCCATTGAATTTGAATTTTATGTAAATTTCAGTTTAATTTCTGAATTCTTTTCGATTTTTATCAGGTCTTCCAAAGGTACGAATTCTAGTTCTTCAACTTATTGTGTGCCCTTGAGCAAGTTTTATGACCTTTCAAGCCTTGTATTCTTTATTTGCAAAAAGAAAGCTAATACTTCTCCCACCATCACACACATCTGCTGATGCCCCCACACCCACGTGACCAACACGTGGCCCTTTCAGGGAAAGGCTTTCCAGAAAGACACTGCTTTTGCATATAACACACCGTGAATGTGAGATATGTACACACATGTGTGCTATGAGAAGTAATAAAAAAAAAAAACAGGGCTCCTGGGGGGCTCAGTCGGTTAAGCGTCTTCCTTCGGCTCAGGTCATGATCCCAAGGTCCTGGGATCGAGTCCTGCATCAGGCTCTCTGCTCAGCGGGGAGCCTGCTTCCCCCTCTGCCGCTCGTTCCACTCATTCTCTCAATCAATCTCTCTCTCTCTCTCAAATAAATAAATAAAATCTTAAAAAAAAGAAGAGAACGACAAAAAATGTATATTGTAGCTTCTTAAGACTCTCTGGGCTGTCAGGTTTCTCCAGCGATGATCGGATTACCCAGAACTCCGCATCCTTGCTCTCTACAGAGATGGGGTCTTAGAAGAGCCGAAATAATAGTGGAAGGAATAAAAATAAAAAGGGATCCAATCGATGCCATGAAAATCACCTGAATTGATGGTTTAGTGAGAGTTGGGTGTTGATTATCACCTCCACACAAGGCGACAAGTTCGTTGATCAAGCAGAGCTGAGTTGATCAGATTTCTTGCAATGAGGAGAAATATCACTCGGCGGAGTCTTAGTTTATGGTGTCAGAAGAAGAAAGAGCATCGGTTTAAGTGACTGGGGTTGGACAGCTTGTGATGTGATAATTTAGGGTTGGTGACACAGCGAAGCGAGAGTTCTGAGGGGGGGTCTTCATGCGAACATTGCTACCTGGCAAACGAAGGCCTTGCTCACGCGAGCGATATGTCGTCCTGATACAGAGACTTTGTTCCGATGAGCAAATTGTTTCTCCTGATAAATTGGCTTACAGGAATTTCTTAAAACAATCATTAATGTTGCCTCCAAAATATCACTTCATGGTTGAGCACAGTTACCTTGGAACCTACATACGGACTCCTTACAGACACCGAGAGTCTAGATAGCATCCGAAGGAGGTGAGAATAAGTCAGAGTTGTTTAGATAGTATGGATCAACTAAACTATGAGAACGTTCAAACCAGAAAGCAGACTCATAACGAGACCTGAGTGGGGATGAGAAAGGCATAGAACTGATAAGAACGTTAGGTACCGGTAACGTGCACATGGTGTGAGAGGTCACCAGCATCCGTTAACAATAAGAACCTTCCCCAAGCAAAAAGCAATGAAAACCCAACTAAAAGCAGAGATTAAAGACATGCAGATTAAAACATGACAATCTCTAGATCCAGCCTTCTGGAAAATATTTAATGGCTCTTGGTTGGAAACTATTTACTCCTCACAAATTGGTTCTTTATCTGAAGGTCTTGGGGGTAAGTTGTCTTCTCCCCAAATCATCTGATTCAACCTTTGCTATAAAATTCCCTGCTGGAAGGTGGTCCTGGTGATTCAGGATCGAACGTGTGGCTCCTCACCCGGGAGACGAGCACCGGGGGTCTGGGCTCTGGAGTCTGATGGCTCCGCTCGCGGTCATTGGCAACCAACCGCTGTCTCTGGCTTGGCTTCACGTCCCGCCCTTCTCCTCTCACTTGCTCAGAAAGACAAGCTCTCCAATTTCTAGTTAGTAGAAGCTTCTTTGGGGCACATGGAGAAAAGGCAGATGTACCCATCGGCTGGGAGACTGAGGATAGCACACAGGAACTGTCTGAAGGACCTTGCTTTGTCTGCCTGAAGTCAGGTCAAGTTGAAAATGGCGATGTGGACGCCTTCCATGCTAGGGTAGCCTGGAGAAGATCCTACGGAGGGGAGAGGGCTTGTGGCTTCCGGAGGGTCAGGAGCCTGACCGCCCTCCGTCCAGGAGACTGAAAAACGCAAGGTGACGGGAACCCTGTAGGGCCAGTGGGTGTCGCTACCCAAGGAGGGCGGTCCATGCTGTGTGATAAGCGTCCAGCAGCAATGGGGAGATTGATTTGTTCTGCACCTGACGAACCAACACGATCCCGTTTACTCGTGCTATTTCCTCTTTTACTGCTCCGTCCATAGATCTCTGACACATCAAAGTTCCAATCAGTTCCGAGAAAAATCATCCAATGACCAGGACGTAGTCAAAACTCGTAACCCAGGGTGCTTCTGCGCGACCCGGGAAGGAGCCCTGAGCCCGGGCTCTTGTGCGTTTCCCATTTTCTCAGATTTGCTACTCATGTCGTCTGGACTAGTACACCCGCTGCACCATCGCGCTCAGCAAGGTGAGTAGGATTTCCTCCGGCGCTGCCCGAGGGGCCCCTCGAGCCAGGTGACAGGTAATTTCCCGGGTGTCTGCAGGGTTTCGCGTGAGGTCCTCTGGCGCCACCAAGCGGCTGACCTGACAGCCCCAGGTTGTCCTGCCCTCATGTGCCTCCAGATTCTTCTCAGCACATCTTCCAGAGCTCCGGAGCCACGTCGGGAGCTGTGTGATCATTTGCGACACAGGCAGATCAGTTTGTCAGAGTCTGCTTTCCATCTTGGCTCCCTTCGAATCCTGCTTGATTTTTTTGCACTTCGCATGCAATAAATTTTACTCTCGCATTTCTAGGCATGGGACATTTAGGTAGTCACACCACCGCCCGGCACCACGGGGACGGATCCCGCTGCTCCAAGCATTTCCCTGCTTGGCCTGTCTGTACTTAACTCCTTCCCAAACCCCGAGAGACCACGGACCTCCTTTCCATGCTGTGTTTTTTTGCCTTTTCCAGAATGTCCTATAAATGGACAAGTACAATATGCAGTCCTGGGCTCTGGCTTCTCTCACTCACCGAACGGAGTTGGCACTCACCCAGTTTCTTGGGAACCAATGGCTCACTCGTTTTCAGTGCCTTGTTCTACTGGGCGGATAGACCCCAGCTTGCTTCTCCGTTCTCTGTGCAAGCACAACTTGGCCGTTTGCACGTGGACGTGTCACGAAATTGATAGAAAGGTTTACAAACAGCTTTCTGTGGGAATGTAAGTTTTCCAGGCACTTGGGTGAAGACGTAGCCCAGGGATCTCTGGGCCGTGTGATCCTGTGTGTTCCCATCACAGGAAACAGCAAGCTGTGACCCCCACGGTCCTGCCATTTCCGCATTCCCTCCAGCACGGAGCGAGACCTCCACGCCAGCGAGTGGCCTTGTCACTTGGGAAAAAAGTGATTTTGGCAATACTTATGGCTGAGAGAGAGAGGAGGGAAGGGGGAGGGAGGGAGAAAGAGAAAGAGAGGGAAGGAGAGAGGGAGGGAGAGAGGGAGAGGGAGAAAGAGAGAGAAGGGGAGGGAGAGAGAGGGAGAGAGGGAGAGAGGGGAGAGAGAGGGTGAGACGGAGAGGGAGGGGGAGAGGGGGAGGGAGAGAGACAGGGAGAAAGAGAAGGAGAGAGAGAGAGGGAGGGAGAGGGAGAGAGGGAAAGAGTTCTGGATACAAGCCTTTTATTAGATTTTTAATTGGCAAGTAATTTTTCCAACTCTCGGGCTTATTTTTTTATATTTACAGTGTCTTTTGCAAAGCAGAAGTTTTGAAAATTTTTGATTAAGTTAAATTGAGCACAATTTTCTCTTACGGGTCATGCTTTCGGTACGACATCTACAAACTCGTCATCCCAACCAAGGCCACACAGATTCCCTTTGGTGCGTCGTTTCAGAAGTTTTGTCATTTTTCATTTTGCATTTAGAGCTATTGTTCATTAAGAATTATTATTTGTATTTTGGGCAAAATATAGGTCAAATTTTTTTTTTTTTTTTTTGCATATGGATATTTAAGTGTTCCAACAGCACCCGTTGCAAGACTGCCTTGCTCCGAGGAGGATGCTTTCGGGCCTGTGCGGGCAGTCACTCGCCGCCGTGGGTGCGCCCCTCCGCCTGGGCTCTCCGGCCACAGACCCCCCGCCCGTCCCTACGCGCTGCCACCTGCGTTCATCACTCGGGCCGTAGAGCGCGTCCCGACACTGGGTCCCCTGGCCCCGCTCCTCCGCTTGCCGTCTTCCGGAGTTCTTGTGGTCACTGGAGCTCCTTCGAATTGCTGCGTCAGCTTCAGATTCGGTTCGTTGTCTCTAGAGCAGATTTGCTGAAACCTGATTGAGTCTTACTGACCCAGCAGGTGGCGGGGGGGGGGGGGGGGGGGGG
>CM052886.1:616772-630864 GCA_028534135.1 Potos flavus
CTATTGTAAATGGTATTTTAAAAATTCAAGTTCTAAATGTTCTTTGTTGTCCATAGAATATGTTGAATTTTTCTGTAATTTTTAATACTACTGACTTTAGATGGTTCCTATATCTAACACACACATTTGATAATCTACATTTCCGTCCGAGCACTATTAGCTACATTCTGCAAGTTTTCAAATATATTTTTATTTAGCTTAAAATATTGTTAATTTATTGTGAGATTTCTCTTTTGACCCATGGGTTCTTTAGAAATGTGCTCTTGAGTTTCCATATCTTCAGGGATTTTCCAAATATAATTTTGGTTTTTATTTCCAGTCAGTTTTGTTATATTCTGAGAATATACTTGTGTGTTTCCTCTTATTTTACCAGTTTTAGGATTAGACTGATGGCCCAGGAGATCACTTATCTTGGTGAATTTTTCAACTGGAAAAAAGTATATTTTCTGGCTATCAGGTGGAGTCATCTATAAACATCAGTATTGTCAAGTTGGTTAACAGTATTTATAGAAAAACTGTAGAAGAAAAGATTAAGGAGCTTCTGTTTAGTAAAATTTTCCTAAAGAGAACATTAAAAAACATAAGTTATGCTTGAAACCATCAAAATTAGGAACTTTCACCATCGAAGACATCATTAAAAATTATAGCAGACTGAGAAAAAAAATATTTGTAAAACAAATATCTCACAAAGAGCTTTTTTCCCGCTGAATATGTGAATCACTTACAAAGAAATGGTGACAAACGATCCCTGCGAATGCGGGCCGGGCCTTTGGAGGCCGTCTCAGTAACGGGCACCGCGGCGGCGGAGCGCAGGTGGGGAAACCCTCTGCGGACGTGGTCCCTGCAAACCCAGATCGGAGCCAGCCGGCCAGGCGCCGCGCAGCCGCTCGACGGCCGGGGTCCCGGAGCGAGGCCCCCGGAGCGCGGGCGAGGATGGAGACCACCCCACGCGTACGCGCCCCTGGCGCGAGCGGGAAACCACTCCGGAAAGCGGTTGGGCGAGTTCATAAAAGCAGCAGCTTACGCTACCGTAGGGCCCAGTCATTTCGCTCCCGGAATCCAGACACCTGCAACACGAACTTTGGGTCTGTTGGTCTGAGCTCGCCACGCCAGAAACGATCTCACGGTCGGGAGCAGGTGCGCGGGGACCCGGGACCGAACGCGCCGTGTGGGCCGAGGATGCCAGGCGGTGGAGAAGAGTGTCCACGCCCCGTCCCCATCAGGACATTGCAGAACATGCAGACTCGTCCACAGCGGCAGAAATCTGGGGGTGGCTGTCCGGGGCGGGGGGCTGGTGGGGCGGACGCAGGAACACGGGAGACCTTCGACCTCTCCCCTCCCAGGGGGTGACGATAATCAACCAGGAGCCGCAGAGAAGAATTCAGTCATGGGGCTGTGTAAGTGCCGGGGGGGACCCCATTGTTTGGCCTGGCAACGCCAGCGCGGGGTCCAGCTCCCGGCCGCCGGGGCTCGGGGAGCGCGCAGGAGCACGCCGCCGCCAGGACTGAAAGTCCGCAGGAGGAAGGCGCAGCCAGGGGCCCGGGGCGCTCCGGCCAGCAATCGCTCAGCCGCAGAGCGGCCGCGCCCCCCTTGCTGACCCCTGGCCAGGCCGGCCTGCCCTCGCTGCCCGCCCACCACCCCGGGCTGAACTAGCCACGGCTTTCCCTTCAAAAGCTCCCCGTGGCTTGGCTTGATTTTTGACATGACTCCGGAGAGCAAAGTCTACCCGGCAGTGTGGGCACAACTTATCTTAAATATTTTATCTTCGGGGAGATTTGTTTTTCAGAAGCAACTTTGCTTCCAGGAGCCAAAGAAGTCCCTGAAATAAAATGACCCCCGTCTCCCCGCCAGGCCTCTAATCCCACCTGCACCTGCGCGGGGGCGAGGCTCCACCCAGCAGGGGGACGGGGCGGGACGCCGCCTCCTGGGAGCCTGACGCAGGGACGGTCCCCAGAGCCACCCCTCAGCCGCTGTCCCTCAGAGCCGGCCTGGAGCTTGCGGCCAGGTCTTCGCGCGGGATCCAGACGTCCTTAACTGTGTGCCGCTTGCTGCCGGGGGGCCCTAAGGACCCAGGGTTTTCCACACGGTGCGATTCCGCTAGAATCAGCAACACGGCAACTGAAATAATTGCTCCTCATTACTGAGTAACAGAAGAAATCAAGTGGAAATTAGAAAATATTTGTAATTGAAAAATAATCAAAACTGAGGCATTGCAGCTGTGGGTGCCCGAGCAGGGCTTGGAGAAGTCGGGGTCTCCTGAAGTGCATATATTGTAGAAGCAGAACAGTTGGTAATAGATGATCGCAGCTTCCCGTCCCAGAGTCAGAAAAAGAACAGAAAAGGGAACGCACAGAGAGAAGGAACGGAATTATGAACCAAGACGAGAAATAACATTTTCCTTAGACGCAGACAGGAGTTTCGAACGTCCACACCGTTCTCACGAAAGGGCGTCCGAGCTGTGTTTGCCTCCGAGCTGCAGGGTTGCGCGCACCGGTCAGGCTCTAAGCACCAGGCGCGCGGCGGCCCGGGGCGTCAGCCCGGCGCGTCGATCACTCGGGGCAAGCACAGGAGAGTAACGGTTCCAGCGACAAGGCAGTTCTCGGAAGGTGGCCCATGACACAGGTCACGTGTGAGCCGCCCGACGTCGCGAGGAGGTTTTGTGCGGAGGCTCGGGGAGCAGGTGCAGGGCCTCGCTCGGTGCGCGCGCCGGACACGGAGCGGCGCGCAGGTGCGAGGCCTCCGCTCCAGAACTTCGTCTCCTTCCCAACTTGAAAAGCCAGCGCGCGGTCATGGGATCTCCCTGTTACGCCCCCCCCACCCCCCGCCCCAGGTGCCCCCAGCCCAGGAAGGGAAAGGTAAAAACTGCCGGGAGGGTGTAGACCGACGCGCAGCTGCGGACAGGTGAGGGAGCGGCAGTCGGTGGTCGGTGGCTGGGCCCCAGGGTGCGGGGCGGGCCTGCTCCCGCCGCCAGGGCCGCCAGGACCCCGGGGTTCGAAGAGGTGGCGAAGCCACGGGTCACGGCCCGGCCGGGGCGCTGGGAGAGTGCCGGCTGGGGCCTGAGCGCAGGGCTGCTGGTGTTGGGGGAGGGGCGCACCCCCCCGGGGAGCAGCGTACACACGCGCACGCGGCACCGGAGCACGAGGCGCCGGGCTCACAGCCTAAGCCGCGCGTAACATTGTTGCTCTTTCGCCACCGCAAGTCGTGACGTCACAGTCTAGGCTCACCTGCCACACCCTTCCCGGACCCCCGCGTCCTTAGCAGGTGTGCGGGCGGCGCCCCTGCCCCCCGACGGGGGCCTGCAGGCCTGAGGCGGGCGTGGGGCTCCCCCGCACTCGGAGCCCAGCGCTCGGCCGGCCTGCTGCTTCCCGGGGCGCCGAGGCCTTCCTCCCCAGCCCCGGGGCCGCGGCAGGACGCCAGGCCTCCCCCGGCTCCGCGGCGGTTGTGAAATGCAAAGCCTCGGTTTTCGAATGTTTTTCAACATAAAGTCATGGGAATGGCAGTTCAAGCACCAAAACAAAGTTATATAAGAGGAATAATAAATTAAAGATGTCCAGTGGCAGCTGCAGGAGGAAAACAGGCCCACGCGGGCGCCCACGCCCCCTCCCCGGCGCGGGGGCCACGGCCGGCCGAGGACCCGCGAGCGCGCCCGCCTCCGGGACCTCGCAAATCACCGCTGAAGCGTTTGGACAGGGCTTTAGATAAGCAGAGAGAATGAACTGTGTGAGCTCATTTTTTCATAATTGGCTCGGCAAACAAAAGAAAAACAGTGCGAGCGCCTGCGGCCCAGGCTGCAGGGATGAGGGCTGCGGTAACGCTCGCCCTGGCCGCGGCTCTCGTGGCTCGGGGAGGTCGCAGCACGACAGCGCCCAGGGACCGACTCCAAGGAATGTGGGTCCAGTTCCATCCCGTCCCGGGCTCCAATACACGAGACTTATAGCTGCTTTGAAGTGATGACACACTCGAGTTGTATGTTTCGTGAAATTCTAAAGGAGTAAGTTTTTCCAGTCCCTGCCCTGGCTCTGGGGGCTACTTGACTCTGGGCAATTTGCTCTCGCAGCCTCTGTTTACTCCTTTCTAAAGGGAAATGAAATGAACGCCTACCTCACAGGAATGGCATGCATGTTTGTAGGAATAATGCATCATCAAAGCACCTGCGACCGGTGCTTTCTAGACGGAAGGTCGTTATAGACTCAGCTTCCTCTCAGGTTCCTCAGTGCCCAGCATGGCTGGCTCGTCAGGCACTCACTTCTGAGTTGTAGTTTTCGGCAGAATAACCAGGATACAGGCAAGAGTGGTGGGGTGGGAGGTGGATATTGCCACTTTAAACACAATGATGAGCACTTGGAAGCGAAGGCGTGCCTGATGGTTGTGCCGGGGACGTCCAGGGAGTGGGCCTCGCAGATGCTGGCTGGTCCCGGCAGAGAGGGAGCGGGTGCGAGGTATTGAGGGGAGAGCAGGCAAGTAGGAGAGAGGCCTGTCTGGCCAGAGCAGAGGGAACAAGGGGCTCAACAAGGAACAAGGGGCCCCAGCTAACTAACTAACTAACTAACAACAATGGAATATTCAAAAAAGGAATATGAAGGTGTGGTCAGATTCCAGATAAATCACTCTGTGCCCAGGTCTAAAAGGGAAAGGGGAAGGCACGGTTACTGAGCCCCGGGAGTCCTGCAGCTCCTGGTGAGTCACTGGGCATCTGTAGGAACAGGTCCTGCCAACCCCTGATGGAGAGAAAGGACAGCGGCCCACCTTTGCGTTTCTCCCCATCCCAATTTCCTACTGGTATCACCCATTCTAACCAAGCCAGGGGGAAAGGGATGCTGTAGATACAGGTCAGAAAGGTCAGCCTCCTGCGCACAAAATACGGGGGCAAAGAGTAGGGTGTTGAACAAAATGGCAACAGAAAATATCCAACATTAGGAACAAGAGAGATTATGAGATGGTGAGAGTCCATGGTCTTGCAAACCCTGCAGTGGATTTTCCTCCAGAGAAGGGGAAATCAGAGCAGCCCGAGTGGGTTTGGGGAGAAGATCACAGTTTAGGTTTGGACATATTAAGTTCGAACTATTTCTGTGTCCAAGCAGAGGATTGAGATATGAATCCTGGGCTGATCAGCGAGATGGAAACTGAGTCCCTGAGGGTCGGGAGTGCGGGGTGGATTTGTACATAGGAGTGTGCGCCTCGTGTACAGGCGGCAACCTGTAAGTGGTTGATACTGTTCTTATTCTCAATTCTTTCTTTTCCTTCATTCTTCTGATTTAGGATTTGTCCACTCTATTCCTCTAGTGACTTTTACCTTGACTTTGTGTAAGACCATAGCTTCAGCTATAGCTTAGATGGAACTTCTGATCTGGACAAGATGGTATAGACCTGCTTCCTCTTGCTCTCGCCGTGAAGGACAACCGGAAACCCTGGAAGTCCTGCAGGAAGTGACCAGAGAACTTAGAGATGCCTCCCCAGGACTGGAAGGACAGCACAGCCGAGCGCATCTTAGATACCCACACCGATCTGAAGAATTTCCACACCACAAGCCTAACACCAGAACAAAACCAAGGGAGGCTGATTCTTCCCCTGGTTCTGACAGCATCCCCTCCCCACGACATGCCAAGTGAGCACGGTTCTGCCAATGGCAAGGCGGATAGATTCAGGACCCTGCCAACAGCCAGAGACACCCTACCTCCTCACTGCCTGAGTTCCCCTCTCCCACCAAGAATACAGGGCGGTCTTGTGACACTGGCAAGAGAGGCCCACCATACCAAGGGGCTCAGTCCATGATACTCCAAGTCTCCAGGGCCTAGGGCTCTCCCCCTTCACCAAGAGACAGAGGGGGTTCAAGAGACACCAGGACAGGGGTCCTGCCACAACAAGCACCCAGCTAGAAAAGTACCTTTGTCCCAATGGGTCTGAGAATTCTCACCCTCTCTGACACGCAAGTGGCAAACATCTTCATTCCATGAACCAGGACAACTCAGCATGAATATGAAGGCAATCAATGGTTGCTGAGACCAAGATGAGTCAGATTTTGGAATCAACTGACAAAGATTTTAAAGCATCTGTCATTAAAAAAAAATGCTTCAGAAAACTATTACAAATTCTTTTAAAACAAATGAAAAAAGAGAAAATGTCAGCAATGGGAGTTTTTAGGCCTTCAGTCTTGATGTCTGTTACCAAGCTGCATCTATAAACTTCATAGGTTTCAAGGTCTAGAATTCTCTGAACTCTCTGGCAGCAGAACACTCCCCTTTCTATTTTTATTATAGACTTTTAGGACATAGGAAAGATAAGACTGGTGTTCTCTTTGGTTGAAGAGGATGAACAGACCCCCTTCTGTCCATCTCTCTTGAGCTCTCCCTGGGCACCTGCATACTCATTTCTCTGGTACACAAAATTCTGTATATAGTGAGAAATGATCTCAACTTGGTTTTACTTACATAGTGCTGAATTAGTAAAAATTCCAAAAAGATATTTTAGAGTGAAGGTTGTTAGAAGCAGCAGGGCTGGTTCTTTGATTTAATATTGAGTTAGTGACTGGCTTATTGCAATATGAACTCATACATGATAGACATACTGTGTGAATAAATAATTGTAGCTGGACGTAAAGAAAAAAAAAGACAGAGTCGTCTCAGCAGAGACATAGAAGTTATACAACAGATCCAAATGGAAATTATAGAACTGACAAAACATAATGACAGAAATTTAAAAATCCCTGGATGGGCAATAGTTGAGTGGGAATGACACAGGATAGATTCAGGGATCTCAGGACAGAGAAATAGGATTCACCCAGTCTGAACACAGAAAAAAAAGACCGAATAAATGAGTAGTCTAGGGACCTGTAGGACACTAACGGAAGATCCAGTGCTCTCATCATTAGAGTCCTGGAGAAGCAAGAGAGCAGGACTGAAGGAGTACCCAAGAAATAATGACATCCCAAATTTGGCAAAAAACAAACAAAAAATAAAACCCACAAACTTACAGATGCAAGAGACTGAAAAACTCTAAACAGAACAAACCCAAAGAAATCCACACCAAAACAAATAATTAAAATTCTGAAAACTAAAGTCAAAATATCTTGAAAGCAGCCAGAGAGAAACAACAAATTACTTATAGGAAAACACCAATTCAAATGACTGGATTTCTCCTCTGAAACAAGGGAGAGCAGAGGGAAATAGTATAATCTCCTCTCCTCTCCTTTTCTTTCTTTCTATTTTTAGCACAACACTTTTAAGTGATGAAGGAAAAGAACTGTTAACTGCAAATTCTATATCCTAAAAAATAATTTTGAGAAATTACATGGAAATAAATACATATTTAGATGAAGGAAAAGTTAAAAGAATTAGCAAGTCTGTGCTTAAATTCTGGCTACAGGAAAGCACTCAATTGTAAAGAAAATAATAAAAGAAAATAGGATGGAAGAAGGAGCAACAGAAAGATCAGGAATATAGGCATAGGCATCTATATTAAGTCATTTTCTCATGAATTACTTAAGTTATATTTGATAATCATAACACAAATTATAACTCCATCTGATAAACAGGAAAATGATATTTTAAAGCAGGGAAGCAAAAGTCACGTAAGTAAAAGCAGTTTCCACATTTACTCAAAGTGGTAAAGTATTGATACCAGTAGAGTGTGATAAGCCATGTGTACATATTGTAACATCCAGGCGGCCACTATGAAAAGTGTACAAAGAGATTCACTCAAAAATACTATAAATAAATTAAAATGGAATGCAAAATAATGTTTGGGTAAAACAGATGAAAGAAAACAACAGCTGGTAGAGCTGAAAGGAGAAATGGGTAGCACCATAATTCCGCTTGGGGATTCCAACATCCCCTCTAAGCAACTAACAGAACTAATAGGAAATAGCTAGGATATTTGGATCTGAACAACATAATGAACCAACAGTATCCGACTGGCATGTACAGAACATGCCACCCAACAACAACATAGATTTTTTGCAAATACCGTGAAATATTCATCAGGATAAACTATATCCTGGGCCATAAAAGAAACTTCAAGAAACTGAAAAGAATTGAAGTCAAACAGAGTATGTTCTCTGGCATAATGGGAGCAAACTAGAAATAATAACTGCAAGTTGACAGGAAAATCTCTAAATACAAGAAAATTAAACAACAGCCTTCTAAATATCTCATGGGTCTAAAAGGAAGTCTCAAAAGAAAACTTAAAAATAATAAAAAAATAAAGTGAAAAGTTAATCAATCAATCTGAATGGAAATGAAAATGCAACATGTAAAAGTTTGTGGGATACAGCTGAAGTGATGCTGAGAGGAAAATGTATAACACGAATTGTTTAAATTGGAAAATAGTAAAGATCTCAAATCAGTAATGTAAGTTCCTATCTAAATAAATTAGGGGGAAAAAAGAGCAAAATAAATCAAAAGCAAGTGGTGAAAAGGACTAAGAAACAACAGAGATGAATGAAGTTGAAAATAGAAATTCAATAAAAAAATCAGTAAAACCAAAAGCTAGCTTTTTTGAAAAATAAATGAAATTTATTGTGTAGCATGACTTATGAAGAGAGAAGACACCAATTAGCAACATGAGGAATAAAATAAAATCCATCATTACAGATCCTACAGCTATTAAAAGAAAAACAAGGGAATGTAACCAATTTATGCTCATAAATTCACAACCTGGAAGACATGAAGCAATTCCTTGAAAACCACAAAATATAAAATCTCAACAAAGATGAAATACACCATTTAAATAGTACTATAACCATTAGACCCTTTTAATTAATAGCTAAAAACTCTCTAAAAAGAAAAATCCCCAGGCTGATTTCACTGGGGTTCTACCAAACATTAGAGAAGAATTAACACCAATTGTGCACAACCTCTTTCAGAAAATAAAAGAGGGAGAGATACTTCCCAACATATTTAAAAGGCCAGACTTTTCTTGATACCAAAACCGGAAGACAGTACAAAAAAAGAAAATGAACTTAAGGCTTCACAAGAGGAATCCTGAAGCTTAACAGCAGAATGTTTTGACATCTCTTACCCTTCCCAATTTATATGCAGTTATTTCTGTGTATTTTAGTTTTTCATTTTATTTTACTTTATTGTCTCTAACCTCAAGAAATAGTATTATTTTATTATGTTTACCGTATGTTTGCTGACATTTATCCACATAAATTATCATTCTTTTTTCTCCTTATTCCTTTTTTTTTCATTCAGTGATTATTTTTTCTTCTAGAAGTAGGTCATTTGGCACTATCTTTAACAATATTCTACTCAGAGGTGACTTTTCTTTGATCTTTATATTGCCCTTGTTCTTGACTCTAATTTTGGCAGGCACACCATTCTCTGTTGACAATTCTTTTCTTTTGGAACTTTGAAAATTTTATCTTCTGTCTTCTAATATTCATTGTTTCTATTTAGAAGTCTTCTGATATCATTCAGTTGAACTAATCACCGAGTTTTTAATTATAGTGATTATATTTTTCATGTCTGAAAGTTTTATATTTTTAATTACATCTGGTTATTTTTATAGTCTTTTCTCCTTGGTCCTCAGTGTTGTTCTGGTTTCTGTGACTCTCTTTCATGGTGATAATTTTTTTTGAGTAGTTTTGGTAAGTTTTAATTGTGAACTCATATGTGTGTTTGACTTAATAATACATAGGGGCACTAAATGGACTGATGAAATGCTCTCCTTTAAGATTTTATTTATTTATCTGAGAGAGAGACCACAAACGGGGAGAGGGACAGAGGGAGAAGCAGACACTCCAGTGAGCGGGGAGCCCAATGCAGGACTCAATCCCAAGACCCTGGGATCATGACCTGAGCCAAAGGCAGACGTTTCAGTTACTGAGTCCCCCAGGTGCCCTGAAATGCTCTCCTTTAAAGAATATTTGTATTTACTCTTGATAGGAGCCAGAGAACACTGGTTTAGGAACACTCTTTGAGGTTCAGATTGTAACGTAGAATTTATCCTGTAGAGCCAACCCATCAGATCACCATGGGCAAGTCCCAGGTTCATATATATGGCTGCTGGCCACTGATACTTCTGGAACAACTTTACATACTTAAAATTTTTCTTTGTACTGATGTTTAGTTTCCAAGAACTAAGCACTGTGACTATGAGAGCATCCTTAAAAGAATGGCAGCCATTCTTCCTTGAGAAAGCCAGGAGACTAGAAGACTAGTGAGATGAGCTATGTTCTTCCTTCTGTGTCCTGGGTTCTGGGGGAACCATGGTGACAGCTGCAGGGGCTTGAGTGGAGAGCCGGGCATCTGTTCTATGTGGAGTCAATTATAAATTTGCGTGTGACCGATATTATCTTATCTCCTTCGTTAGTGAGAAATAGTTACTAAGTGGCCTGTGTTAAAACATAACCCATCTTCTGGGGATAAAAAATCATTTTTAGACTCCCTGATGAGTTCCGAGGAGCATTACAAAGAACACATGAAGCATGCCGTTTCAAGTCTTCACGCTAATGATGCTCGCACGCCTTGGTTCCAAGTAATGACACATGTCGTCGGTGTCCACTTGCAGTTTGAATAAACGTACTGTAAGCTAAGAAGATTATTAAAAGATGTAGAAAACCAGATGGTTTTATTTACATAACTTTACATGAAAATAAACTAAGAATAGATTATTTTTTGTCATTTGGATATTCGCTTGTGCCTCTCCCTAATTTTTCCTAACAATAATTTTGTGATTCGTGAGTCAGTGTTAATGGCGGGCTTTGTGTCTGGCTCTTGCCAACGCAAAAGAACCTTGACACCTAACAGCAGGGAATCTGGTTCACCAGTTTCCTTCCATATAAGCATGAACCTTGTCCTTACTTTACTCACTTCCTCTCCCCCTCTGCTTTGTTAGGGACCAGTGTGGGTACTGATTACAGATTGGGCTACATTCCCACAGACCAGGAACGCTGGAACAAGCCTCTGGCGCTTGTATATGCCATGTGACGGTGGTCCTTCCTAACAGCATCATCTGGGATTCAGACGCCACTGACCACATTGGGAAAAGTGACGGGGTGCGCCGGCTAACATCCCTCTCGGAAGACAGTGTGAGCACCTCCTGGGAGAGAGCTGGACCGCAGGGGGTGAAACCAGGCATGAGAACTGAGTCCCGGGGGCAGGTCTAGGGAGCTGGGGAGCTCACCCCCAGATGTGGCAGCTCTGTCGTGGTGTGTCTCCCTCGCTCCAGCCCCCCTGCACTCACACCTGCCTTCGTGAGTGCGACATGAGGGAAGACGGAGATAACTGGGACAGAGATGCTTGTAAATGCTAGAGCCATGCCTGGAACAGACCCCTTCAATCCAGCCCCTTGTCCTTCGACCTAGAAATGCAGTCACTGCACCAGCTATCGCCCCAAAGCCCAAGGGGCACCTGCATCCTTTCTAGCAAGATAGCACGCTGCACAGAGAAGATCCCGCACGCCTTCCTGTAGCGTAAAGAAAGCCATTTCTGCCCCTCCGTCAAGGCTTAGTGTGTGGTTTGTGAAATGTGATCTGCGTGGCTTAGATGGGGGTCCGCAAACTTTCTATAAAGGGCCAGGAATATGTATTTTAGGGTTTGCGAGCCCTATGGTTTAGGTTGCAGCTACTCAACTCTGCTGCCGTGGCTGGAAAGTAGCCGTCGGGGGCACTTGAGGAAAGGGGCATGGCCAGAGCACAACAGGGCGGACTGAGTGTGCAGCCCGCGCCCCCAGGACAGAGTCTGGAGCTCCCCATCCTGGCGCTGTCACTGCTGGGGGCTGTGGGCAGGTCTCCATCGGGAGAGTGTGCTCCATCCCGGACCATGCCTCCGTGTCCTCGTGAGGTCTGAATGAGGGGCAGGACGGGGTGGTGGCGAATGTCACCCCCTAGGTCTGAGATCGTAAGCAGGCGCTGTCACTTCTCAGTGTCCCGTTTCCTTGACCGGATCATTGAGATAATGACGATAAGGCACTCACTGTCTCAGCATTCGTTGTGGGGAAAATGAGCGGAAGCACCTAGTGCCGTGCCTGGCGCAGACATCTGGCAGCTTCTGTCATGAAAGACGGCGTGTGCAAGAGCGGGAACGTGGCGGCGAAGGTCTCCTCTGGCCTGGAGGGGACACATGTGAGTGGTAGCTCAGGGCCACCACCAGAGTGGGGTGGGCAGGTGGATGGTTGAGGACCCGTCGGGGGCTTTGAGAGCCATGGAAGCCCAGGGGGAAGACTGTGTCCTGCTCGACAGAAGGACGCTCAGCATGACCCCCCCAAGTCTCTCAGACGCCGTGTGGCTGCGACACCACGGCCAAGAGAAATGACCTCCCCTGCCAACAGCCATGTGCCCCCACAGCGAGACGAGCCGGCCCCGTGGCACAGCCGTGGGTTCCTGCCGAGCTGGTGCTGGGCGGAGACCAGAGGCAGGCCACCGGAGGGGTCTACGGCCGGTAGGAGCCGAAGGCGGACGGAGTCTGCCAAAACCACTCTGTGCCTTGAGCAGTCCTGGAGCCAGAAGAAGGCACCCACCCCTTTCACACCAAACGCCAGCAGAGGATTCGGCAAACGAGAGGAAAAGGCTACCGCTCGAGAAGCAGAGGGCGCAGCTGGGGGCCTCACCCACCTCCGTCACAGAAGAGGTTTAAGTCGGCATCTCCATCATCACAAATACATGAGAAATCTGCAAGGAGAACTCAAAACTCAGAGACCCGGTTACTAAGCCGAAGATACAGAAAGGTGAAACGAGACAGAACTGCCGCCTTAAAGAGCAAACCTTAAAGGAGAGACTGCCACTCCAGTCATCCGCTGAATAAGCTAGTGTATAAACACCATCCTCGGAACAAATATGTGAACGATAGCCAGGAACTTTCTGTAATTTCTACCGAGAGAACCCAGGCTGAAGTGATCAAAACCATGAGTGCCCCATGGGGCCGCTACAGTCGCTGAAGGGCCCGCGTGCAGCACATTACCGTGTCGCTTAAACACTCACGGTGTAGACGGACAGACAAGACGCGCAGCTGCTGGACGGAGTTCGAAGTCTCTAAGCTAGACTCAGTCAAATCCTGAGTTACAGAAACCTTCTACAGATTTGTCTTGAGAAACTAGACTGAGTGGATTATACCTGAATATTACAAATACATTTTTAATGGGGAAATGTTTGAATGCAGTAATACAAAGGTAAGAAGGGATCCCTCCCTCGTTTAACGGGGTCGATCTATGTCAGGGAGCACATCCAACATCACCGATGGGAGTGACGGAAGAATGGACCACACACGTACGCATAGCAGGCTGTCTCTCGGTGGCGTGGATGTTTCCTTTCCACGGAAACGTGCCGTGGCTTTCCTCGTACTCCAGGGACCAGAGCTGTGTTCCCTCCTCGCAGCACCGCAAACCCTGCTCCTGCAGAGGACATGGCAGATACTCAGCAAATGCTCGCTGATCAGATGACAGGGAGGAGGAGCTAACCCAGAACACGGCTCACAAGGTAGGCTTGTGATTTGACACATGCACACGTTAACTTTTAATGGACACTTTGGGGCCGCTCCTAGAAGACATTGGTGCAAGCTTGAATCCTCAAAGATTTTGGTCCAAGTCGGATAACACGAGGAGCCTAAGCGTGGGTGTCCATGAAGGGCAGGGCTCCTCCGGGCGAAGGGCAGGGCTCCTCCGGGGTGAAGGGCAGGGCTCCTCCGGGTGAAGGGCAGGGCTCCTCCGGGTGAAGGGCAGTGCCATCCGAACTCTTCACGAACCACAAACAGAAGAGGGGAACAACGCACACTTTGTTCAGATCATTTCGATTTTGCTTCAAGTGAACAGAGCATCCTGCTTTTTGGGAAGGAACTCCTGCCGAACCTGAAACTCGCCGGAGCTCACAGCATCAAATGGGACTCGTGCCTCTCGGCCCCCTGGCCTCCGGGCATGAATTTGTGACAATCTCCGAATTTCTCCTTGCTCCTTCTGATGATGTTGATGAGTCTGAGTGATGAACATTGGTGACATGAGTGTGATAAGTGCATCCCCCCGGAGGGGACTTGCCAGTGCCCGGGCACACGTGTGCTGTGGAAGTGACTGTGGAGACTGTGGAAGTGACCTCCAGGTCCCTCACCAGAATTGACACAAATCCCAGCTTCAGTTCTCGGCAACCTGGCGACCAGTCTTGGAC
>CM052886.1:631364-647004 GCA_028534135.1 Potos flavus
GTCTGCGTGTTGGTGTGTGTGTGTCTGTGCCTCTGTGCGTCTGTGTGTTGGTATGTGTATGTCTGTGTCTCTGTGCATCTGTGTGTCTGTGTGTCGGTGTGTCTGTCGGTGTGTGTGTGTCTGCATGTCTACACGTCTGTGTCGGTGTGTCTGTGTGTTGGTCTGTGTGTGTCTGTGCATCTGTGTGTCTGTGTGTCAGTGTGTCTGTGTGTCGGTCTGTGTGTGTCTGCGCGTCTGTGCATCCGTGAAAGGCAGGAAGAGCAGACACAGGAGCGGGACACAGGGAGCACGGACCGAGCCCTCGCCTGTCCTCGGGGAGCACTCACCACCCTGTGACTCAGGCAGTCAGAACGGAGATTCTCCACGTCTTTATTTTACAACAGAATGAAGGCCGGCGGTCTTTTGAGTTATGTTTCATGTGGAAATTCAGAATTCCACTCTCAGGAACAGGCTTGTAGAATAGTTGGTTTGCAGCCTGGTGGTCACTGACCGCTGTGGGATCCTGGACGGGCCGCTGGAGTGGGCGGCGGGCCTGAGGGGAGACCGAGGAAATTGGAATCGTCCCATCAGCATTGGTTCGCTGATTGCCACAGAGGCATGGTTCCAAGGAGGGACGTCAACAGGAGAAGGGGGTCCTGGGGCTCCCCGCACTGTTTTCTCAGCTTCTCTATCAATCTAAAAGGAAATAAAGTTCTACAGCTTGGAGCTGTGGAAACCGCCCGGGCTCTGGGGGGTGCGGGCTGCATTCTGGGGACGGAGCTCCCCCCCCCGCCCCAGCTTGGCACTTCCCGCGCCCGTGGGAACCACAGGGACATGTCCCCCGTGTTGTAAATGCCTCCGATGTGTAAGAACGGAGCTTTGATAAGAAAAAAAAAAAAATCTTTACAATGGGGCCCTGGAGGAGCAAGGTGGACTTGGGAAAGCCGTGTGCAGCCGGGGGTGGGGGGGACACCGCGGCCGATCGTCCCCACACCGCCCCCACACGCCAGGGCCGACGGGAGGGCAGCCCCCAGCCTGACTCAGACAACCGCGGAAGGAAGTGTGGCCGACGAGGGGCAAGTAGGGGAGAAGACAACAGAGGCCAGTAAGACCCCAAACGCAGTGTGACGTCACTAAGGACCCCTCCCTTTCCGGCGGTCGCACTGGGGCTGAGACACGGAGGCTGTGACGGCTGAGGGACAAGCATGAGCTGTGTTTTTCCCCTTCTGAACATCAGACCAAATAGTCACAAAGCCCATTTGCAGTCATGTAAGCAGTGTCCTCCTTCTGTGCAAATGGCCCCTCGGTCACAGATGCCCGTCCCTGGCAGCTCGCTCCGTCCAAAAGCCCAGCCCGTCCCTGTGCCGGCGGCGTGAGCCCCGGCGCTTCCCGCTTTCTCTCTCGTCACAGCCCACAGGGACAAGTCAATAAAGAAGTCCCATGATACAGACATTTGCCCCAGAAATAGGGCACACATGTTGTTAATTAGCTGCAGCTCGAATAAACATGTCCAACATTGTCAGGCCCTTCCCCATCCAAGTAAAATCTCCCCCAAGTTCGCCTTCAGCGAAGCAACATCTGCGGCATGCGCGTGCCTTACAATTCATTCCATTCTGTTGCATAAATATTTATGCATTTTTCTATTAAGTCCCTTTCAAAGAAAATCCCATTTTTCTTACAGGACTTTGATGCACATCTGCATTAATAACAAACTATAAAAATGCTCGAGTGGGAAATCCAGAGGAATCTAGCCCTGGAAGGGCTTCTGTGCGAGGCACGAGACCCGCGTGACTCATGGCTCCATTACCGTGGGCCGGGGCAGGCGACGCTCCGGAAACCGAGATCGCGGAGCCTGGGGCCTCCTCACTCCCGCCTCTGTGACCAAGAAACCAATTTCCCATAGGATGGATTCAATGACCTTGTGCATGACACAGATGGGAATCAAATCAGGAACTTGTGAATCTTCACTTTCTTCAATATTCTTCTGTGTCGTCAACCACAGAGACTGTTCACCCAAACGTCAAGGTCGGGGCCGGCGGCGCTCAGGACTCGCAGGGACCCTCCTGGCCGAGTATCACGCGTACTAGTTAGACTACTTTCGTGTTTTGTTTTTGTGGGCATTGAAAAAACGTCTTCTGAAGGAAAAGTAATTTCCGAGTATACAGACTGCAGGAAATGTGGAGAAAGCAAACAATTACATATGAGAAAGATAGTCACCATATTTTGGATTTTGTGTTATTTTGAGGGTTCCGTAGTGAAGTAAGTATTGCAGAAAAGAAGGAACCCAAAGCAGTCAAAACTTCACTTAAAAATATGGCTGTTTTTCTCCTAATGCTTCCAAGACTCCTTAGTCCTCTCATTGCCACATCTGTTCGCCGTCATGTATGTAGAACCATTTTAAAATAAAATCCAAATCCTTGCTAGGCATCCGATCCCTGGGGGCCCGTCCCCCCTCCACACGACGGCCTTCACCCCTACCAACCGCCCTCCACCCCCGGCTCCTCCCACCAGGCACTCGCCGGGGCCCCCCCGCCGTCCTCTCATCCTGCTCGGCCGAGGCTGCGCCTTCTGGTCTCAGTAAATGACCGTCCCTCAGAGCCCCCGCCTCCCCCCCGCCCCCGGGCCCGGAGCCACTTCCTGCTTTCACCCACCGTGACCGGTAAGCGGCCTCCGCTTGTTGCTTGCTTACTGGTGAGCTGCACTTTTTCACCAGGAGGTTAAAGTCTACGAGCGTTTCAGTCCCCTCCGCAGCTGACATCCCAGAACCGAGCGTAAGTCTCGTCAGAGAGGGAATGCAATTACTACTTTTTGAATAAAGAACTCAATGTTCTTACCACCTTCAAACACCAGGCAAAGTTTGGTGTTGGGAATCCTAACTTTTTAAAGATTTTATTAATTTGAGAGAGAGAATGAGCAGGGGTGGAGAGGCCAGAGGGAGAGGGAGAAGCAGACTCCCCACTGAGCAGGGAGCCCGATGCGGGGCTTGATCGCAGGACCCCGGGATCATGACCTGAGCCGAAGGCAGAGGCTTAATGACTGAGCCCCCCAGACGTCCAGGGAATCCTAAATTCTAAAGAAGACTCTCGGGAAGAATATCAAGGGAAAAAGAAGGGCATTGACTATGAAAAAATATACACCTGGAATTGGGGGAAATCGGAGGGGGAGATGAACCATGAGAGACTGTGGACTCTGAGAAACAGACTGAGGGTTTTGGAGGGGTGGGGGTGGGGGGTTGGGCGAGCCTGGTGGTGGGTATTGAGGAGGGCACGTATTGCATG
This sequence comes from Potos flavus, assembly GCA_028534135.1. NCBI lineage: Eukaryota > Metazoa > Chordata > Mammalia > Carnivora > Procyonidae > Potos > Potos flavus. The sequence continues at coordinate 634,622 of CM052886.1, forward strand.
GAGCACTGGGTGTGCTGCATGAACAATGATTCTTGGAACACTGAAAAAATAAAATTAAATTAAAAAAAAAGAAAAAATGTACACCCGGATATCATTACCTCCCAGGTCTCATCACAATAGCAAAGTCACACCAGTTGCTGGGTCTCCCGAAACAGCCTGGAGACGTCACAGAGGGGGACGTGGAGCAGGACAGAGGCAGGTGTGAGAGCTCCGAGAAGCCCCGGGGAACGGGGGGCCGGAACAGAAGGAGGAGCGCCCCCCGGCGGGACAGCGGCTGCCGGCAGTGGGGTTTGCATAAGAAGCCGCAGGCACTTGTTTTTACTTCTCCATCAAATTTATGACATGAGGCAGAATCTACTTTTTCTAAAGAAGACCTCGTGACTAGTGAGAAAAGAGGGATATTTAGTGGATGGGATTAGGAAAACTGGTTCACTTCATTAAGAAAAAAGTCTGGATAACTACCTCATGCCATGTTTGAGGAATGTCACAGGGACGAAAGCCGGAGCTGTGAACGTGCAGATTCGTGAAGGAAATGAAGAAGAACTCAAGCATATCCTTGTCATTTGAAGGAGGCTTCTTAAATAAGGTACCGAGAACAAAACAAAAGTTAGGATAATTGATGAATCAAAATTAAGGCTTTCTTTCCAACGAGAGAGGGCATTGAGGAAGCTGAGAGGTTAGCCACGGTGCGCAGGTTTATGAAATCAGGGCGTTCTTGTCTGTCCTAACCGACGGCTACACCGCAACACCGAGACCGCCGATCCGTCCAACATGGATCTGAATACGGAATTCACGGAAAGTGAAAATGGAGCGGCCACCGGGCAGGTGGCAAGTGACCAATCTTACTGGTAAATTGAGGTTGAGACTTCTTTGTCCCCCCAGAATGGTGAAATTAGAGAGAGGGGTGAAAGCAAATGTTGGGAGAGCGTGAGGAGGCGAGGACTGCCCGGCAGGGATCCTAAGGGGCCCCGGCCTGGTGGACGGCATGTCGGCGGGACTCGATGAGCCCGTGTGAGGCAGCGATGTGACCACACAGCTGCAGACGCGAGGGGACGCGCCGCCACGTCGCTCGGGCCCCAGGAGGAGGGAGGGAAGATCCCAAGTGGAGTGACTTTGAAATACTAGGAAGGTGCTCAGTTCCGCGTGCAGGAGGTTCACACCGCCAGGCGGCAGACATTCGCAGGACTACGCTGATTTTTTAGAAGGTGGTGATGAAGGACAAAGACGGGAAAACAGCGTGATGTGCATGGAACAATGGAAGCTAGCACCGCACGGACACAGCGGGGCGCAGCGTATGAACACGCCACAGTCATCACGCACGGGGAGACTCGGACCACAGGAACCGTGTTGGGGCGCACAGTGTTCCTCCGAGATCGGTTACACCGCGCTGACCCGGAGAAGACGCGCTGATGAAGGTGACCGCGACCCCCTCGCGGGGACGGTTCGATGCCACCCTCTGCCCTTGAGTTTGAAAGTGGGAAATAAAAAAGCACCGTTTAAGTATCATCAGGTTAACGGGTAACGCATAACCACGGGAAACGGAAGGACGGTGCGTACCGACCGGAGGAGCCAATCCTTAGGGAAAGTCGTGTGGGAGTGGAAGGCGAGATTCTGAGGAACGTGAGCGCGTGGGACTCCGCTACCGCGACCACAGCGCGGAGAATCCATTACCCCATTCTGCGCACACGGGAGTCAGCGTGCAGGCAAGCCCGAGGCTCCAGACTCACCCAGGTGCCCCCCAGAAACAGCCTACGGGGGGACTGCACGGGTGGGCGTGGCCTTGGACAGAGGCTGGCGCGCTCTCCAGGGCTGACAGTAGGAGCCGCTGGGGACCCCGCAGACAGAGCCTTTCTGCTTCGCCTCACTCGGCGGGCATCGGCACACGCGTCCCTGTGCTGGGACACGCCTCTGACACACGGGGCACCGGGTGCAGTCGGGAGGACCGTCACACGCCACCCCTCCCAAAGTTGGTGTGTCAAAGACAATCATCGCCGAACCGTGTGGGTTTGCAGAAAGGAGAACTGCAGAGATAGTGAGTTTCCTGTCCTCTGGAGAATCTCCCAGGAGTGAACACAACAGTTTACACAAGATCCGGACAAGAAGGGCAGGGAACCTCCAGACACGGACACCACGCGAGTAGCCAAAGAAGGAACGTGGTCCTCGGGGCTGCTTACCCGGCCATTTTCTTTCACAGACAGAAAGTGAGTTAGACCCTGGGCACTTTGAGTGATGGAGGGTTTGTTTCACTGATTTTTGTATCTACTGGCTTTTAGATATTTAAGGGAGATTCAGCTGAAATTTTCAAGGAAGCAGGTGAGATCTGCAAGTACCTCTCTGAAAACACGCGATTCATATAACCATAGAGCTACACGCGTCTTACAAGCGTCCTGGCCCACGGTCCCCTGCACGGCTGCACCACGGCTCCCTCCTCCATTCGTCCATGGGGGACACTGAGGTTGTTTCCATGTAATGGCTATTGTGAATGTGGCGATGAACACGGGGGGTGCGGACACGTCTTTGAGACTCTGATTTCCATTCTTTGGATATATACCCAGAAGTAGGATTGCTGGATCCTGTGGTAGTTTATTTGTAATTTTTAGGGAGAGCGTCTGCATTGTTTTCCACAGGGGCTGCGCCATTTTCCATTCCCACCGGGTGAAATAAGCCAATCGCAAAAGGACAAATATTGTACCACCGAGAAATCTAGAACGGTCAGACTCAGAAGCGGAGAATAGAACGGTGGTTGGGGGGGTGGCTAAGGGGAAGAGACGGTAGTTTTCTGGGTATAAAGTTTCTGTTATGCCAGATGAACAAGTTCTGGAGAAGTGCCTTACAGCATGTTGCTATGGCCCAGACCATACTGTGCACTTTCAAGTGTGTGAAGAGTCTATGCCTCATAGTGTGTTTGTAACACATGCACATGCACACACAAGAAAACAGAAGTACCACAGGAGAACACAAGTGCATCTGGGGAGGTGATGGGAACGCTCAGTACCGTGACTGTGGGGAGAGTATTGTGGGTGCGTGCGTACGTCAAGCTCATCTAGCGCATACATAGCTATCTGCAACGCTTGTGTATCGGTCATGCTCCCGATAAAGCTTTAAAACCCGTTGGAAGCTCAGCAAAATCAGTTCACTCTCCTCTTTCTTTTCCTGGGGCTATTTCCCAAGAAGGACCTTTATTAAAACCATGGATCTTAAGGTATGAGTTTTTCCAATGGAAACTGGAACACTGAATTTTTCCAAACCAAGGATGACGTATCTCAAGAAGCAATGGGAAGGCAAATTCCAACACAGTCTATTTAGGTCAAGGGAAAATTCTAGAATAGAACATTGAAGTCTCCAGCAGTGTCGGTATAGACACATCAAATCCAAGAGCCTTAACGTTTTGTGTTTGTCGTAAACCCGGGGTCATGTTTTCATTAGCTGCACTCTGGTTTGCTTCGGAACCTTACCCGAGCTCACAGCATATACGTTCTGGACAAGTCTTACTTGCAGGTCCGTATACGTGGAAGGTGAGTGGGCGAGACCGTGGTCGATGTTTTATGAAGCAGAATTTCCGATTGGTGGTTGGAATGCCAGAGAATCCTCCGAAGAGAAGAAAGGGACGCACCCAGCTGAGATAAAGTGCATGTTCCAGGCTTGGAAGGAGTGTGGAGTCGTCACGGGCAGTGAGGGACCAAAGGACTGAGGGGCCTGAACTGCCGCTTCTGCAGCTTTTCCTCCCTCCTTTGGCAGCACAAGAAGGCACCACATTAACCTTTTGAAGATCATCGGGTTTCACTCAGTGCGACCGCTTCTACCTGCTGGGAGTGTTTAGTTACAAACTGGGACAGAGGCGTAGCGCTCGAAGAGCTGAAACACATTTTGCAAATCTAATCACTTCTGGGGCTGCAATTATATGGCGCGGCTAGACGAAAACAACTTAGAAGCCAAACACCGGTTTTCTCCCGTCTCATCTGAGCCTTCCCCGCGCCCGGCCGCTCTTCCTCTTCTGACTTTGTAATTCCGACGCTCCTCAAGTTCCCATCACACGGCATCTCCCTGGGTCCGCGTTTTCCAAAATGGGATCCACGAACCAGGACCACCTAGGATTTTGGTTTAAAAGGAAGATTTCCAGAGCCTACTCGACCCGCCACGCGAGTTTCCGAGGGCTGTCTTCGCGACCTGCAGGCCTGGGGCTGCGCAGAGCACTTCGCTGGCTCCGAGATCGAGGTATGGGCGGGTCAGTCTCCTGCCGGGGTTTGGGAGCCGGCTCTTCCCTGCCCCACCTCCTGGGACCCGCCAGCACTCCTTGGCTTTTCTTGGCCCCTTCGCTTCTGTCGAGGGTCCCTCACTTCTCTCTTACAAAGACGCCTGGGCTGGAATTTAGGGCCCAGGGGGTAACCCGGGGTGTCTCAAGATCCTGAACTTAATCACATCTGTGGAGACGCTGTTCTGAGGAAGAGCCCGCTCACGGGTCCCAACGGCTAAGATCGGACTTATCTTTGGGGCCGCCGCTCAGTCCCCCACACCTGGTGAATTACAGAATGGGGCCGGGAGGAAGAAACGCCCAGAAATACGCCTTAAATCAATACAGCCATCGCAGGGGGAGGACTTCAGGCATCTCATGGCGTTCAGTCTGCCGGCAGGCTGCCGACTCCAAGCTTCTCCCGAGCCTAGAGCACGCCGCGCGGCGCCGACTCCATTCCCGACGAACTGTCCCACCGGACGTCTCTGTGCTACTCACCCTCTCACAGGTCTTGTGTCCAGGCCACCACGCTGTCATCCCCCCTCCCCCCCAGCCGTCATCAGACTTTGCAGACTCCGGAGGGGGTCGTGACGTGGTCCCGGAGAGAGGAGGACTCCAGAGCCGCACTCCCCCTTCTCTTACCTGTTTGTTCTCCCTCGTGTTCAGAGCAAGCGTTTATCTTCTACCCGAGCTTCATTTCAGGTGATTTTAGGGGGTCGGTTCCCATGTTGTCCTGGAGAAGTGTTTCTCGTGACGCATCCGTCTCCACTGCCCGCTCTGGGAGCCACCGAAACGTCTCCCCTCACACAACCCTTGCCTCTCGGTGAGCCCTTGATTACGCCACTGTCCTAAGGGTCCTCTTTAATCCACTGGCAACTCAGGGGAGAGGGCTATCTTTTTATCTCATGAATTAAATCAGATTACTCCTGATTATAACCTTTCCGTGTCCTTCCATCACAGTGTCTCTAAAATCCAGACCTCCTAGTTTGGTCTCCCGTGCTCTCCACAACACACACCCGGCTCCTGCCCCATCCGCCCCGCACCATCCTCGCACTGGAGCATTAAACCCCATCCACACGGACTTCTTTCCCTTATTTCACGCTGCCGAAACTCTTTCCCATCCAAGGGAATTTAAGCATAGGATTCTTTATGTCAGAGTATTTATTTCTTAATTCTTCAGCTCTTTGGTAATTAAGTTATTGTCACCCTTCGAATGTCAGCTCCAATATGGCTTGCATGGCTGTACTTTTCATAAATACGGTCGCTAGTGACTTTGTCTCTTATCTCCGTGACCTGATGTTATTCCTTCACTTCAGAGCATAAGAGTCTTGTGGTAGTTATAGATGTGCTGTTTCGCTTGATTACTGCCCGTCCAAGAAGTAATGTTTTATGAATGAACGAGAGATGAACGCTCACCACTAGGTGTTAAACTCAGTCCTCATGAGCGAGACGCGAGAGTCTGACGGACAGCGTCTGGGATGGAGAACTGCGTTTCTGTCGACCAGCAAGCCGTCATGTGGAGAACACGTGAGGAACGTCCCTGTCTTCCTGGGCATAAATGTATCTCAGTTTCCTCAATGATTCAATACAGTATGTTTTTAAAACCCTCACAAGTTGATGTTGAAAGCCCTCTGTGAGCAACCGCGATCGTTCGGACCAAAATTCCCATCTCCGGCGTGGGTACAGCTGTTGGTGGAGTGAGAACCGACACCTGCAGAAATGGGGGTCTCGAGCCGAGCTCAGAGAGAACAGGGAGGCTCTCGTTCAAAATCAAGTGAAAGGGCTTTTACTCGCAGCAATAGTTTAGCAAGTTTCTATCGACCCACCTTCCCTCAGGTAACAACAAGCTCTCTTTGTAGAACTGCTGCTGCCTCACACACACGCACACACACACACACGCACACAGGCACACACACACACACGCACTCACACAGGCACACACACGCGCGCACACACACACTCACACAGGCACACGCATGCACACACTCACACACACTCACACAGGCACACACGCACTCACACAGGCACACACACATGCACACACACGCACACACGCACTCACACAGGCACACACACACGCACACACGCACTCACACAGGCACACGCACACACACACACAGGCACACATGCACTCACACAGACACGCACACTCACACAGGCATGCACACGCACACAGGCACACATGCACACACGCACTCACACAGGCACACACACACTCACACAGGCACACACGCACACAGGCACACACGCACTCACACAGGCACGCGCACACACGCACACACACACACGCAGAGCAGCTATGTGGGGGAAGTGGAGAGTGATCAAAAACAGGCATAATCTGGAGAGGAGTCAACATCTGAAGGAATAAGATGGCAAATGGTGTTATTAGTGTGGTTGTAAGTCGCTCTCTCCACCACCCTCCCTCCAGCAGAGAGAGACAGAGACGCCTGAGTTGCAGTTTGTCAGTTATCCTGGTGTTACTATTCCCACCGTGTCTGATTTCAAACTCTAAATGACTTTACAATCAGTTGGAAAATTGCAGCATATTTGGCGATCGGTTCTTGCGAGCCAATGGAAGATGCCTCCGGAACACCACAGGCACGGGGTGGGTTTCCCATTTTTATGGTTTATCATAAGGCCAAAAGTGGGCAGGTTTTGGAGAGGAATCATGGCCTAGAGAAAGGTAATTTGCACAACACTGATTTTCTGTCTTCACAGCGTCTAGTCTGAGGCCAGGCCTCAGAGAGCATGTGAGATAGTTCCAAGTCCAGCGGATAGTCTGAGTCTTGGTCACCAGCAGAGCCACAAGTTAAGATGTAGGGGATCCATAGACACGGAAAGATTGGGCGGAAATCCCAGGAAGGAGACACAGAGAGGGGCACTCTGTGCGAATATGTCTGCCCCGGACCGTGCTTATGCGAGACAGACTCAGGAAGGCCAGCTGAGGATAAAAGATGGGACTTGAGGTCCGGGCTGCCAACCAGAGGCAGAGTCTGCACTTTGACTCCAAGTGATTAGTGTGCCGTAACAGCAACCGAACACTCTTCACGGGAACATAACAAAATCCAGAGTCTGAACAAAAAAACATTCACAATGTCAAGAAAGAATCCAAACTTACACAACGTTCAAGGAAACAGGATACTATGACCCAATCCCAAGAGAAAGACAGTCAGTGGGAACTGACCCGGATGGCACACTTGGTAAACTAAGACTTTAAAGCAAGCATTACTACTGTGTTCAGTGACATAGAGGAAAATATATCCATAAGAATGGAAATGTGGGATCAGATGTTGTAAGAGACACACTGGAAGGTGGGATGGGGAGTCTTCAGACCCAACACACGTCTGGCTTCCATGGGAGGAGGAAGAAGAGGGAAAGATGATAGGAAGAGGGCCTGTCTGGGTCTCCCAGGAGGGGCCTGCCTTGCTGCCCTCACCCAGCCCAGCTGCTTTGGATCGCAGGAGAGAAGGCTGGCCGCCCACAAACGCAGGGCTGGGTCTGCAGCAGCAGGCGGGGCCCGAGTCCGCGGCGCTTCCCACGGAGGGAGAGCCGAGCGTCCCGTTTTCACGACCGCTGCAGCGCTGACTTCCAGGTCATTGCTTCAGATTATCCTCTAACCTATTCTCCACCCTCTTACACATTCACTAAACGGAATCAGCAACTCCATTTTTATTTATAGAAGTTTTGGGTGTTTTTTTTTTTTTTTTTCAAATCTGCCCATTTGTTTTTCTTAGAGTTAATTATTTTGTTATAGTTTTGATATTGCCTTTTAGGTCTCTAATTAAAAAAAACTTGTTTTAAGTCTTTATTCAGTTTTTTGGTATGTTCTGTGAAATGGAATCCTTATTGAATCAATTGGCTTTTGACTATGATGTATTGTTTCCTTATGTGTTTATCGATTTTTATGGTGAGCTATTTTTTTTTTTCAGATTTCTTTTTCCCTGCTTTTGTTTAAAGTGCAATAGGCCATCAGGGTTCTCAAACAGTCTCCCCAAACATAACCACATGTGATTTGTAGTTATGACATTACTACCTTAGGACCGATTTTTGTATTAATTTCCTTACCTGGGATCCCAACGAGCAGGGGGTTTAAATCAGAGTCTGTGCTCGTCCAGGCCCAGGCTCTCGCTTCGGTTCCTCCCGCTCACAGGCAGTGTGCAAGCTTGGCGTGTCTGCCCGAGGGTTCGGGCCACGTTCAGGCCGGAGACCCTCCGGCTCTGGGTCCCATGCCCACCTCATGTGGGCCTGCACAGCAGGTGTCTTCCCAGTTGTGCGAGCGAAACACAAGGCCCTAGTTGTGACTTGTCCAATAGACTGAGGATCCTGCATGACTCGGCTGAGCCATAGTTTAAAATGAAAAGGCATAAACAGCATTTAGCCTCGTTTGGCACTATGTGGCCGACCTTAGAGCTCTGTACCCACCACAGGGCTGGAACCAGGGGACAGAGGTCACCAGATCAGCGAGAAGGACAGTGTGGCTGGTGTGAAGGTGTCCAGGTGTCCTGGTGTGAAGCAGGACCCCGGTTATGGGGCGGGACCCGCGCTCGAAGCGGGAGTGGTGAGGGCGGAATCAAACACAGCAGCCGTGGCCACAGCGAGGACTAGGAACTTAGAGTTGATAGGACTTTCCCGGATGTGAGAAGGAAGATGAACGGGAAAAGTCAAAGGCAAGCAAGAAGAGAAAATGTGGGGGGAAGGTGTGCGGATATTGGATCCTGGTTGCAGAAGACAGGGTTGAATTGCTCCCATCCTCGTGGTGGGGGAGTGTGGACGGAGAAACAGGGAGGAGCTGCCGAGGCGGGGAAGGGCCGGGAAGGGTCGGATGCCTGCCTTCCAGACACAGCAAGAGGCAAGGGGAGAAGGGGGGACGCGGGACGGCCGGGAACAGACGCTCTCCTGTCTTCCCCGATACGTACTCGCAAACGAGGCCGCTGGCAAGCCATTGTGGCAGGTGCGTCCCCAATACCCACGAGGGGCTGGGGAAGGCGGAAAGGGAGGGAAGGAGCAAGGAAGGGAGGAGGTGGGGGGGGAGGGAAGACAAGCCTGGGGCTCCAGGGCGTCTGACTTGGATTTCCTCCCCGTCTACCGGAGAAGGAAGCGCACACTTGTGTAAGCAGCTTCGCAGGACGCACGCTGCCGACAAGGATGAGCGTGGCGGACTTGCTGTCACAGCGCAGTGTGGGTGTGGCTGTGCTGTCCCGCGCGGCACCGGCAGAATCCGGGGACCAAGGGCCGTGGGCTCTGCGGGCCGGCAGGCCCGTGTGGGTCCGGCCCTGCGTCGGTGCCAGCCTACTGCCGTTCGGGCTGGGGGTGTACGTGCGTGGGCACAGTGGCACGTGCTCCAGAGCGCACACGGGCACGCACACTCGCACGAGCCTACACACTCCACCGCGCACGCCGCACACACGCACGCTCATCGGGACCTGAGCTTCCTCAGATCCCTTCTGGGCTGTAAGCAATTTTTCAGCACACGTGAAGACTTTTATCAGTTTGCGTGTTTTTTTTTTTGTATGCTAATCATTTAATTTATTGAGATAATACAAATGCATTACTTGTTTATTTAGACTCTCAATTAAAATTTAAGCTTGATTTAACCATTGATTTTTTTTTTTTTTTTTTTTTTTGCGTGTTTCTTGAATGTACCCGGGGAAGCTCACACCCGGGGAAGCAAACACACCCAAGCCGGACCGCCTGGAAGAGCCGCGTGGGATCTGATGGGCTGAGCGCGCCGCTCGCCCCGAAAGGCAGGTCTGTGGCGCCCTCCCGTGGACGGTCGTGGCCACTGCGCCAGGCGGACGGCTCTGCCACGGACCGAGGGCAAACAGCTGCATTTGCCGGGTGTGCTAAAACTCGTTAGACTGACTATCTGGCCTTCAAATAACGAATATTATTTTCTTTGGCTAATGCCAAGGACGGTTTCAATATGATCCAACGAGGCTGAATGAGGAGAAAGGATGTAACACTTTACAATCTGCTGATGGGTCTGACCTCAGGAGGCAGAATTTTGATTCCAGTTTACATCTCTGACTGCCAGTTTTGTACGGATCAACTTACTCTGTTTCACGTAAAATTAAGTTCAATGGTCTAGGGAGACAAAAAAAAAATCATCACACCACTGTCAGATTTACAAGGATGAAAACACATCATTTTAGGAAATCAAGACAGAATTCCACCAATCGGTCAAGGACACACAGCGATAAGAATGTTAAACGTAATCAAAGTGGGGACAAGTTGAACCAAAATATTTGATGTTCAAATGCAATTGAATCTAATAAGAATAAGGACATAAATAGGAAGAGCCAGATAAGGGGGAAAGGCCATTTTTTTAAATATTTTTTAAGATTTTATTTATTTATTTGACAGAGAGAGATCACAAGTAGGCAGAGAGGCAGGCAGAGAGAGAGGGGAGGAAGCAGGCTCCCCGCTGAGCAGAGAGCCTGATGTGGGGCTCGATCCCAGGACCCCGAGATCATGACCTGAGCCGAAGGCAGAGGCCTTAACCCACTGAGCCACCCAGGCACCCCAAGGCAATGTTTTTAGAACAATGGGAAAAATGATCATATATGTCCCATGTATATGGAAAATAGAAAACATGGATGGAAAACTGAGAATAGAAACAGGACACTCAGGTCCGTGCAGAGAAGGCAGCAGAGCTCCCTGTGGCCGGCAGCTCTGAGACCCGCCGTCCCGAGCAAGCCAGACGGAGCTCCGGGGCGGCGATGGGATTCCGGCGAGGAAGAATGAAAGTCAGTGGGAAGACAGCCCTGCCCGTTCGCAACCCACCCCGGGGCCGTGCTGATCCCTATGGGCTTTTTCTCAGCCCGCCCACAAAGTTAAAGTGACGTCCCTGGACCAGAGGACCCCCCCCGCCCCCCCCAGACTCCTCTTGCGGGAACTTGGCTGCTGAGCTCAGGCGTGAAACGAGGGGCAGTTGGGCTCCGGACCATGTGCTGCCCCCGTCCTGTCTCAGCTCGCGAACGCGCACGAGATCCCGGGGGCGGTTTCTACACCGCGGCACGGACACGTGTGGGAAGCTCCGATCGCGTGTATTCTCAGGGGCAAGCGCACACAAATTGGGCAGGAAGGTAACCACACCATTTCTGATCTGATACTTTTTTTTCAAATGTCCTTTTTCTAGAAAAGTGAGTGTTTTAGTAACGATAACATTTCTTTCCCGAGGTCCTTCCGCTCCTGGACCAGCAGGTGTAGAGCAGGGGTCCCCGCCTGGCTGCTGTGTGGGCAGCGTGTCCCAAAAGACGTCTGGCTCCCTGCCGCCCACACGGGGGTCCCAGGCGGTGGCCCTCGGCTGCCGACGTGCACCCCTGAGCGACACCGGCCGTTGGCGGTCCCATTTCATGGGATGCCCTTGGCCCGTTCCCTTCCGTGAAACTTGGTTTTAATCTCCATCCCTGAGCCAGTCACGTGCTCTTAGCCGGAGGAGTCATGACGAGCACCAACTCTTCAAAGAAGCAAACCCATGTTCTTCGCTTCCTTCGGTGGAAAAGTCTTGTCCGTGCTCCCCCCTGAAGCTCCCCGCCCGAGGCAGGCGGGCTCCTGGCGGGGCCCCGAGACAGCAGTGGACGGGGAGGGTTTGGGTTTGGACCAGCCCACGGCTCCCAGGTTTCCACCGACCCGCCTAAAATTCCTCTTCCCCAGAGGGCTGTTTGCCGCAGAGCCCACTGACTCTGAGCCGGAACTCCCCACCGCCCAGAGCCGGGCGACCTGCTCGGAGCCCACCGGCCTCTCGGCCCCTGTCTCTGGGCCCGCAACTCAACTGAGTCCGAACAAGGACTCCAGTGAAAATCCCCTCTGTCCGTGGACTTGAGCTCAGCCTCGGGGCGCTGCTGGTCAGCCCAGGAGACACCTGCCCCTGGACCTTTGCCCTCCTGGTACCTCCCCTCACTTTTCACACCAAATGTCAGTGGCTGAGCCAGCAGGCAGCCGGCAGGGGGCAGTGCCGCTCCCACGGGTCGGCCACCAAGTCCCCGCTGAATCAGCCTGACACCAACAGTCTGCCCCAGGAACCTGGCTCCTCCGGAGGACGCTCTTGGTCACAGCGCGGGGACGCGGGAGTCCTTCTCCCGCAGACGCCCTCCGTCACAGCGCGGGGACGCGGGAGTCCTTCTCCCGCAGACGCCCTCTGTCACAGCGC
>CM052886.1:654942-671112 GCA_028534135.1 Potos flavus
GGTATAGGACAGAGGCAAAATCGCTTAAAGTAAGGATCGAGGACCTTAGCAATTATTTTCAAAGCGGTGAAGAGAATTATTATTTCGGAGTAGACAGTAGAAACAGTGACGCACCGTATCCTGTAATCACTTGGTGGTCCCCTGAGATGGAGGGGAAAGTACTGGGGCGGGAAAACACAATCTGGGGCCCGAATTCAAGAGGGAACCCGGAGGCGTGTCCGCAAGGGCTGGGGAGGGGAGAGCAGAGGAGACGGAGTCGCCGGGCGTGGGACGTGCCACGGGTTTTGTGTGGAACAAGAATGCTTCTGCATCTCGACGATTGCTTTGTAAGATGGGGAGAGCGTCTTTTCGGGTGCGTGTAAGAGATAGTGTGTGCAAAGCCCTGAACACTTAGTGGGACTTCACGGCGTGGCGGCCGTTACTATTCTGATTGTGCTGTTAGCCTGCCAGCGGGGACTGAGCCGACTTGCAGCCCCGGCCGTGGCCCCTCCAGCCTCTCACCACCACAGCTGGGGCTTCCTGAGACGCGGACACAGGCCAGTAAGTGGTGAACTGGAATCCTCCCGAGGAAGCGGGCTCCACGCAAGAGACTCGAGAAATCCCAAACCCAGAACACAGTCTCATTCACATATTCTTACATTTCTAAGATACCGAAGTAACATATTTTTACACTTCCCTAATATTTAATGCATACAAAATGGACAGCAAATAAAATTATGTTTTGCACTAAAAAAATAGATAAAAAGAGAGAGCTAAAATGGGCTTCATCTAAAAATGCACTCTGGAAAACAGGATAGAGTTTCCTCAGAAAGTCAAAAGTAGAACTACCCTACAACCCAGCAATTACATTACTAGGTATTGACTCAAAGGACACAAAAATACAGATTCGAAGGGGTACGCACACCCCGATGTTCATAGCAGCATTATCAACAAGAGCCAAACTATGGAGAAAAACCCAAATGTCCGTCGACTGATGAATGCGTAAAGGGGAGCTGGTACACACACACAATGGAATATTACTGAGCCTTAAAAAAGAAAGAAATCTTTCCATTTGCAATGGCGTGGATAGAACTAGAGAGTATGACGCTGAGTGAAATAAGTCAGAGAAAAACAAATACCATTTGACTTCACTCACGTGTGGAATTTAAGAAAGAAAACAGATGAACATACGGGAGGGGAATAAAAAAAGAGAGAAGTAAACAAACCATAAAAGACTCTTAATATTTTTTTTTTTAATATTTTTTATTTATTTATTTGACAGACGGAGAGAGATCACAAGTAGGCAGAGAGGCAGGCAGAGAGAGAGGGGGAAGCAGGCTCCCTGCTGAGCAGAGAGCCCGATTCGAGGCTTGATCCCAGGACCCTGAGATCATGACCTGAGCCGAAGGCAGAGGCTTTAACCCACTGAGCCACCCAGGCGCCCCGTATAAAAGACTCTTAAAAGAAGAGAACAAACCGAGGGCTGATGGAGGGAGGGAGGTGGGGGATGGGCTAGATGGGCAGATGGGGATTAAAGAGGACGCTTGTGATGAGTGCTGGGTGTTATAGGTAAGGGATGAACCCTTGACTTCCACTCCTGAAACCAATATTACGCTATGTGTTAACTAACTAGAATTTAAATTAAAAATATAGTACATAGGGGCGCCTGGGTGGCTCTGTCATTAAGCGTCTGCCTTCGGCTCGGGTCATGATCTCAGGGTCCTGGGATCGAGCCCCGCATCGGGCTCCCTGCTCAGCGGGAAGCCTGCTTCCCCCTCTCCCACTCCCCCGTCTTGTGTTCCTTCTCTCTCTGTGTCTCTTTCTGCTAAATAAATAAAATCTTTAAAAAAAATAATAGTACATAAAATAAAATAAAAATGCCCATCTTGTTGCCATTAAGCCGATTTTCACCAGTCCTTCTTTCGCAATGCAAGTATACCCTTCCCTCTTTCTGACTTCTCCTTGTTAATTTACTGATGATTTGGGGGCAGGCTTTCTGCTTTGCACATGAATAACCATTAAAGGAGCAAAGCAAGGTGGGAACTACAGTTTTCTTCACAGGAAATAATAAACCCTAAAACAAAATAAAACCCAAAATAACTAGAAAGAAACCCATTTTACGTGTTAGGTCTCAAATATCTTACTGAATCCAAAGAGGAAGCATAGGAAGTCACTGGTCAGGTCAGACAGATTCATGGTTCCATCTCAGATGTGAACGCACGCGCGTGTCCCCGGGGTTTGAAGCCGGCGACCCTGCCCCGCAGGCAGCCAGCCACACTCAGGGTCTGGAGCACGAGACCTCACACGCAGGGCTCTCCGGTTGAACAGTCCTTCTGAGCCCTCGTAGAGGAAATGTTCAGGTCATTCTCTTCTTTCTAGCCTTCGGGACCTCAGATTAACTTTATTCTTTTTAGGAGGACGCCATTGCTTGCAAAGGCAGCCTTTGCTTAATCAAAGCACAAAATGCTGTTGTGTCGCTTGGAGGGCAGGATGCTGGCCAGCACGAAGCTGACCTTCCAAGGGTGCGACGGTTTTGCCCTTCAGGTTCTCACGGACTGCTTGCGGGACAGAGCGCGGAAACACGCGGGAAGTGACACAGCGGTGCTGTCTTTGGGTCTCGCTCCCAGGGGACGCGTGATTAAGCGTCGAACGGAGGAGCTGGAGGGCGGACTGTAGCGCGCATGAGCCTGAGAAGACAGCCCCCCTACATCCGAGAGGAGCCTGCCGAGCCGGCCACGAGCCCCTGGATTTCAGATCACAGCCGGCACCTTCCCGCGTGGCCCCGCGGGGTGCCGGTGTTGTGTGGAGGCAGAGAAAGGGCGGCTCTTTCCATCCAAGATGGGAAAATGCCAAGAATGTACAAAGCATTAGTGGGTAAGCCGGATCGGATTCCAAGGTTTCCATAAAAAGCTGTCAATGACAGATAGCCAGAGATTTTCTACAACTTCTTAAGCATATGCAGGGCCAGCTGGAGTGATGTCTCCGAAGGCTGTGAGGTCTTGCTTTGCTCCAGGCTTGATAATTCACGTAGTCAAGACTATCCGACTTCTTTTCATCTGTTTTTTATTTTGTAGGAAACAACAAACATTTCACTGACAAAAACGACAAAGACAACGCTGGGACTCTAAGGCCCCTAACCCACCAAGACTTTCACTGTTCCAGCCCAGGATTTGAAGTTGCTTTCCTACTCAGTAGTGTGGTTTCCTTCTTTGGTTCTAATTGTTCTGATTTCCATCGAGTCTCACGAATTCTGGGTGTGGAAGCTTTTAGTGCTGGGGCTGATGGGCCCCTGGAGTGTTGAGGCTTCCTGTGACGCTTGCTTCCCAGTTCATTTAATGATGACTCAAAAATGCTCTGTAAAAAAAGTAGTAATTAGAATCAGATACAAATGGTGTACTTTCTTTATTACATTCAATATTCCGTTGTATAAGAAATGAAATATATATGTATATTATAGTCCTTTTAGACTGCTTTACTGTACATATGTTAATAACTTATTGTACTCAAATCTATAAAAAATAATTTTTCTTTGAAGTTGACAGCGTCATATAAAAGCAAGATTTAAATAATCCAAAAATTCCCAGAAGCTTTCCCATAATGCACCGAGTAGTGCTTTGAACACACCATGTTTTCTCCTAATGCTTGTCTCTTGATGAGTCATCACAAAATACAGCTGAGGGAGATTGGCTTCTGGAACGCCAGCGAATGTCTCAGTGAACTTCCTTCTCCTCCAAGACAATAAAATACTAGCAAAACAACTAAAATAAACCATTTTGGAATTCTGGTGATTAACCAAAGCAAGAGAACGGGCTGAAAATTGTCCATCCACAGAACTTTCTGAACCGTGGCCGGCCTCGGCTCTGCTCTTCCCCTCCCCCCTCCTCCGCGGCTCTTTGGTGTGGAAGCCGAGACCCAAAGCTTTGCAGATACGGGCTCACCCGACCAATTCCGTGACAAGTATCACGCCATGGGGGGCCTGGGGGGCCCCTTTGGTTAAGCCTCCCTCTGGCTCTTGGTTTCGGCTCAGGTCATGATCTCAGGGTCATGAGATCGAGCCCCGTGTTGGACTCTGCACTCAGCCGGGAGTCTGCTTGAGATTCCCTCTCCCTCTGCCCGTCCCCCCACTTCTGCTCCCTAAGTAAATAAATAAATCAATTCTTAAAAAAAATCACCCCCAGAACCCAGTGAGAGTTGTGTACGGACTTGCAGCTCTCTGGGAAGCCTTAGTTGGGGGAGGGAGTTTGTCTGAACGCTAGCACACTGCTGGTAATCTCTCAGCTGCCCCAGGCGGGGAGTTCCGTCGGGGAAACTGAGAGCCTAGAAGAAAGCGACAGGAGGTCCTGGAGCACGAGATGGACACGGGAGCCTAAACGTGTTCCTGGCTCCGCGCAGGCTCTGCTTGCGTGCGGGACTGCGCGCACGCCCAGGGCGAGGTTTGGCAAGGACAGGGCAGGAGCCGCTCGCCCCGAGCTGACCTCAAGGCCCCGTGCACAGAGGACGTGAGAGCTGAAAAAGAAAACCCAATAAGAAAACAAACAACCCAATTTAAAAATGAGTCGAAAACCTTAATAGGCACGTCACGAGAGAAGACACACAGAAGGCAAGGGAGATGTCCACAGCATATGTCATCGGGGGAAACACAAATTACCACAACAATGAGACCCCGGTGCGCACCAGTGGGCATGGCTGACTTCCGGAACAGGGACAGCGCTGAGCGCCGACAAGGGCAAGGAGCACAGGGACATCCATCCGTTCACTGCCGCTGGGAACGTAGGAGGGTCCAGCCACGGAGGAGACGGTTGGATGGCTTTATCCTTACCAAGATAATTAGGCAGGAAAGTGAAATAGAAGGTGGCCAGATTAGAGGGGAAACCGTGCATTTCTGTATATTTGCAGTGGACACGAACCCCATATATAGAAAATGCTAAGAAACTCACCAAAAAACTGTTAGAGCTAACCAATGAGTCCTGAAGAGCCAAAAATAATCTTTCGAAAGAAAAACAAAGTTGGAAGACGAACATCTCCCAATCTTGTCACCTTCTACAAATCTTCAGTGGCCGAGGCAGTGTGTGCTATCATAAATACAAGCGTAGAGATGACTGCAATATCACTGAGTGGACAGAAATAAATCCTCACTTCTATGATAAATTAGTTTTCAATCGGGGTGTCAAAAACATTCAATGTTTTGAAAAGACAAA
The DNA here is from genome assembly GCA_028534135.1 of Potos flavus. Taxonomy (NCBI): domain Eukaryota; kingdom Metazoa; phylum Chordata; class Mammalia; order Carnivora; family Procyonidae; genus Potos; species Potos flavus. The sequence continues at coordinate 660,120 of CM052886.1, forward strand.
TGAAAAGACAAAGAATCATCTTTGCAGCAAATGGAGCTGGGACAACTGGGTCACTTCATGCACAAAAATGAAGGGGACCCTTTTGCACAATATACGCAACACTCAAAATAGATCTTAGACCTAACTGAACTCAGGCCCTAAACCCACACAAGAAAACGTCTGGGTAAATCATCACGACCTTGAGTTTTGCACTCGTTGCTGGGAGACCGCATCAGAAGTACAAGCTGGAGAAGAAGAAAAATAGATAAATTGGACATCATCACAATTTTTCAAAAGCCTCCTGTTTCAAGGGACACCATCGAGAAAGTGAAAAGATAATCTCAGTCTGCAGAATAGGACAAATTATTTGCAAATCACGCTGAAAAGATACTTGCATCCGAAAGACATCTAAGATCTCTTACAACTCAATACATGAGAGACATCTGACTTAAAAAATGGGCACATGATTTGAATAGACATTTCTCCAAAGAAAATATATACTATGTAATATAAGTATAATGACTAATGAGCACACAAGACGATGTGGTACATCATTAGTTGTTAAGGAAGTACGAATCAAAACCACACAAGCTCTCCCTTCACACCCACGGAGGCAGCTCAAGTGAAAACAGCAGACGGTAACACGTGTTGGTGAGGATGTAGAGAATTTGGAACCTTTCACATTGCCAGTGGGAAGGCAAGTGCCAAAGTCACTTGGGAAACGGTTGGCCAGGTCCTCAAAATTCTAGACATGTGACGGGATCTCGACTGACGCGCGGAGCTGCAGAAGGGAAGGTCATGCGACCCAATCAACCCGTCTGAACACTGAACAAACTCAATACAGTGGTCCTATTTACCTGTAAATAACATACTTACGAGGTTAACGAAGATCCGTTACAAGTTAGCTTAAGTGGGACCCGTTAAAATTATTATAATTATCAAAGTTAAGGGTTTTTTTTTTAGTGTTATTAACTGATTAGTTCAGAAATCTCTGTAATATCCTCAAAATATCCCGTGAGGATAAGAGGTATTATAAGAAATGTTTCACCAACTCTACCCTAAGGATAATACGCTAAATCTAGCAGCGGGACTGGTTGATCGACCAGTTCTGAAAATCGGGTTAAGCTACAGCCTCTGTCTCGGACCATCGGCGTTCCTACGAGGACTCTGTCTCCGGCTCAGAGCCCGCCTCACTCTCTGTCTCTCCCGGTTTTCCTGTTAGTACCACAAACAGGGTCCATCGAGTCAGGAAGCTCAGTCCCCTCGCTCTGCCTCCTTCTGCCGACGAATCCCTTCTGCCCTCTTACTAGCACAGCTGCTGTATTTCAGATTCTCAGTCTGATAACTGGGTGGCTCATCTCCCTGCCTCCCGTCCCTCCCTGCAGAGCGTCGTTGGCTCTTTAGCCCGGGACTCTGCCGAGACTGAGATCCCTGCGTCACTGCTGCAGCCGGGCCCCCAGCACGGGGGATGGGGTGGGACCCCAGCTCGGATGCACGGGCGGCGTCAGCCCTGTTTCTGCGCGGGCCCTCCCTCCAGGCTCCTCGAGTTACCTCACCCTTCGGAGGCTGCTTCGTTCTTTATGCGACCGGTATAATCCGTCCAAAATCCAAAAAATAATGCCACGTGTCTAGCAGCTAATCCCTAAATTATCTACAATATGAACGCGATGGTAGCCTGGGCAGCTTTCACACTCTAACCCACTTCCATCCACGCTCAGGAATCTCACTTCACCAAGCCGATGTTCGCCCAGGGTTGCACACCGATATTTCTTTTGTGGTGCAGAGACGTGATTGATTAGAGAATCTGGTCGGCATTCAGTACCCATCCCGTCTGCCTGGGAGATTCACGGTTTAGGTCTGTTGCCCCAAAGTACACACTTTTTTCTTTTTTTGAAAAGTGCCGTCGTTGGGACAAAACGCACGTGCATTGTTGCTCCGGCAACACCGCGGCGGTGGTGGGGAGCTGCTGTCCGGGCGCCGGGGCTCCGGCAAGAGGGCAGAATTCCCGGAGCGGCTTCGTTCGTGAGCCTGCGGTCCCAGGCCACCTGGTTCTCTCCCTTGTTTACCCTGGAGTTGCTGAACGCTTCTGTGGGAATGTTCAAGGTCAAGGTCAAAACTAGCCCGGGAGCCTCAGGCACCTGGAAGTGTGGATTAAAGGACAAGAGAAGCTTTTAGGGTTTTTTGGTCCATTCTTACTAACAAAGTTAGTATTTCAGGCTATATAAATGCATCTCAAAGCTACTTAAAACGTTAAAATATTGTTAAAATATCTGGAAGAAAAATGACTTTATTATTGTCTTTCCAAAGCTAGCGTCTTTTATCTCATTGAAACTATTGTTTTGATGAATCAAACTTTGTTAAGAACTCGGCTAACCTTTTTAATAGCAGAACAAACCGCTAGCTTTTTCCACAACAACCGTGTGTTATATTCCTCGCTCATTGACACAGAACTCCGCATTGTCTCCAACAGTCAAAATCCCACCCCAGGACAGGCGTCGGAGCCCCGGGGCCGAAGGCCTTCCTGAGCGGCAGTGCCGTCCTCCGGCCAGCTCGCGGTACCCTCGGCCATTCGTTCACTCTTCCAGAAGTCTCTACGCCGCTCTAGCATTTGGAGCTGGTCAGTGGCACGTGATTTCCTAGCCCAGTTGCTCGTTTAGAGCAGACGAACCACACGTGCCGACTGAACGAACTCCCCGTGGGTGGGAGGTGAGGACAGAGGGAAGCATGGTCCCCGAGACCAAGACGTTTGGAGTCGACTAGAGGGGTCGAGATCCAGATCCCAGGAAAGACTGGAGAGGGCAAAGCCATGCTCCGTTAAGGACAAAATGTGTAATAAAGGCAGCAGACCCGGAAAGTCAGGAGGAGAGGCGGGTGGGGCCGGGGCTGAGTGGGGAGGGTCGGCACCCTGACCCTCGGCCCTGACCTTGTCTGCATCCTCGGCACTGAAACGCCCGGGTCGGGCTGGCGTGATAAGATCCACATCTTCAGGGGACATCTGGGTGTGTGCCGTGTAGGCGGGCGGGGGGGATGGCACAGGTGGGAGGCAGGTGGAATAATTAGAAATCTGCTAGGACAGTCAAATCTCCCGCCTGCCAGTTGATTGAAATTCGCTTCAAGTGATTTGTAAAAGCAAAAACCAAGTGTATGAATCTAAAGTTATATTTTAAAAAAATGCATTGAAAACGTTTTTAAAAATCAGTGAATTTTAGTTAGCACCTGTTTCAATAAGCCAAGTCCAAGGATAAAGTCATCGACCGCATGTTTGTTGTTTGAAGCCGTATCCCTAAAGGGCTTAGCTGGGGCAAAGGGGGAATGGAATGCGGTCTAAAAAATTCAAATGGAGGCAGACTTTACAGACGCCTTCGGAGCAGAGCGCACACCCACGCACACACATTCTTAGCGTCTACGTGTAGATCCGCCGTCTTTATTCAGAGCGGCACCTACCGCATGTGTTGTAAGAGCACTCGAAGAAAGGTCACCTGTTTTGAAAAGGCTCTCTGCTCCTCGAACCGCCTCACTTGCGTTCACGTTGGGCCACGTGCTGTCCCCTGGAGGTGAATTGGAGCGCCATCTCCAAGGGACAGGTGGGAACTCAGGAGTCTGGGCCCAACGGTGTCCCTGCCAAGGACCAGCCGGGACGCCTTGGACAAGCCCCTTGGTGTCCTGCCGACCTCACCCGCAGGGAAGCCGCGATGTCAAGGCGAACCAGAGGGTCATGAGCCCAATCAGATGGGGAGGGCACTCCGGTGGGCGCAGCCTTCGGGGACACGGAGCTGGCCCTGGGCCGATGACGTCACAGCACACGCCCGGTGTGTTGGGGTTCACTGCGCTGTTGTCTCCACTGGTGTGTGAATTTTTTTTTAAGATTTTATTTATTTGTCAGAGAGAGAGCCGCAGACTCCCCTCTGAGCAGGGAGCCCGACGTGGGGCTTGATCCCAGGACCCCGGGATCATGACCTGAGCCGAAGCCAGAGGCTCAACCGACTGAGCCCCCCAGGCGCCCCGTGTTTGGAACTTTTGGTAGCAGTATGTGCGGGGGATGGTGGCAGGGGAGGAGAGAGAGGACAGGGGCGCTCCGCTAGCCCTGTGCCCCCCCGGGGACTGAGACACCTCCGGGGAAGGGAAAAGCCGGGCGGAAGAACTTCCCTTCTCGGGTCAGCAGTAAATCACGGGTGCCGTGTCACTGGGCGCTGGGTCAGCCCGCAGCCCGGCCTCCCTTCCCGGCAGAAGGACGACAGCGTCGCTCAGGCCGTGTTTCAGAGCGGCCCCCGCGTGGGCCCTGCCGTCGCCGGGAGGCTGGGAGATTTACGACGGGTGAGGGCCCCTCGCGGCCCCGCCGGCCGCTTTCGGCGCCGTCGGTTTGCAGCTCTTCAGACAGGAAGCGCCATCGCAGCCCAGCCTTCGGGGCATTTTCTGTCCACGTACACGTCTGCATTTTTCACGTTTTCTCAAGTTTGAAACCAAATACTCCACACACCTCATTCCGGCGTTTGTAATGTATCCGACCAGCCCTCCAGCCCCGCTTCGTCAGCCGAGAGTGGTGAAAATTCATGTCCACGCTGAACGCTAAGCGTTACACATGCCGCCTCATTTAAAATACCACCATCTTAAAAGAACACGCCTGCCAGATAGTGGGCACGACGCACACGTTCCCCAGGGTGGGTCCCGTGTGGCTGTGGCCGAGCTCCTGCCTGCAGACTTCATAGCCTCGGTCCCCCTCCCAGACGCAGTAACCGTCCTGCTGCTCCGGCCGCCGGGAAAGACAGCGTAGACGGGCCGCGTGACCAACAGACCTTCGTTCTCTCACGTTCCTGGAGTCTGAAGGCTGGGATAATAGGCCTGGGCAGGACTGGTCTCTCTTGAGGCCACCCTCCCGCTGTGCTGACCCCGCTGTCCCCCGCCCCCCGACCTCATGCGGTTGTCCTTCTGTGCCCGACTGTGTCCCAGGCCCCTCTCCTCATTGGGATACCAAGGTAGGGCCCCCCGAAAGACCCCATTTGACTTAATCACCTCTGTAAAAACCCTCTCTCCAGACACGGTCACATTCTGGGGTTCTTGGGGATGGGGCATCAACAGAGGGGTTTTGGGGGATGCAGTCCGGTCCATCCCTGTGACTAAAGCATTTGTCAGAATGACACCGAGCAGGAGGACACGTCGCTGACCCTGGGTGCCGGCCCACAGCAGCCGAGAACCTGCCAAGCCCACACCCGGCGTGGGGCACGGACACACGCTCTCTAATCATAAAGAAGTGTTCTGAGTGAGAGCGTAATGACGCAAACAAGAATGAAGAGGAAAACAACCATTTATGCCAAATTCCTTTCCTCTGATATAATTACTGTTAATATTCGGTGGATTTCCTTCCTGAGTTCAATGTTATGGGACGACTGTGTGCACAGCTCTGTTTCTTTCCTTTTTCACCCGATTGGATGTCCACGAGAATGTTCCTACCGTGGGAAGGCTTGTTTGTACATCTCAGCTTCGATGTTACACTCTTCGCCAGCCTAAATACAGTCTAATCCATATACCATTCTCCCAGCATGAGGCACTCATCGGTCTGTATAAATTAGCCCTATTATAAATAATGTTCTAACACACATCTCAGTGCATACACATATTTGTCTCCATTTCACTGGGATAGCTTCCTGGGAGTGGGATCGTGAGGTCAAAGAGTATCACTATTTTAAAGGAAATTGGTATGTTTCATTTTCCAGAAAGAGCGTATCAGTCACGTTTCCCACCAGAAAACGAAAAAGTGCCTGTCTTGCTGTGTGCATGCCAGCTACGAGGAATCTGACTTATTAAATTATTTGCTACCATAGCAGGTGAAAACAGTATTAGATTGCATCTGGGACAATTGGATTCTAATTCGTATTTTTTAGCTCTGAGGAGTCATTTATTTACACCCTTTTCCGTGAATAATTTACTCACGTAAATGATCAGCTTTTCATGCAATTTTACCACCTTCGTTGGCTGTGAGATGTTACTTATTGAAGTATTAGTTAACATTATTCCCAGTTTTTGCAACTTCACTTTTCTATCAAGTTTACATATATAATATTTTTTTTATAAAAATTAAACTGACCAGTATTTATCTTACTATTTCTTGAGTTTATACTTGGGAAGTTCTTCTATCTTGATTTAAGATTATTATTCCCCCATATTTGTGTCCATTTCTTGAAAGGTTTTCCCTTTGATCTTGGTCGAGTTTATTCTGAAGAATGGTATTAGGTACATATTTAGTTTGTGTAAACTCATTTTTTCTTGGCAGGATTTCTCGTGTAATCCTTCCCTGGGCCGCCAGCGTGAAATACAACCCCTCCTTTATATAGGAAAGCCGTTCAGTTTTCTGTGCATCCGTGTTCCAAACTGTGCACACGTCCCAAGTGGCCGTCGACACGGGTGTCCCAGTTTGGGGTCCTGAGGGACTGGGCGGCCGGGGTGAGTCGGCGGTCATCCCTGTGCCATGGTCCTTCCTCGACGGTCAGGTCCGCTTTCTTCGCGACGTCTCCCTTGGTCAGTGCGCGTGCCCTCCCACGGCGCAGCCCTCTGTCCTCACCAGACGGTCCCCCAGCCCGCGCTCCGGCTTCAGGGAAAGAGGACGAGCTGGCTGTCGTCGCGGGGACAGGCGGACAGCAGGCCAGCCAGGACCCTCCGCGCAGGCGTTTATCGGACGTGCGGCTCTGGCCGTGAACAGAAAGGTCAAGAATCTGTGCCCCACGGACCTTTGAGGAAGGAAGGAAGGAAACAGACAGGCCAGCGACCCGGAGCCTGAGGCAGGGGAGGGAGGCGTGCGTGCTGCCGGCGGGGGTCTCCATTTAAATAATTAGTTAACCAAATAATTTAAAAAGGATTTTACTTATTCATTAGAGAGAGTGCTCGCACAAACAGGGGCGGGGCAGAGGGAGAGGCAGACTCCTGGCTGAGCAGGGAGCCCGATGCGGGACTCGATCCCAGGACCCCAGGGTCATGACCTGAGCTGAAGGCAGACGCTTCACCCGCTGAGCTGCCCAGGTGTCCCTCACGGTTTAATCTAAAATAAGGGTCGCGGAGCCCGCCGGCAGAGGTGGCGTGGGAGTGAGGGCCTACGCGAGCGAGGGAATGGGCCCCGGGGACTCCTGGCACAAGCCTATGGAGGAAGGTTGTGCACAGAGGCCCCAGATGGGAGAGAGTCCGTCAGCAAAACCAGGGTCACCATGGCTGAGACAGAGCACCGGGGGACGGAAGTGGAAAAGTAGGTCAGAGAATGAATCCGACATTTTGAAGGTCATCGTACGACCTTGGACTTCCACTGGGATGGTCACCAGGGGTCCCCGGTCTTGTCTTTACCCCCTTTGCAGGTGCTGCCCTCGGGAGTCAGGAGGCCACTCGCTCAGCAGGAGGGCAGCCCCGAGTCAGAGCCACGTGTAGACACGTCCGCGGCCCCCAGGCCGGCCTCCTGGTCAGACGCGCAGAGCCCGCACACCCCTCCCCTACAGAGGCTTTCCCGGCACAGCCGGTGTTGCGAGCCCATGCGGGGGCGCTGGGTGCAGGGGACGCGGGTCACAGAAGCCCTACACAGCCCTACACGAGCTCATGAATACAACTCATTTGTTCTCGGGGCCCCTACTGACCTCGTAAAGCAAATTTTCCACTGAACACTCATAACTTAGTTAAAGCACGGAGGCGTGTGGGTTCAAGCAGAAGCAGCTTGACTCATGAATCATGAACAAATTTAAGAATAGAAATGGGGTTTTGAATGAAGCATAACTCACTGTGATTTATTAGCTGTTCCAGGAAATAGAATGGAGTGTAAGCTCCCACATTATTCATCGTATCAATCCCACAGCACACGCGCGTGTTTCACTGATGGGACCCCGAGGCTAGCAGGCATCTGTTCATCATGACCGCGGACGGGTAGACGTCTTCGGATGGAGCCCCAGCCCCAGCCACCCCCGGCCCGACCGGGACACTTTCCACACCGAGGACGCGGGTTGATGGAAAGGCATAGCTTGCAATGGGGTTACGATCACCTCGATTTTCATTTTAAAAACACTTTTGAAGAGAAAATAATCTAGAAAAAGATCAAGAAGTGTGGGCAGCGTCTGTGTTCACCGTCCACCGGTCCCCGCCCCCCCGGGAGCAGTGAGAGTCGTGCACGGGGACCCTGGCGCCAGCGAGGGGTCGGCGGCCGCCTCTCCATCCACCTGCCCCCGGGGCTGACGGCTGGGCCCCGTGGCTCTCAGACCTGGGGGCTGGCGAAGCGAGGGTGGGCCCTTGACGTGAGCACGGCTGCCCAGTTGCTGCCTCAGACGGAGTGCCGCCGAGCCCCGGGGCGAGAGGACGTGGGCAGGTGAGGTCTAGCACGGGTGCAGGGCGAGTGACGATCCCCAGGGGCTGGGACACGTCGGCTCAGTTGACCCCAGCTCTCGATCCCAAGGTGGCCACAGCGTCTGACTTGAAAGCAGCCCACTTAGCTTGGAAGGAAAAGCGTGTTCCTCAGCCCCAGAGAGTGGCCAGGAGCCCCGGTCCTTCCCCCACGAAGCACGTTCAGGTGGAGGGCGGCGCAGCCTCGCTCAGCCTCGCTGCCTGCAGACCCCGGAGATCGGGGTCCCGCACGTGGCCCCGCGCTCCCAACGGCGAGCAGCAGGGGGGCGGCCAGACCCCAGGAAGCTGGGGCTCTCTCCTCGCCTTTTACACACAGGGACACAGATTTGAAAACCAGGTATACGAGGCAGCTGGGGGGAGTTTAAACTTGAACGCTATCTGGGTCTGTGTTCTCGTCAGTAACTGGCCAGTTTTCCTGGTCTGTTCTCTAGAAAGATGTATTCTCTGAGGTCGGCAGCGGAGGAACACCGTTCATGAAGATCAAAGGTGTGGGTTCGAACAGATGCCCCGGGGTCGAGCGGATCTGAGGTCTGTCCCTTCTCGCCCTCGGGCTACGTATTCAGACAAACGTGAAGACAAGCATCCCTTTCTCTTATGATCGTTCAGATGGTTTTGTTGAAGGAGACGCCAGAGTCCTTGGCAATTCGTAGCTGTCCAACGAGTGGATGTTTTTCTTTTCCTCCAGAGCAGTGTTTCTGTCTAGAAAAGAGGGAGCCGCACCAACCCACACGAAACTCCTTCCCAGTGTCAAAGCAGCTGCGTTCTCTGAGGGAACAGGACCAAGGCTGCGGTCGCCTTGTCCGCACGATCCCGCAGGCCCGGCCCGGGACCGCCAAGCGAGGCACCGGGGCTGCGCGGCTCAGGGGTCTGCGCGAGGCCGGCGTGCGATTCCGGCCCGGGCTCGACCCCGCTCCCCCCCGGGCCGCCTCCAACAGCAGGGGTCTGTCCCTCTGCCTCCCTACGAGCCTCCCGACCAACAGCCGATAGTCCCCATTCGGGAAACTCTCCCCGCACTGTCAAGCCACAAACACCTGGACAGACTCCCGCCGAAATGCTGCCGTTCCTGCCGGCGGCCGCGGGCACCTCGGGGAGGGAGGCTCGCTCAAGCCCAGAGCACGGCCCCCGGGCGCTCGAGGGCTCCGAGGGAGGCTTGGGGACGAAGCCTCTGAACACACACGGGCTTTGAAAGAGGCTTCTGAAATCCAGTATTTACGGCTCCAGGCAGACTCCCAGAGGCTGGATATCATTGAGAGCAAAAATGTCCTGTTCCCTCAGGCTCTGGCCACAAGGCACCTTCTTGTGTGAGGAGTCTGGCGGGTCCTCTTGGGCCGAGCCGCTGGGGAGAACAAGCAGGCTCTTGTGAGCTCCCGGGAGACGCCTGGACGCCGGCTTCACACGCACGCGGCACGAGCATCGCGACCCATGCTAATTATTATGGACCAACATTGTACCAAACACCCAATATGTTGTGTTACCATCAATATGAATAACATCATTTGTCTTGGATCATAAAATGTATTCTGTGATTGTAATAGTGTATTAGTATGATTAATCAATAACTAATAGTATAACATTAACATATTAAATATGATTTTGCTTCGTGCTTTCCATATGGCAAATCTCTATTTGGAACGGGTGTGCCTCCCAGCAACATCTAACTCTTGAACCTGGCAAGATGGGAAACAACCACGCTTCACCATTTTAACCAGTAATTCAATTAAAAACATTTTATCACCAGAGACATAAAAGTGCTGGCACATGTTTTCCTACAAAAGACACTATTTCCAATGGCCTGCCCGCAAGAAAGTTCCATTTAGGAGGATAAGAAAGCTTCCTAACACCTGCCCAACATCGACTTTCCTAATATTCTCACAGTCGCTTTGGGAAACTCGCTGAGAAACTAGAAAGCGTGGTGAGGGGACAGTGCTCGCAGGAAAGCGACAGCGCGGGTCCTGACACACGTCGTCCTGTTTGGAATGCGTGGCTGCACACGTGTTGGGACTCGTGTCACGGGCGTGGAGATGTCCGCGCCTGGCCCCGTGGGGTCTTCCCACAGCTGCCGGGCTCTCCGCGCCGGCCTCCACTTCCCTGGGGCCCTGCTTCTGCAGCTGCTGATGGCCCGTGGGAGCCCGTGCTCGCGCCACCGCACCGCACGCAGCCCTGCTGGTCCCCGCGTGCTGGCGAGGGTCTTGCCGCTGAGTGCCGACCCCAGCCCGCCCCAGCCGCCGAGCCCTGAAATGCGCGCTCATCCCCGTTCACAGAATGAACTCTTGCCCGACTATCTCCCATTGAACTCGGGACGTATGCCCGCTTCTGCCCTTTCTCCCAGGACAAGAAAGAGCCGCTAAGGAGCCACGAGAGACCCGGAGGGCCCCCGGCAGACCCCAGGTCCCACTGCTTCAGCCCGGAGGACAGCAGGACCCCAGCCCCGTGCTGAGCAGACACAGGGACTCACTCGCACTCACTGCCACACTCACCCCTTCCCTCAGCCACTGCCCCTGCCAGCGCCGCGCTGGAGCCCACTCTGGGTCCTGAGCCCTGTGCCAGCCTCGCTCCTCCGTGATGGGACCACGAGCCCCGTGCCAGCCTCGCTCCTCCGTGATGGGACCACGAGCCCCGTGCCAGCCTCGCTCCTCCGTGATGGGACCAC
>CM052886.1:671612-710681 GCA_028534135.1 Potos flavus
GAGCCCCGTGCCAGCCTCGCTCCTCCGTGATGGGACCACGAGCCCTGTGCCAGCCTCACTCCTCCCCGATGGGACCATGAGCCCCGTGCCAGCTTCGCTCCTCCGTGATGGGACCACGAGCCTTGTGCCAGCCTCACTCCTCCCCGATGGGACCACGAGCCCCGTGCCAGCTTTGCTCCTCCGTGATGGGACCACGAGCCCTGTGCCAGCCTCACTCCTCCGTGATGGGACCACGAGCCCTGTGCCAGCCTCGGTCCTCCGTGATGGGACCACGAGCCCTGTGCCAGCTTCGCTCCTCCCCAATGGGACCACGAGCCCTGTGCCAGCCTTGATCCTCCCTGAGGGGACTGCGGTGCCAGCCCGGTGGGGGCAGGAGGATAGTGGACGGCGGGAAGGGGGCTCCGGTGACAAAGCGGAGTCCGTATAGTGTGTGACGGGTCTGGTCCTTGAGGAGCGGGGACGGGATGCCCTGTCGGGACAATGGAAGGACGAAGATGAAGAAAATCACGGAAACAGGAAGGCAGAACCCGTATTCTCCTCACGTGCTGGTTCTGTGCGGCCCCATCGTGCCCCATCGTGCCCTCTGCAGTCCTAGGCTCTCCGAGAGGACACGTCTGAAATGACCTGTTCAACGTAATAACGCCCGTTTACGGTAACTGCTTCTGAGTGTTTCCCCGCGGAGTGAATCTCATCTTCTGTGTCCTCCACGTCTCCCCCGTGTTGCCACGAAGTCCCTCCCGCATTCTGGGCCGCCTGCGCCCACATTCCCCCGACGGCCGCCGGCGGAGCTCCGAGCCCAGAATCCGCGCTCCGCGAAAGCTTCTCAAGTCCAGCTGCATCGCTGTGTCTGCGCAGAGTGCCCGCCGCGAGGCCTCGCCCTGCTTCCCGGAGCGCCTGTGCTCGCTGCCGCGAGGGCTCCCGAGGGGACCGCGGACGCCCCATCAGTCGTCCCCACAGGGGAGCGCGGGCTGGTGGCCGGAGGCACCGGGAGCACAGAGGACGGCCGTGTCGGGGTTTGGGTTTAGAAATGCAGACCATTCCAGGAAATGAAAAGGGTTTGCAGGAAGAGCCGGCTGCAGCCGCGTTAGAATTAATTTTAGGAAGATTAGGATATAGGTGTGAGAGCCATGAAATCTTAGAACCAGAGTAAGAAGGGGAGTCTATCATTCTGGACATTTTTCTCCCACTCTCCACCTTTTTTTCTCTTGGCGTGCCTTTCCTCCGTGTGTTCTAGCCTTGTGCTCTGACTCAACCCTGCCTCCTCTCTGGGAACCGTGGGGTCGCGGGGGCTTGGTGGGTCTGACCACTGAGCTTCTGGCTCTCGTGGGACCACCTGGCTCCGTGGGGATTTCCCGAAACAGGGGAGCCTGTGGCATCATTGCCGGCACTTCTGAATAACCTTTCCTGAAAGTCCCAATTATTTCTATAAATGGACATTTACTTGAAGCAGAGTAGAGATACGGAGCTCAAATTACAGAAACAAAGAAAACAAAACAAAAGAAACAAACAAAATTCAGAATTGCCAGTTATATCTGTATCCCGAATCAAAAGATGCTCCTAGTCTTGCTCTGGGAAGTCTGGCCCGAATGCTGAGCACTCTTAGGATTCTCGTGCCGGCTGGGACAGGAACGCCATGGTCCCTTCTCTGCCCGTCCACGGCACTGCAGGTCTCCGCTGGCCCCGGCCTGCACGACGCTCTAGAACCCTTCTGCGGAACCGGGCTGAACTTGCACGCCTACCTCGTACCAGTTGGCTCCCTACTCTAGTGTGATGAAGAAGAAGCAAATGTTTTCAATCTCTACTCGCACATCACCAGCGCTGGCTGACTCCTGGACGCAGATAAAGAATAAATATTGTGGGGTGCCTGGGTGGCACAGTGGGTTAGAGCCTCTGCCTTCAGCTCAGGTCATGATCTCAGGGTCCTGGGATCGAGCCCCGCATCAGGCTCTCTGCTCAGCAGGGAGCCTGCTTCCCCCTCTCCCTCTGCCTGCCTCTCTGCCTACTTGTGATCTCTCTCTCTGTGTCAAATAAATAAAATCTTTAAAAAAAAAGAATAAATATTGTGTTTCCTCATAAAAATGCATGACAAAAATCAATGATTTTCTACTTAGATCCATATAGGAATCAAAGTCGCTAGGAATTGGCACCGTTCGTAAACCAGGCTTCCCTTTTTTCTCTTCTCCAAGGAGAATTGGTGTACACACTCAAAACCTATCTTAAAATTAATCTACAAGTGAAGCTGAAGTGGAAAATTGAGTCGTTCGGTCCCTGACGAACTCCAAGCCACTTCCAACTGCTGGACGGGGCAACGGCGACGTGCCGTTTGCATTCGCACCGTTCTCTCTCTTTGTCACGGTCCAACGGGGCTCCCACCTTTTAGCCCCGCGGTTGAATGGATTGACTTCTTTCCTACAACTGTCCTCACCCAAGAGGACATGACGACCTTTGTGAAGCAGGATTAAACGGGGCTGTCTGGGGACCAGACAGGGTTGGGGATTTTCTGGGCTTCGCGCCTCATTTCAGAGTCTCCGAGGCTCTGCTTACACTAATGTCTTGGATGCTGTTCACACGCTGGCAGCCTTTACTTGAATTCATCCCAGATACGAATCTGCATAAGCAAGTGTGGGAGCTGCGATGAATTAGTCATTGTGTGTTTCTTCCCAGTAATTTCTGTGTCCGGGGACCCACCTCCCCTCAGACAGCCGGACAAGGACATGCCCTTTCCTTGAAACGAGAATTGATAAAGCAGCACATTGAGGAGACCTACGGAGCTGAAACCACAGGGCAGGATTTAGAAGAAAAAACAAGGGGTCCCTGGGGGACTCATTCAGTTGAGCGTCTCACTCTGATTTGGGCTCAGGTCATGATCTCAGGGTCGTGAGAATCGAACGAACCCCCTGTTGGACTCTGCTTGAGACCCTCTCCCCCTCCCTTGGCCCCTCCCCACCTCTGAAATAAATAAATAAGTTTAAAAAAAAAGAAGAAGAAGAAGAAAGGAAAGTCAGGCCAGATTTCGTCTGTGCCTCCGAGTAGGAAAAGAAGGAAAACCCAGCATAAGCAAGAGAATTGCAAGCTGCCCTGTGTCCCTGGAAAGGGCTGGAGCCCAGCCCGCCCAGCCTCGCGTGCTTGGCCCCACTCTGCTGCAGGCCCAGAGCCCTGGGGGCTGCTGCCCGGGCTGTTGGATTTGGAGACAGAAGCCCAGGCCCCCGCCCTGACCTGGAGCTAGGAGCAGAAGCGGCAGCGCAGCCGCGAGGAGCGAAGGCTAAACTGCTCGCCCAGCAGGCTGCTGCCCGCCTTGGCCCCTCGCGAGGACGGCGCGGCACGCGGGCACGGCCTCCGGAGGCCACGGGCAAGCACAACACACCACGGTTGCATCTCCGATGCCCCAAAATGGATGCTCAAAAATTAACTACATTATAAACATAAATGAAATGATGTTTCTTTCACAACAGATCCGTGGCCTGAGATTCACGACCCCTCGACCGCTTCCCATCCTGACAGGCCTGCCGCCACCAGCAGACACCCAAGCCTGGCCACACAGGCTTGTCCTGGCCGCGCCCGCGCCGGCCGTCTGTCGGCCACACCAACCCCCGTGTGTGATGTGTCTGCTCTTCTCACTGCCGAGTGCCACCCGCGGCGTGCCGGTGACCCTGCAGACATGTCAGGTTACAAACCCCCCGAGCCCGGAGCGCGGCGGAACCTGGGATCACAGCCGGTGAGTCTCCCGAGACAGGCACCCGGCACGGAGGGAAGGGATGTGTCGCCGGCGCCCTTGGGACTGGGGACCGGACGGGACCAGACGTGCCGGTGCCGGTGGTAACACGTCCCATGAGGTGAGTCAGCTTTGCCCACTACGCCGGGGAGACAACGAACTGTCCGCCTCCGATAATAAACTGTCTCGACTTATCCTAAATTCTCTGTGAAGACCCTTAAACAGCAGCGTAATTCCGTGGATGACGCCGGGATTACCGGGAAAGACACTCTGAGCGCCGCCTCGCGCCACGTGCGGGACCGTCCCACCTGTGCCCGTCCCTCCCGCCTTCTGTGCAGGAGGGTCTGACCGGCCAGTGCCTCCGGAGGGACAGCCTCCGCCACGCGCCGGCCCAGGTCGAACGGTCAGTATATATATTTTTTTAGAAAGCGTTCCAGCCTGTCATTATTTACATACTTAAGACTGTTTGATTCCTCAACCACAGCCCAAATATTTTCTTTTAAAATATCTGTAAGTATGAAGATGCGTCCCACAAAACGAGCAGTGTGCTCCCCCCGAAAACAGTTGCTTCGAAAAATACCTGCCTTGTTTTTTAGAAAAACACTTAAATCATTTCTCGAGACCCAGTCATCAGTGCATTTAGATAGAAAACGCTTTCCAAAGAAATAGGCCTTGTTAAATTGTTTTTTTAAAAAATACGGTGCCTGCGCTAGGCATTTAGAGATTCCTCCTGTGGTGAAGGGACCCAAGCCCTTCCAAAACCCGTCTCGGGTTAAATGATTAATTATCCCTAATAGACTCTTTGAGAACCGTGTTTATTCTGCCCTGTGCCCACAGCAGGAGCCCAGAAACTGCTTCCAAATCCCGTAGCTTCTTCCAAGAAAGTGGAGAGGGGCTGCAGCCGGCACCCAGGCCGGGACGTGCCAGGCCCGTCACGGCAACGTGGTGGCAGCGGGAGCTCCGGGCCCGCAGAGCCGCAGCTGTCCGTCCGGCTCGCTCCTGCTGCTGTCTCCGGGAGAGCAAGCCCCTCGGACGGGGACGCCAGTCCCGCTGGACGGCAAGTGCCGGCGACGCTGCCTGGGGTCAAGGCCAGCAGGTGTCCCTGCCAGCGGCAAGCAGGCTGGCGCTCTGCCCGGCGGCCGCCGTGGGGCCAGGGGTGGTGGCCCACACGCTGTCTGGCTCGGCGCCTGTCCTGCCCTTCGGGGGCAGCCGCGCTTTCGTCCGTCCTCTCGGCTCGGACGCAGCTCTCCCGCTCTGGGTAATTTAAGACGTGGAGGGGTATGTGTGGGGCTGTCTTCCCCCCGCCGCACCGCATTCAATTCTCTGGGAGAGGCTCATAAACTACGATTAGGACCAATTCACACAGAGACTTAAGTTCTGTACTTTGACTTTCGGGAGATACGTTCACTGATTTCACGTGGTTCCAAAAGCACAGGCCGTGGAGGACGGAGCTCTCGCCAGGAGCCCGGGCCTCTCCGGGGCACGAGTCTCCCAAGCGGAGGTTTCGGGAAGCCTACCGCCGTGTCTGTAAGCTTTAATAATCAGGAGAGAGAAACCC
Organism: Potos flavus; assembly: GCA_028534135.1. Classification (NCBI taxonomy): domain Eukaryota; kingdom Metazoa; phylum Chordata; class Mammalia; order Carnivora; family Procyonidae; genus Potos; species Potos flavus. The sequence continues at coordinate 676,883 of CM052886.1, forward strand.
TTCCTGGTACAATATTTTATTTTTAAGGAGAAATATAAATGTAGAAGGAGAGAAAAAAAAACAACTAAAAAACAGACTCCTAGTTGCTACGACTTTGGGCCAAAACTTCTACCAAATTTTCAAAAAGGTACTGTGTTTTCAAGTTAGTGGATGAAGAGCTTCCTGCTGATCGTGGCACAGGGTGGGTGTTTGCTGGAAGAGTTAGCGTCCAGTCGGGCGCCCTCGAACCGCCGTCCAGCGCGGCCCGCACGCCGTCGGTCGCTGGGGTCCCTGCCCCGCCGCGTCGGCGGCCTCTCGGTGTCGCCCGCCGGGTGGAAATAGCAACCGGGCAGCTCTCTTCCTCCCGCAATGATTTCAATCCCTCGCTCAGCCTGCCGTGCGGTTCCAAGACCTTTAGGGTCGATGTGCAGGGTCGACCCTTGAAATGGCGATGGCAGTTTGAACCAACCGGAGCAGACGCTGTGGGCAGAGCCCAGCCAACGGTTTCCAGAGTGTCCCACGGGATTCTGATGTGCGACCAGCGGGAAGAGCCACGAGTGTCATCTCGGGTCTAGGGACACGGCGGCGACCGCGGGAGGACGGGGCGTGTGTGCGTGGGCGTGAGGCCTGGTGTCGGGCTCTCCGGCATTCATGCACCACGTTGTCATCTGTCCCGTGGCTCCCAGGAAATCACGGAAACTGTCTCACACGGAAAATTCAGTAAAGCGAGTAAAATATTCTCCTCAATGGATCATCGTGCGGAGTAAAATAAAACGAGACAAAATCCCAGGTGTAAAGCTCCAGAGCGGCGGCCAACGGACGGTGGGGCTGCGTCCGGCTCTGGGCGCTGCCCACGGCCTGGACGCGGAATCGCTTCTCGGTGGTGCATCCGCGCCGTCCAGGAGGTCCGTCTTCACCCTGACCCTCGCCTCCTGCTCGAGACCTTCTTGGGATCCCGCCCGGGATATGTAGTGTCAAACTATATATATATTCCTCTCAATAATCTACCGTCTCAGAGCAGATTTAAGTCTGCGAGACTCCCTACGCTGATAGCCTACCCTAAACGTGGAATTGAAGCAGACAACAGCCGTGTGACCACAGGGAAAGGACAGACGGAGAATCCGACGTGGGCTGGGACGTCGGTGAAGTCAGTCCTTGTGGAGAAGGAAGGAGGCTCCCAGCGGAGCTGAGGTATAGGCGTGATGACGGCATATGAATTTCTGCGTAAAAAAAATAATCCTGCGAAACAGAGAGACTTCAGGACCCGACCCCTCTGTCCAGCCGTCTGCTCTGGGTTTCCTCGGAGGCTTTAACCCAAATGCGGGCAGGGGCCGTGGCCACGTTGGGAGGCGTGATGGGGAAGGTCTGATTCCAAGCTCGCTCGTGTGATTGCTTGCAGGACGCAGCTCTGCCAAGACTGCTGCCAGAACCTGCCATCAGTTCCTCGCCTACCGTCCTCTCCCAGGACAGGTCCCACAAAAGCAGCCGCTTTTGCCGGAGTGGGCAAGGAGACGGGCTACAGGAAGCAAGGCGCCAGACTTGCGAGCTGATCTCCGAAGTGGGAATCCACCCCCTCACCCTACTCCGTTCAGGGGGAGCATGGCACTGGGTGCAACCCACACTCGAGGGGAAGGGTTCGCACGGCTCAGGGACCGCATAACCGCTGCCAACAAGCCAGGCCCCCCACGGCGTGGAGAGCCTGGGAAGGAGGTTGGGTGGGATGAGCCTTTCCAAGTCCCCGGCAGGGAAGGTGACCAGCCCGCTCTGAAGATTCTGATCGTAAACCTCGCCTGCGGTCGTGCCGGTGATGGCGGATCCAGGGGACGTGGGAGGGACGACAAGATCATTCATGGAGACTCTTCTCCCTTTTCCAATCCCATGTCGTCTCCTTTGTTTTGGAGAACTGAGTTTTAACACATCAGTTCATCACTTTGATAAACACCTGCTGCGAAGCCGTAACCCAGAACATACTAAGTAGAGTCGCTACTTACGCAGCACCTTATAAACTCTGCCTTATTTCATAACTGCTTATTAACTTTGCATTTTTCGAGTTTGCCGGATCATATACAAGAGCCACTCTTCTCTCCGGCGCCATCAGAGCTGGTTTGCAGGCGTCCTGCTCAGACTCCGCGGTCGACGGCCTTCCCGTTGTCGCACAGCCTTCCTCACGTGAGCAGGTGTGTCGGCCGCCTCCACTTCAGGACACAAACGCTGCTCCCCTTAAAGGTTGCTCTGGTCACTCAGCCGCGACAAGCGTGCGCGACTGTAAAATGCAGCCATTGCAAGAGCTTCCACATAAATTTCTGCACCACGTTTGAGGCGAAACAAGAACTAGAACCTGCGTGATGGAGGCCCGTGATATCGTCGATGTGAGACCGTCGGCAGCCCGGCTGCCGCTCAGAGCCTGGGCCGTGGCGAGGGCGTCTCGGAGTGGCTGCCTGTTGTGTTCGCTGTTCTGTGCCGTTCGCTGTTCACGTGGGCGCGGGCCGAAGTCGTGGGGTCCCGGTTCTGCAGCTGGGGTCCCCCGGGCACGGGCTCTCGGGACCGGCTGGAGCCGCCTCGTCCCTCTGCTGTCCCCGCTAATCCATGAGCTGCTGTAATACCACTTCCGGGACGTTGCTGAGGGTGAAAAGTGTTTGCGGACGTCAAGGACGCCGCATGGACCCAGCACAGGAGCCGGGTTCAAGTTCACAGATGGAGGCGAAGGCGGGGGGACTCCCGTGGCCCCTGGACGCCACACCATCAGCCCCCCAGTGGCCTCTCCTCCCCGTCCGCACCCCCCAGCCACACCGCGGGTTCCTCACTGTTCAACTCCTGCCTCAGGGACTTTGTGCTTGATGTCGCCTCCACGTGGGGAGCTCTTGCCGCACATCTCTGCGTGGTTTGCTGTCCTGTGTCCTTCACAGTTCTGTCAGATGTCACCCGGATGGAGAGACGTGCTTGGTGGTGCCCCACCGTCCCCTCCTCCCCATTCCTCTGCCTGGCTCTGTGTTTCTCAGCAGGCACCCGGGCTGGGCACTATGTAGTTGACATGCTCTCATGTGCATGTCTGCGTGTGCAAGTGCACATGCATGTGCACGTGTGTGAGTGTACATCCGCGCGTGTGCACATGGGTGTGTGCATGTGTGAGAACGTACATGCATGTGTGTGCACGTGTGTGAGTGAGCGTACACACACGTGTGTGAGTGCATGTGGGCGTGTGCACGTGTGAGTGTACGTGTGTGTGTGTGCGTGCATGTGGTTTCCAGCACACCCAGCACTGAATCCAGTGGGAACTCTACGAGGCCTGCACTATTCCCATGGGATATTTTCCATAAACGTGGCCTGAGCGTTAGACCTCCGTCTGTCGTTGTGATGATTATTTTCACGTTCTCGCCTACACGACCCTGACGAAGAGCAGGTATCCGTGTGGAAAACCTGGAGTCCGGGGGAGGACCCGGCACGGACAGGACACCCACCGCGCCCCGGCTGGCCTGGGGCCGATCCCACGGGGGACGCCGCGCTCCTCCGGGTGGGGCTGCCGGCCAGGGGAGAGACGGCTCCGGGCTCACAGGCCCAGACACGTGGGGGGGGGGGCATCTCTGCACGACCAGGGCCCGGAGCAGGCTGGCGGGGCTCCCCCGGAGCAGGCGCGGAGCCGGCGGGAAGAAAGACGCACGGGAGGCATGGCCCTGCACGCTTTGGCCCCGGGCAGCCACCCGTCGGGCCCTCCTCGCCCGACCCTGGGAGGGCCTCGTCACCGCCGTCTTTGTTTGGGTTCCGACAGAAGCACTTCGCGTGGGAGAATCGCATTTTCTACTCCCTTCAGTCGAACTTGTATTTATTGAACCCCCAGCTTCTCAGGGCCTTTCAAACAGTCGGGGACGGCCGGGCGGCCCTTAGAAACGGTGGGAGGGGCTGCCACTGGGGGATCCTGCGAGAACCTCAGAGATTACTCTGGGGCTCCGTTATGTGCTATCACCATCATTACCCACCCCTAAAAAGACATCCCGAAACCAAACTCAGAGATGAAAAATATTTCAATATGCATGGTTTATGGACCATTTTTATGTTCTCTAAGATAAAGAAACAGTCATTTTAAACATACTTCAAGGTTTGTGTTGATGTAGGTTTCTGTTTGGACATCATTGTATTCAGGTGTCTTCATTCCATAATGTGCCCTGGTGTTTCCCATGAGCACTGCCGACGGGCCATGTTTGTGTCTGCAGACTTGACACAAAATGCGGCAGAACGGCCCCGTCCCCTGGGGAGCAATGAGACGCTGGGGCTCCCCTCGACGTGGCCCGGCAGCTCGCACGCTCCTGATCCGACACAGAGCGTGAGTCACACGTTGACGCCTTCGCGGTCATTACCATTTGCCCAGACAACGTTCTTAGATCCAGTCTGCAAACAGAAGTAGTGCGCAAAGAGGCGTGCTTACAAAGTAAACCGCTGTGTACTTAAAATGACACCACATTCTAGCCTGAAATGGCTTTAGGGGCCGCATCTCCGGTCCCTGCCTGTGCGTACCCCACCCTGAATCCCATTAGAACAGCCGCCGTTGCTCCAAACCTTCACAAGCAGCCGCTGCGTCCGCGGCGCTGAGCTCCCTTCCCGAGACGCCCGGCCCTGCCGCCAAGCACCCACGGAAACCCCACCCTGTCAAACAGCCCTGTCGTCCTCTGGCTCCTCCTCCTTTTGCGAGTCCATGGGATTTGTTTATAAGATTATCACAATATTCACACGCCGACTTAAAATGGCTCGCTCGCTAAAACCCTGTTAAACTTCAAGCTTCCTGGAAACACATATTGCATCACGGCCCGTTCTGTTCAAATTCGTTACACGTCTTCGTGACCCTCCTGTGTGTGGCCAACTGCAGGTGCCGCTGAGGCTGCAGCGAGGCTTCCGGAGTCGAGAAGCCCATGCCCTAACATGGAGAGAGAAGCAAACAGACACCCCAACGCCGAGATAAAGCTCGCACGTGAGGCATACAGATAACCACCGTTCACCTTCCTCCCGAAGGGAACCCTGAGCGGCTGCTAATGAGTCGAAGAGGAACTTTTCAGCCTGAGAAGCGTGAGAAGGTTGTTGCAGGTGGAGGAGTCGTGTGCACAGGTATCGAAGTGAAAGCAGACATCCTGGGCCCAGACAGGTGACCGACCTGTCCGAGGTTGGAGAGGACTTAGATTTTTCCTCTTGAAGGAAGGTGGGAACTTTGTAGAGTCTTAAGCAGATTAAGTGTTTCTGTGACAGGGCAGAGAGCGAGGGGAGAGAGGTTCAGTGGGGCTGCAGACAGTGGTCCCTCGGGAGTGCTGGAAAGGATCCTAGAGAGAAGGAATCAGTGCCCGAGCTGAAGGGGGGGTACAGGATGAAGACACCGGAGCACGCACGGGATGCTCAAACGGTCAGACTCGGTGCCACGTGCGGGAGGAGACGTCCCCGAGTCGGAATGTGTTCTTGTTGACCGCGTGCTAGAATGACAGAGGGAGCGGGTTCTGCTTTGGAACGGCAGCGCGAGGAGCTCCAGGAGAAGCAGCCATAACTGTTGAAAATTGTTTTAAAAATAGCTATTCAAAGTCTCTGGAAATGTCCCCAAAGGCAAACAGCAAATGTGAAAACGCTTACTTAAGGACGCCGCTGGGTCCCCAGCAGAAACAGTGACAGTCCACAGTACGTCAGCTACATCTTGCTCTCGTGTGCTCAGCGCGATGGGAATGCCCCTCGGCGTGGCCGTGGCCCTCTTCCCAGCTCCCGGCCACGGGCTGCAGCCGCCCACCAACTCACAGGAGAAGAGGAGACAGAAGAAATATGAAGACATCATGTTGGAAACCTTCTAACATTTGATGGAAAATACTAATCTAAGCAGCTAAGAAGCTCAAGAAATGCCAAATAGAATAAATGCAAGACAAAGAGAGCTTCGCCCCGGCGCACCGTGGTAAAATAGCTGAGAACCAAGACAGAATCCGAAAGAGAGAAGTGACTCATTACGTACAAAGGAGGCCAAGTAAGGCTGACTGACTTCGCGGGAGAAACTATGAATTCCAGAAGCCGGTCAGATGGTTTATTTAAAGTGCTGAAGGAAAGAAAAATATTTCAACCAAAAATCTTATATCCAGCAAATTTATTTTTTGAAACCGAAGGAGAAATAAAGACATTCTTTGGTCGAAAAACAAAAACTGGGAGAAGTGTTGCTAGTAGACCCACCTAACAAGTTTTCTTTAATCTGAATGCAAGTAACCTCTAACAGTAAATTGATAGACGCACACACACACACACACACACACACACACACACACACGCACACACACGCAGCAGTAAAGGGAATTATGTAAATACAAAAGATAATATAAATGCATATTTCTTCTTTCTTGTTCTCTTATCTGATTTAAGTTTCAGTTGTGTGAAACAGAATATAATAATGGCAGTGTGGGTCCTGCAGCATATGGGAATGTAATATGTTTGCCCATAAGCATAGAGGAGGTGCGTGGGAACAAAGCTGTAAGTAAGGAGTAAAGAAATGACACCGAAGGATAACTTGTATCCATCAGAATAAATGAAGAGGATAAATAAATAAATAACAAGGTTAAGGTAGCTTACCTTGTAAATACATACTCGCTCTCTTCTCCCAGCTTCCATAAATGATATAACATTGCAAAAAGTGATAATTATAACAGTGTATCGTTGGGCTTATAATATGTAAATGTACTATGTATAACAATGATAGCACAAAAGGAGGGAAAGAAAATAGGGCTATGTATGAATAACATTTTTATTTCTGCTTCCCATTAAGTTAGCGTAGATCTAAAGTTGATTCTGATGAGTTAAAACCTATGTGGTCAGGTCCAGAGCAACCACTAAGAAAATAGTCAAGAAATACAGTAAAAAACCATCAACAGAATTAAATGTTATAAGAGAAAAGTTTCACTCAAAGCAAACAAAATAATAGAGGAATAAAATAACAACTGCAAAAAAATTATGAGACAGACAGAAAACAAAAGTAAAATGGCAGGCATAAATTCAAGGATATCAACAATAACATGAAATGTGCTTGAATTAAACAATCCAATCGAAAGCAAGGATTGTCAGACTGGGTGACGAAAACCGGAGCCAAGTACACGCTATCTACAGGAGACACAGTGCTTTCAAAGGTACAAAAAGATTGAATTAAAAGAATAGGGGAAAAAAAAAAGAATAGGGAAAAAAATGAATAGAAAAAAAGAGAGATCATTCAAAAGTGACCTTAATAGAGCAAGGGTGGTTTACTAATATTGGACAAAATGGACCATAAAACAAACAAACAAAAAGTTACTAGAGGTAAAAGGGACACGTTGTAGTGACAAAAGGGCATTCCACCAGCGAGCAATGACAGTAGCAGACATTTGCACGTGAGGCCGACGAACCACTGGCCTGATGAAGGTGTCCACAGCCTAACTCCATGGCTGGGAAATGCGGGAGCTGGTGCAGCGAGGAGACTTTGCAGGAGGGACTTGTTCAGCCCATCAGAGTTTCCAGGCGGATCCCTTGCAGTCACAAGGATCTTCGGAAGTAAGGGGCAGGAGATTCAGAGGCAGGGAGAGAGATTGGACGGGGTGGGCCGTATGCCACAATGTGGATGGAACTAGAGGGTATTATGCTGAGCGAAATAAGTCAGTCACCAAATGATCTCAACCATAGGTGGAGTTTAAGAAACAAAACAAATAAACATCGGGGGAAAAAAGAGAGAAGTGAACCAGATTACAGATTCCTAAGGATCAAGGACAAACTGAGGGTTGCTGGCGGGGAGGTGGGTGGGGGAATGGGCCAGACGGGGGATGGGCATTAAGGAGGGCACTTGTTGGGATGGGCACTGGGTGTTGTAAGTGATGAATCACCGAATTCTACTCCTGAAACCAATATACACCATATGGTAACTAACTGGAATGTAAATAAACACTCGAAACAAGAAATAAAATAAAAGTAAGGTTTGAAAGAGTAACATGTAGAAAAATCTCTTCTGAAATAAAGAACCCACATCACCTATGTTAATTCTAAAATTGGGGATAAACTGTATAGTCGAGCAGTTAAAAAAAAAAAGGAAGGGGGCATGCGTCTGGACTTGGAGATGCACATTGGTGCCGTGAGGCCGGGAGCGCCGGTGTCTTCTAAAAACTAGAAAATGGAACAGAACTGATTCTCCCCTAGAGTCTGCAGAAAACACAAGCTTGCCCACGATTTCATCCGAGGACGTAGGATCTCAGTAACTGTAAGATAATAGATTTGTATTGTTTTAAAACAGAGCTTGTGGTCATTTGTTACAACGGCAACTGAGAACCAGTACAAGTTTGACACCAGACGTGGGGCGCTCCCATAAGAAATCCTAGGAAAGGATGATGTGGCTTCGAAGTTGGGAGGTGGGCAGAGGATGGGAAAGTTTCATGGAATATTATAGAAAAAGCCTCCCTTGCTTGTAGTCGGCTGTTTGGGGAAGGATAGAAGTTAAAGGCTCTGCTGGTGAGGGCTCGGAAGTGGGAAATATCACGCTACAGAGTAACTAAAATCTTCATTATCAGACTGTGCTGGAGATGGGGACATTCCAAGCTTGGCTTATAAGGAACTGAGGAGCATGTTGTTGGAAACTGGAAGAAAGTGGGCTTGTAGGTGATGGACTTGGGTATTTGCCCGAGGATATTTCCAAGGAAGTTACAGAAAGTATAGCCGGGTTTCCTTTCGTTGCCTAGAGCAAATGTGGGCTGAGGGGGAGACAGATTTCTGTTAAAGCAGAAAGGAACCAAGATTTAACGATTTGGGAAACGTTTATTTAACCATCCGGATTGCAATAGACTCTAAATTTTAGAATTCACTCTCAGGAAAGTGTGCTCTGAATGGAAGTCGAGAATGTGACTGGACAAACTTTTCCTAATGGCTCAAGAAGGAAGATGACGACTGTTCAACCCCCAGAGATCTCTTTGAAGAGACAAAGCATGTGACTAATGGGTCCCCTTGGCTGTTTCAGCAGGAACTGAGAATAGAGATGAGGTTATTCTGGAAAGTTCTGCAGAGGAGCCTCTGTCCAACACAGTGCATCTCTGTGATGTCCGCAGGAGACTCATAAGGTTCTCGAAGATGTTACGCCTTTGAAGAAACTGCAGGCCTGGCCTGAAGAGGACAGAGAGAAGATGGCTGGGGGAGGCTCTCCGACGTCCAGCGTTCCCGTCAGGAACAGACCGATGGAAGCGCGTGGCTGCAGACCCGTGCAGGCCGCCTCTGGGCACTAGGAGAAGCAGCAATATGAATCCTCACCTTGGACCTCCAAGGGCAACGCAGCCCCGCTGACCGTCTAACTTGAGGACTTCTGACCCACAAAGCTACGATAGTGAACTCACGTCGCTTTAAAGCACTGAGGACATGTTACTTTGTCACAGGAACACGGAGGACTGGTAAAGGACCTACAGTGTTGGTCCAAAACACCGGAAGCAAAACTGACAACGCTGAAGACAGCAAGAGACGATTCAACAGGAGTAGTTAGAAACTTCAAGCTTCCCTTTCGGTAGGGCCAGAACTACAAGATGGAAGGTTCTTGAGCAAACAGAAACCTCAGGTAACACTGTCAGCCAGCTAGAGCTGACAGATAACTACCAAACCCTCGGCCCGCCACCAGCAGATGCCACGGTGCTCCCGGTGCACACGGGACGCCCTCCACGGGAGACCACACGCTAGCCCGGAGACCGGGTGCAATGTTGCGATAGAATAAGAAATATCGATTTGGTCTTTGTCCCCGGTTTCTGGCTCAGAGCTTCTAAAATCCTTGTAATTGCCCAAATGGCAGGAGTGATCTGAGCGTATTTTCTTATAATATCTGAGATGTGGCCCTGGCTCTTGAGTGGCTCCTAAGAAAACTGTGAGAGGAGCATCTTCTGTTACTCCGAAAAGTCCCTTTCAATCACGTCTGAGTTTATGTTAATGAGGTGACTTTGGGAAAGGCCCCTAAAGACAGGGCTGGTCACCAGGGGAGACAGTCACATGATTAGGGGTCTGAGAGCTTCAGCTTCACCCCCTGAGCTCTGGAGAAGGAAGAGGGCCCGGAGGTCCAGTGAATCACCAATGGCCAGTGGTTGACTCAAGTGTGCCTGTGTGATGAAGCCTCCCTGAACAGCCGGAACGAAGGGGCTCAGACAACGCTCATGTTGGTGACCTTACAGAGGAGCGGGGACGGTGGTGAGCTCAGCGTGGATGGTCCCTGCCCCTTCCCCACACCTTGTTCCGTCCCGTCATCTGTATTCCTAGTAAAATCCTTTACAATCAACTGCTAAATGTGAGTAAATATTACCCTGAGTTCTGTGAGCTGTTCTAGAAAATTCTCAAGCCCAAAGAAGAACTGTGGGTCCCTCGGTCTATAGCCAGTCGGTCGGTTCATGTGACAGCCTGGGGATTGCAATTAGTGTCTTAAATCTGGGCAGGTTCGTGGGACCGGACCGCTAACTGGTGGGGTCTATGAACTCCGTGCAGTTATCGTCAGAACAGACTTAAATCGTGGGACACCCCGTTGGTGTCCACCCAGATTAAAATTGCTTAGGGTAAAAAAACCTAATTTGGTGTCAGAAGTTTTGATGTGAGTAGAGAGAAGCAGAAATTTTTCCTTTTAACAAACCTCAATAAGTTTAAAAGGATTGAAATCATACAAAGTATGATGTCCAATAAAAATGGAATTATATTATAAATTAATAACAAGAAAATTTGGAAATTGACAAATATGTGGAAATTAAATAACACATTTGGGGGCGTTAGGTGGGCCAGAGAGAGAGAGGGAGAGCAAATCCTCAAGCAGACTCCCCGCTGAGCACGGAGCCTGATGTGGGGCTCGATATCACGACCCTGAGATCATGACCTGAGCCGAAATCAAGAGTCAGACTCTTAACTGAGGGGGAGCCACCCAGGTGCCCCTACAAGCACAATCTTAATTAAGCAATGAATCAAATAAAAGGAATCACAAAGGAAATTATAAAATAAGTGAAAGTGAAGATCCAACATAATAAAACTTACCTCTGTGCCTGCAACACACACGACAAAAGCATTTGCCTGTTTCTGAGGCCAGATGTGCAACCAAAGTCACCACGAGGCCGACCTCATTTGCACGCTGGGTGTTCGGGGGCGGCCTGGTTGTCAGGTTCGAGACGCCTCGCGCGCCGTCTTTCTGAACGTGTAGGCGAAGTGGGGAGCCTGGTGGCTGGGGACCCCGGGGTTCCAGGGGAGCCGTCCGCGGTTTCAGGCCCCATGGGCTTTGCCTTCTTCCCTGCGGATGGTGCTTGGATTCCCTGCAGGCCCCACCGCAAGCATCCCGGGAGGGTCGGCCCCGCCTCCCCTGTCCTTCGAGAAAACTCCATGACACGTCCCTCCCCAGGGATAGTTCCCTGGCTGCTGGCCTGGCAGGGGCGCCGCTCGTTGCCGGCTGCCCGGCGCCGGACGTGGCTCCCGCTCCCTGAGGACTCGGCGTGGCCTCCGCGGGGCGGGGGGAGCTCGATCCCACCGCTGCCCCGGGTTTTGACCTTTAAGTATCCGAGGAAATGCATAATAGGTTAACAAAAACCACATGTCCCTTTTTCCCTGAATGGCGGGTCCTCTTCCTGCGTGGCTGCCCATCTCCTAAAGGGATTTAACTTTAACTCGTGACCCGTCCTACAGACTCGAGAATCGCGGAGGGCAAGGAAAGAAGACGGATCTGTCTTCTGCTGCTGCTCAGTCTTCCCCTCAAAGGGGTCTCTAGCCGCCACGTTTCTTCTGAATTTTGAGGATCGAGAGTAATGACCTTTGTCTTGAACACTGTTTTCTCAGCTACTGGATCACACTAAACCGCGCGCAAGCTTTGAAAACCCCTTGAAAGGAGGTCCGGACGGAGGGACCTGCCCTCTGGGCGTTCCTGGAACCGGGAACCCTGCGAAGTGAGGCCAGTTGCCTTTGGTTTGAACCGTGTGCTTAGTTGAAACATCACACTTTGCACCACTGGTTAGGAGCTGTTGTGGTTTGTCCCAAATGTGTCTATGTGTCCACTGTCTTTCCAGTCCAGTCCGAGTCACCCGGATCAGGGTCATGTCATCAGACTGAGAAGCGTCCCCCACGGCTAGCGCGGGACCGGGTAGAGCCTCCCCAGGGGCCGTCTCTCCGCAGCTGTCCCCAGCCCGTCCCACCGCCACCCGGACTCCCGGCCCGTCGCGTCCCCGGCCCGGTGGACCACGCTGCCCCGCACGGGCCACCAGACCTTCTCTGAGGTGACTCTGCGGTGAGGCAGCCGGCCGATTGGGGCCCTGAAACCGCTCTCCTGCTTTCTCACGTAATTATTGGCCTGACTTCTCCTGGGAGCTCTTATGTTCTAATGGAGGACATTTATCTACTTTTTAGGATTATGAAAGAAACACATAACCAAATCTGAACTCTAAAGAGAAGTATGAACATCTAAATTACGTTTCACCTCCTCCCCTAAAATCCGCGTTAGCGCAGCCGTGCGTGTGATACACACATCCGTGTAATGTGTGACGGTTTCGTCCCCTTACTGCACGGTCTTCCTTCCGCTGGAAGCAGGGTCACTGGAAAGAGCTCCCAGCCGAGCCCCGGGGGGGTCCGCTGGTCCCCCCATCAGCCGTCCGCCGTCCATCCCGGTAGGGAGGCTGGGATCAGGAAGAAGAGGGGGCCGAAGCCAAGCCTGGCCTCTCCTCCCCGCAGCGAGCCGAGCATGCGGCCGGAGGAATGGATAAGGAAGGGGAGGAAAGGCCCCCAGCCCCACCACGGCCTGCGGGACAGAGAAAAGGCGGGCGGCCCTCCTTCGGGCTGGAGAAGGCCATCGAGTAAACTCAGAGCGGGGACGCCAGGATTCAGTTGTGATGAACCGTCTCCAGTCCCAAAACCTTCCCCAGGGCCCTGGTTCCCGAGGCCGCTCTGCCGAAGTCTAGCCTCCAGTTTCAGACTTGAACCACGGGGAGCAGGGCTGGGTCTACACGGGGAATGGGAGTGGGGACAGGGCAGTGACACGCAGAGGTGGAGTGTGCAGGGACGCCAGGAGCACCCGCACGGGGAGAGCCAGCGCCAGCTGGGGCCCCAGCGACTGTGCTCAGCCCAGCGGTCACCGTCCCCGCGGGCCCTGCTGCCCCCGGAAGGGCTTGCTAGGAGACCGGGCCGTGTCAGAGCATAAGGAAACCCAGGATCCCTAACCATCTGAATGCGATGCGAGTAACGAAGAGAGAGAGTTTAATTACAGATACTGTTATAATACACGTTTGGAGAGTCTACGTAATCTGATTTCCCACTTTTTAAATTTAAATTACACTTTCTTGTATACCTGAAGTATTAAGAATATTAAAATGCACAGTAATCTACTACATAAATGCTCTGCCATTTATTTAGCCATTCCCCAATTTGCTGTTACAAAAGGTGACCATAAACCTTTGGCAATTCTTTGATGTGTGGGCCAAAAAATATTTGCGCTTTACTTTCTTGAAACAGAGTACCTTCCAGAAAAATACATTAGTTTATATTTCTACCAGCAATGTATAAGATTGCCATGTTACCATGTCCTTGCAAATTCCTGGGATACTGGAATATATACATATTTATGTATTGTACATATTTGTAAATGTAAATTTACATGTGTAGATAGGTAGTGGGTAGGTAGGTAGGTAGGCAGGTAGATGGTAGAGTCACTCTTGCTTTCTTCTGACCAGTGCAAGCATGGTATATCTTTTCTTTATTTTACTTTTATCCTATTTGAGTCTTTATATTCACTGTGTGTTATCTGTAAGCAGTATATATTGGAATTTGCCTTTTTATCCAATTTTATCATCTCTGTCTTTTTATTGAGATATTGAGACCATTTATTTATACTTAGTGTGATTACTGGTATATTAGGTTTGAGTCTATTTTTTTTGCCATTTATTTTTCATTTGTTCTATCTAATCTTTGTTCTCATTACTGCCTTTTTATATCTTTTTCTGGAATATTTCAAATATTTATTTTAATCTTTTTTTGACATATTAAGTATACCTTCTGTTTTTGTGAGTTTAGCGGTTGCTTTAGGATTTATGTTTATCTTGAACTTTCCATGTCTGCCTTAGGTGATGGCCACTCCAGGTGTGGCATAAGGACTTTATGCAGCAGGGATACCTGGGGGGCTCAGTCGGTGAAGCATCTGCCTTCGGCTCAGGTCATGATCCCGGCATCGTGGGATCGAGTCTCACGTCGGGCTCCCTGCTCGGCGGAGAATCTGCTTCTCCCTCTGCCGCTCCCCCTGCTCGTGCACTCTCTCTCTCTGACAATGAATAAATAAAATCTTTTTATTTTTTAAAGGACTTTACAGTAGCAGAGGCGTGCTTCCATTTTCTCCTTCATTTATTTTTTATGCCACTGTACATTTTACTTATGCCATATCACTTCTGTTTAGTCAGCCAATCATCTGTGGAAGACATTCGCCTAATAGGAGACACCTTACCCACGTGCCAGTGTGGTCCCCAGCCCCGCTGTGCTGCACCCCTTCGCGTCACGCAGATGTTCTCCCGCCTGAGGGGTGAGCTCTGACATTCTCTTACTGCAGGCGGAGCTCTTCCGGTGGCTAACTCTTTGACTTTTTGTTTGTCTCCAGAGTCAATATTTTGATCCCATTCTGGAAAGCTACGTTGCTTCACGCAGACTTCCAGGCTGACAATAATTCCTTCAGCACGTTAAAACAGCTGCTTCACCGTGTTCCATCTGCGTTATTTTGTCGTGGACACATCGAGATAGGACTCACTGTTGTGAAGGGCACAATTCAGTGTGTTGAGTGGGTGGTCGTGGAGCCACCACCACTATCAGATTCCGGGACCCTTCCACCACTTCCAGAAGAAATCCGTTAGAGTCACTTCCCATTCACCCGGTCCAGTCCCCAGCAAACACGCATTGATTTTCTGAGTCTATAGATTTCCCCATTCCTGACTTCTCGTGTAAATGGAATCACACACTATGTGGCATTTTGTGACTTCGTCTTTTCCTTAGCGTAGTTTTTTCAAAGTGCATCCATGTTATAGAGTAAAACAGGCCGTCATTAATCATCACGGCTGAGGAGTGGACCACGTGTGGATGGACCACGTGTGGATGGACCACGTGCGGAGTGGACCACGTGCGGATGGACCACGTGTGTCTGCCTGTTCATCAGGTGATGGGCATCGGGGTCGTGTCCACCTTTCGTCTATTATGAATGCGATGAACATTCCTATACACGTGTCTGTGGAACATATGGTTTCCATTTTCTTGGATCTATACCTAGAAGGGTAATTGCTGAGTCATATGGTAACTGTTTAATTTTTAAAGAACTGCTAAATTTTAAACAGATACTGCACCACTTTACATTTCCATCAGCAATGTATGAATCCAATTTCTCCACATCCTTTCCAGAATTTTTAAAATCATAACCATCCTAGTAGTGCAAAGTAATATCTCATGGTACTTTTTTTTTTTTTTAAGATTTTTTACTTTTTTATTTATTTGACAGAGAGAGAGAGATCACAAGTTGGCAGAGAGGCAGGCAGAGGGAGAGGGGGAAGCAGGCTCCCTGCTGAGCAGAGAGCCCGATGCGGGGCTCGATCCCAGGACCCTGAGATCATGACCTGAGCCGCAGGCAGAGGCTTTAACCCACCGAGCCACCTAGGCGCCCTATCTCATGGTAGTTTTGATTTGCATTTTTCTTTTTTTTTTTTTAAAGATTTTATTTATTTGACACAGAGAGAGATCACAAGTAGGCAGAGAGGCAGGCAGAGAGAGAGGGGGAAGCAGGCTCCCCGCTGAGCAGAGAGCCCGATGTGGGGCTCGATCCCAGGACCCTGAGATCATGACCTGAGCCGAAGGCAGAGGCTTTAACCCACTGAGCCACCCAGGCGCCCCTGCATTTTTCTTAACGCACAGCACAGCACATTTTTTTCATGCATTTTGGCCACTACCGATAGTTGTTGTTGTTGTTGTTGTTGTTTTTTGAAGAAATATCTAGTCAGGCCCTTTGCCCTTTTTTTCATTGGCCTCTTTATTTTTATTGTTGTTTTGGAAAAATATTATATATATATATATATATATATATGATACTAGATATTTATTAGATAAGCAAATTGCAAATATTGTCTCCCAGTTTAGGTGGTCTTTTCACTTTTTTGATCTGTCTTTTGAAGCACAAAATTCTTTAATTTTGATGGAGTCCAATTTTTTTTCTCTTTGTTGCTTGTCATTTTGATGTCATATCAAAGAAATTGTTGTCTAATCCAAGGTTTTCTTTCTAAGTTTTCTTCGAGGAGTTTTATAGTTTTAGTTCTTACATTTAAGTGTCTGATCAATTCTGAGTTAACTTCATATACGTGAGAAGAGTTTAACTTCATTCTCGTGTAGGGGGTACTCACTTGTCCCAGCACTGTTGGTCTAAAAGACTATTTTCCCCCATTGAATAGTCTTGACACTGTTGTTGAAAATCCATTTGCCATGATGTATTAGTTTATTTTTGGACTTTTGACTCTATTGGATTGATCTATATGTTTATGTTTATGGAGTATCACACCTTTTTTTTTAAAGATTTTATTTATTTATTTGAGAGAGAAAGAAAGATAGTGAGAGAGAGCACAGGGGGTGGGGGGGGGAGAGGGAGAAGCAGGCTCCCTTGTTGAGCAGGGAGCTGGATGCAGGGCTCAATCGCAGGACCCTGAAATCATGGCCTGAGCTGAAGGCAGATACCTAACCGACCGAGCCCCCCGGGCACCCCTGTATCACATTTTCTTCCTTATTATAGCTTTATAATAAGTTTTGGAATCAGGAAGCAAGAGTACTCTAAATCTGTTCTTTCTAAATCTTGTTTTACTATTCTGCGTCTCTTTAGTTGCCATATCAAATTAAGAATTAGCTTGTTGATTTCTGTAAACAATGAAAAAGGGAAGTTAGAATTTTGATAGGTATTGCATTGAATCTACAGATCAATTTGGGAGTGTTATCTTCTTAAATATATTAAATCTTTAAATTCATAGGCATGGGTTGACCTTTCACTTATTAAGTCTTTTTTAGTTTATTTAAAAATGTATTGTAGGGTTTAATGTGCAAATCTTGCATTTTTTGGCTTAAATTTATTTATAACTATTTGATTTTTAATGCTATTTTATTTTATTTTTTAATGCTATTTTAAATGTAATTGTTTTTTAATCTCGCCTTGTTTTCTATTGCTAGTGTATATGTACCTGTGTGTGTGTGTTTGTGTGTGTGTGTGTATATCTTAACCTTATATAAGATATATATATCTTAACCTTGCTGAATTCATTTATTAGCTCTAATAGTGTGTGTGTAGTGTGTGTGTGTAGTGTGTGTGTGTGTGTGTGTGTGTGAGAATTGCTGTATACAAGCTTATGTCATCTACAAATAAATATAGTTTTACTTTTTTCTCTTCCAATCTGGATGGCTTTATTTTTTTATGCTTAATTGTTCTGGTTACAATCTCTAGTACAAGGTTGAATTGAAGTGGGAAGAGTGGACATCTTTGATTGTTTCTGATCTAAGAGGCAAAGCACAGCTTTTCATCATCAAATGTGATGTAAGCTGTGGGTTTTTTATAGATGCCCTTTATCAGGCTGAGAAAATTTCTATCGAGTCCTAGTTTACTGAGTGCTTTTATCGTGAAGAGGTATAACATTTCATTAAGTACTTTTCTGCATGTGTTGAGATAATTATGTGATTTTATTCCTTTATCCTATTAATATTGTGTATTATATTAATTTATTTTCAGATTTTAAGTCAACCTTGTGTTCCTGGGATGGTGGGTATTTAACCCTCTCTCTCTCTCTCTTTTTTTTTTTTTTGCATAATGCTGGGTTTGGTTTTGTAGTATTTTGTTAGGGGTTTCATATTCACAAGAGTTTTGGCTTATAGATTTATTTTCTTGTGGTATCTTTGTCTCATCTGGGACTTAGGTACTCCTATTCTCACAGAATGAGACCTCTTCTATTTTTTGGTAGAGTTTGTCAAAGACTGATGTTTATTCTTCTAAATCATTTGTTGCTTGCTTCCAGTTTAGTTTGCTCCTTTCTAGTATCTTAAAGTGGAATTTTAGATTATTTATTTGGGATTTTTCTTTTTTAATGGAATTTAACTTCTTGGATGTGTAGATTAATTCTTCTAATCAAATTTGGGAGATTTTCAGCTATTATTTTCCAAATATTGTTTCTGATGAGCAATCTGTTGCCATCCTTCTCTTCATTCTCCTGTCCATATTCTTTGGCTGCTCTTGAGACTTTCTTTTTTTTTTCAGTGAACTTGAGAAATTTAATTATTATGTGCATTGGTGTAATTTTCTTCATTTTTTTGTGCTTGAGATTTGTTGAGCTTCTTGGATCTGTGGGTGTATAGTTTTCGTTAAACTGGGAAATTTTTCAGACATTATTCACTTAAATATTTTTCTGTCCCCTCACTGTCTTCTCTTTTGATGACTCCAATTATGTTTATGTTCCTGCACCTGAAGCTGGCCTGTGGTTCACTTATGTTCTTTCCATTCTTATTTTTTGTTCTTTTTTTCTCTCTGAAGTTTCTTTTGGGTAGTTTCTGTTTCTAAGTCTTCAACTTCAATGTCAAGTTCACTTCACGTTGGTTTTTTTATTTCAATGTCTAATCTGCCATTAATTTGATCTTGCATCTTTCATTGCAGACATTGCATTTACCAATTCTTAAAGTTTCAGTCCATTTATGATAAAAAGGCTCCTCAATGAGATAAAGGCATCTACGAAAATCCTACAATCTAGTATTATTTATTATTGTTATTGTTAAGGAATAATTTATATACAGCAAAATGGACTCTTTGGTGTATCATTCTATGTTTTGGCAAATGGTGAATGCTCCCTATGGTATTAGCGCCACCACAATCAAGAATTTAACAGTTCCAGCACCCCTTCCAGCACCAAGCTATTGTTAACTAATACATTTGATGATATAAATTATTATTTTTAAGTAATAAATGTGAAGACCTATATAACATCAATTATTTATAAATGTGATGTACTATAGTAATGAATTAAAGGAATAAAATGCATATGATTGTGTGCCAGAAGATACTTAACAAATTTCAGCATTCATGAATAATTTCTTAAAAAATCTCAGCAAGCACACACTTGAAATATGGGAAAACGATCTCAATCTGATGTAGAGAATCATCAGAAACCTATAGCTCTCATTATACAACTTCTGTAATGAATACATTACATATACCACCCCTTGTAATTATGAAATACTGAATGTTTCCTCATAAGATCAGGAAGACAAGGACATTTTTACTCATCATTTTTATTCAGTGTTATTCTAAAAACCCTTTCTATTAAAATAAGGCGGTGAAAAAAATAAAAGCACAAATATTATAAAGGAAGAAGAAAAATTCTGTTTATTTCAAGAAAGTAACACTGTTTATATAGAAAAAATCAATAAAACAGCTACTGAAATAAAACAACCACTAGGTAGCAAGATAAAATTTTATTTTTGTATATTAACAGTGAAACTATTAAAATATTAAGTAAATTAATTTCATTTACAATAGCATAAAACATGAATAACTACATATAAGTTTTATAAAATATATGCAAATTCTTTATGTTGAGAATTTAAAAATAATATTGAGAAAAATTAGAAGAGAACCAAATAAATGGTTAATTATACCATGACCATGGATTTTAAGACTCAATTTTGTTAAGATCTCAATTGTCCACAAATTGATCCATAAATTTAATGCAACTCAGTCAAACCCTAATAGAATCTTTTACAGAAATTATTGAGCTGATTTTCAAATTTATTTGGAAATTTGATGGAGATAAAATAAGCAAAGAAAACTTCAAAAAGAATGATGTTGGAGGAACCACACCAGGTGATTTCAGGACCTGCTATAAAGCTGCTGCATTTGAGACAATGACCACTGAAGTAGGCCACAGGAGAAAAGGACCTTTTCAATATTTGTGTTTGACCATCTGGATAAACATGGAGAAAATTTCACTGCAATCCTTTTCTTAGAACCCTACAAACATGAATTCGAGATGAGTCATTAAATTAAAACTATTAAGCTTCCAGAAGAAAACACAAAAATATTTTTTCATCATTTAAACTGGAAAAGTTCCTTAGAGTAGACAGAAAAAGCACTACACATAAAAGGAGAAGTGGATAGATTGGCCTTCATCAAAAAACAAAAACAAAAACAAATACTTCTGTGCATTTAATGACATAGTTAAGAAAATGACAATGCAAGTGGCAGATTGGGAAAACATATTCACAAGGCATATATCTGACAAAGGTCTCATATTTAGAACATACAATGAGCTTCCACAGATAAATAATAAAAAGACAAACAATTCTATTAAAATGGGCAATAGGCTTGGACACCCCTCAAAGGAAGTTACAAAGATGGCTGATAAGCACTTGGAAACAGTATTAATCATCAGGGAAATTTCAGTTAAAACCACAATGAGATACAATTTCACTAACCTCAGAATGGCTAAAATTTAGAACTGGTTATACCAAATGTTGGCAAAGTTGTGGGGCAACCAGAATTCTTCTCCATTGCTGACAGAGGTAAGAAGTGGTGGAACCACTTTGGAAAACCGACAGAAATCCTACTCTTCTGTTTTTACCCAGGTGAACTAAAGATATCCACCCATAAAAGAACTTACACGATATTTTTTATAATAACCCAAACCAGAAAAAACTCAAACTTCAGTGGGATAGAGAAGCAAATGGTGGTATTTTTGCACGATGGAACATGACTCAGCGACAAGAATGACTAATTCACCTAAGGACCCGTTTGAATCTCTGAAACACTGGAGTGGAAGAAGGCAGGCACAGAAGCGTTCGTACTGGCTGTTTCCATACGTATGAAGTTCAGGAGCAAGGAAATGTCATCTACGGTGATGGGAAGCAGAAGAGGGGATGACCAAGGAGGACGGGAATAAGGAATGCCTGGGATGACTGGCAGGTTCTAGATCTTCACTGGGGTGGCGATTACATGGGGATATGGGTTTATCAAGTCGTCACAATCTTTGCACTTCACTGAATGCAGATTTTTATCTCCAAGTATAAGCTGGAGAAAGATATCTATAAATGGCAGGACGCTCCTACTGAAATCAAAGAAGCAGTGCCTTCAGGGATCAGAAAGAAAATGTGATGGAAGAAGACCAGGCAAAGACATTTGTCCTATTAGAAAGGGAGAACAAAGTTCAAGATTTTCGGGGACAGCTGGAAACTTATTTTGTAGGAAAAAATAATACCGCAGTGATTCATGGCTTTATTTTTAGAAATGTAGACATTACTGCCATGTTGAAGCATTACAAGGAGAACGACATTTTATTAGAGACAGAATGTCCATTGTATACAACTGACCACACAGGAACCCAAAAACATTGCCCGTGGTTTGACTTCTGACTGTTGAAATGAAGGGCATGTCACATGTTATGAGCAAACCCTTGGCTGTAAGGTTTTCCATCACTCTGTCATGTAGCAGAATTACCCTACATAATCATATGAGCCACTTTGCACACTCCTTGATGGGTTTTATGGTGTCTGCTGTCTGACATCTGAACCCTACTAATTTCTGAGTCTTTCCTGCCCAAACAAGGGTCCCATCAACTACCTGGGATAATTTAATCTTGCTGTACATTCATTGCTAATTCGTGCCCACATTGCACAGCATTTGATTAGGATTTATTTCTATCCAGCACTATGTTGCTTCAGTCTCTCTAGAATCTGGCACCTAACATCAAGCCTTGGCCGAAACATTGGGATTTTACTTGCTGTCTGCCTGTATAGACAGGCAGGTAACAGAATTCTGTTCTTCACGTTTCCTAGCAACTGGCCTCCACCCTTCAGCGGATGGGTTCAATCCTCAGCCCCAACTGTGACCGGAACTATTACTCATATCCTTCTGTTTAGATCTTTGATACCAATCCCTGGCTTCACTGGGCAGTGGAGGGTTCCTTCTGGGTGGTGGGCCAAGTCCTCTCGTTTCCTCACTTCACTTCCACACACGGGCTACGACTTGGAATTTCCAGCTCTGATTTCTTCGCAGGTGTGATTTCCCCAGCTTCCTCGTCCACCCAGACAACAACCCTGGTCTCACGGGGTCTGAGGCTTTCCTGAATTTAACCATGTCACCCGCATCCCAGTAGGTGGCCCGAAGAGATGGTAGGAGAGGACGGAGCAGGGAAGAAGGCTCTGGCTTCCCAGCCACTGTCAAAACTATCCTCAGGTTGGTATGTGCCTCGCGAGCACAGAAAGGTCCGCGAAAGACCAATGTGACCGCTTCCTCCATCTCATTGTCTGCCCCTGTGTAGTTCTCGTTCTTTTAAAAAAAAGTATCTTGAATTTTCCTGGAAAAGGAGAGAAGGAAAGAAGAAGAACCACTGGATTACTTTACAAACCGTCACAACAGAAGGTATTGAAGAATTCGTCAAACCTGTAAGATGCTGTCGTGGTTGGTTGAGATTTCATTTGTTTTTAAATTAGATGCCATCTGCAGGCACCACTCCGCGATCACTGGCACAATAGTTAATTTCCTGATAAAGGGAAATGTATTAAGATATCTGTGTATTCCTGGAGAGCTTAAAAAGTGCAGCTATTTACAAAGAAGTTCTCAAAAAATAAGACAAGGATAAATTATAATTACTTTAAATGTACATTTTAGTTGATCAGCTGAGCTAATTTAACCAAGGTTATTATTATTTTTTGATAGGTTGCATATATGTCTTTTTTAATTTTAAATTTAAATTCAATTTAGTTAACATACAATGTATTATTAATTTCAGGGGTAGAATTTAGTGACTCATCAGTTGCATATAAAACCCAGTGCTCATCACATCACGTGCCCTCCTTACTGCCCATCGCCAGTTACCCCAGCCCCCCACCCACCTCCCCTCCAGCAACCTTCAGTGTGTTTCCTAGAGTTAAGAGTCTCTTACGGTTTGTTTCTCTCTCTGCTTTTATCTTATTTTATTTTTCCCCTCTTCCCCCATAATCCTCTGTTTTCTTTCTTTAATTCCATATATGAGTGAAATCACGTATGTGTCTTTCTTTGACTGACTTATTTCACTTAGCATGATACCCTCTAGTTCCATCCACATTGTTGCAAATGGCAAGATTTCATTCTTTTTGATGGCTGAGTAGTACTCCATTGTATATTTATATACCACATCTTCTTTATCTATTCATCTGTTGATGGACATCTGGGCTCTTTCCATATCTTGGCTCTTGTGGATAAAACTACCCTACGACCCAGCAATCACATTACTAGGTATTCATCCAAAGGATACAAAAATAGTGATTCAAAGGGACACATGTAACCAAGGTTATTATTAGTATGTGGTGGAGTAGGCTTACCTTTTCATTTTACATATTAGCAGCTACTATTTAATGAAGATATGCAGTATGATGCCGTTGAGCAGCTTTGTGGTGTTACAGTGCTCCAATTCATTATCATTTGTCTCTGTGGTTGTCTTGTGTTATTATGCAAGATTTACTTGAGTTTCTATTGAGGACAAGGCCCCAAATGCATCGTCTTTCTTATGGAGCAGAATACTTGCCCGTGCTCTAGAGTTTCTAGAAGATACTGCAATGAAAATTAGAACTGCCTCTACATTCTTTCAAATCTTGTATGTTGGATATTAAATGATATGAACATATGCTGTTATTCAAATATTTGTATATCACTGTCTCCAAAAGCTCATCCCTTAATTTCCCTTCACAGTGTTTCCCATTTACCATGGTCCCCTCCATGTCATTGGAATAAATCCTGGGGCCCCTGGGTGGCTCCGTTGGTTAAGCGCCTGACTCTTGGTTTTGGCTCAGGTCATGATCTCAGGGTCGTGAGATTGAGACCCGCGTAGGGCTCTGCACTCAGCAGGGAGTCAGCTTAAGATTCTCTCCCTCTGCCTCTCCCCGACACTCTCACTCTCTCTGTGTCTCTCTCCTTCTCAAATAAATAAATAAATCTTAAAAATAGATAAATCTTGTGAGGTCCTCGATGACCTCAACTTTTTTCACCTAATTAGTCAGTTCTCAGTACTCATCTCACACAGCTTCTCTGAAGGAATCTACATAGCCAATTAAGCTCCGATGTTAAAAAAATTCCCGTCTCCCTGATTTTTCTTCTACCTTCTCAGTCTTTGCTCCCCCTTCTTCTTGCTTTGTCGTGTGTATCCTCACCTCTAAACACGGGAGCCGTTCATCATCAGTCGCTGGTGTCACGTGCTTCTCCACGCTCACTTGCTGGGCGTCTGACCCCATGCTCACTGGACGCCACCCGGCGCGGCTGCCTTCCGGTTGTCTGCGGCCCTCCGCTCCGTGCGCACGTTCAGTAAGGAGGACAAACGGTCCATTTCTAACAGAGGCCTCGGACGCCCACCCCAACCTCGCCCTGCCCCTGGTCCTCGCCGCATCAGCAGATGACACCACCGTCCTTCCGATAACACAAGTCAAAACATCAAGTTTACTTCATTAACACCCTGCCTCTCGATAGCCTCCTACCTCATAACCAACTCTGTGTTTGCTGGCTCACTTCCAAACTGGGCACCCAGTTCACCCCTTTCCATGGCTCTGCTGTCGTGCCCGGCTGCCTCCGTCCCCCAGCCAGGCTACTCGGACAGGGCCTCACGTCCCTGCCGCTCTGACCGCCCGCGGTCAGCCCCCACACGGCAGCCACGGGTCTCCAGAAAGCCCAAACTAGGCACATCGTTCTCTCATTTTAAAGGTTCAAGTGACTTCTTCCCACAGTCTGACTCAAACCCAGACTCCTCACCCCAGCTACGGGTGGCTTCTTTTACCTCATTTCCCACTGGGGCAGCCGTGCCCCTGCCATCGCTACGGTGCTCTCCTTCCTGGGGCTCTGAAGATAGTGCGCTGCACATCCCCACCACCCAGCCTCGGCTGTCCCCTCTGCTCCCTCTGCTGGGAGTACTGCTTCCCCAGATCTGCACACTGACTATCACAGCCCCCCCATGATCGGGGCGGGAGCTCTTTGACGGTGTGCTTGCTACGAATTGTTCCTAAACTCTTCATAGCTCAGCACTAGGTGCCTCATGCATGCTGGATCAATCATGTTGACCGATATTGCAATCAATATTACTTAATATTAACGTCACTTGACGTTCGCCAAGGGGATAGAAGGACATTCTTCGTGCACACGAGGACTCGCTACAGTGGCTCTGGGCTAGTCTTTGAAACCGCGGGCGTAATCACTGCTGCCAGAGAGAGCACCCCGGCGAGGAGAGGCAGCACTGTCATCGCTGTCACCCAGCGTGCAGACGCCGTGCTCCCTAGCAGCGGATGCGGAGCGAGGGCCCCGGGGGGGGGGGGCGCATCTTGTGGGCGCTGATGGCGGCCTCTTCGGTTTCTAGGGGCAACGGGAAATGCAGCAGCTGAGACTGCAGTCAGGTTCACAACGGCGAGCGGCCCGGGAGGGGCGGAAGCAGACCGGAGGGCCGGGCGGCTGCTCCCGAAGGGACGAGAGGCTAGGGTCCCACAGGCTGCAGGACATGGAGACCGAACATGAGGCGAGCTTAGTGCTCACTCGCTGGTAGGCAGGCGGTTTTTGTTTTTTTTTAATTATTTAATTCAGCTACCTTTAAAAATAAAGAGGGAGGGAAAGAAGGAAGGAAGGAAGGAAGGAAGGAGGGAGGAAGGGAGGGAGAGGAGAAGAAAGAAAGGGATAAACTTTGACAAAAGAGAAGAACTTGTAAAATAATAAGAGCAGGACTTTTTAAAATGAAATTTATAATGGAACAAAACTTAGATATCTTATTTAGAAAAATGTCTGAAAGGTTAGTTACAAAAACAAACAAAATGGTAAGTATTTATCTGGAGAGACCCACACCTGTAACTTCATGAACCTGAAAAGCAAATGCCACACCGAGTTCTTTTTTACTGACACAACATGGGATCCAATTCCCTTAATTAAGTTATTAAGATGTATCTTATACAAAACTGCAGTTATCAGGTAGTATTAATTCCAAGACAAGGAATACGGGTTAAATTAATAGATTTTCAACTTTGGCATTATAAGGAGTCAGTGAATGAATTTAATATATTTGGTCTAAGACCAAAAAATATAGATATTTACACTGTTTATTTGTAGAATTTGTAAAGCTGCTTAATAATATCAAAAACAATGCTTATCCTTGATTTTTAAAATGTGGAAATGGTTAAATTTTGAATTTCGATGTACAATAGTTGCTATGACTTATCACAAGAAAGTGTCTGCTGACCTCTGAGAGATTAGAAGAAAGAATGACCTTCATCGGAGAGTCAAGATTCAGCAGATACTGGTCTTTAATCTGACTCTTTAAACGGGGGGTAGTTTAGACTAGCCCAGACAGAGTTGGGGGTAGGAGGCTGTTTGGGAGGGTGGCGGCATCGGCAGAGGGAGGACTCCGCGAAGACGTGCGTGCGTGGGTGACAGAAACTCCGAGCGTGAGGAAGGACAGCCGGCACGGATCCCACGAGAAGTCCCTTGGTCGTGGATGACCTTGCGTTCTCAGGAGTTTGAACTTCATCTGCTCGCTAAGCTGTTCAGGGGCAGGTCAGTGTCCCCAGCCTCCCCTCACCTGCCTGATGGCCGCGGGCAGGACGCGGCGGCCCCGGGGCGGGGGGACCGCACTGGGGGGGCGGGATGCCGAGTCACTGCACTGAGAAGAACGTCCTTCACAGAACTTCTGCTATATTGTTACCCACCGTTTCCTTTACCCTGAATGTCACCCCGGCAGCCGCCAGCCCCCAGGCCAGCTCCCAGGACGCGCTGTCCCCTCGCGCTCACGGGTGGCTGTTTCAGCACTGGGTTTGTGTGACAAAGGACTGAAATGGACCCGACACCCGATGTCGGGGTGCGTCTCGTGGACAAAACTGGTTACACGGCCACCACTTTCACCCGGACACACTGTCCCCCAGACACAATCAGGGGCCTGTGAGACCTGCGCTCGGAAACAACGGTGTCTGTAGGAACATTCTTCCAACAGAGGAAGCCGGCTCGGGTGTCTGGTGGACACGCTTCGCATTGCCATCTCCTTCCATCCCCCCCGTACCCCGAGAGAAACATGGTGCATGGATCACGTAGTGTTTGAAGGCCCTGAAGGCCGAGATAAATGGCTAACAACCGGCATCTGCCCGTTCTCGCGTGGAAAGTGAGTATTTGATGTGCTCCCGTCTCCGTAACTAGATGCAAAGCAGCAGGGGCCGGGGACCACATGACTCGTCCCTACCACCCAACAACCGCTGAGTCCCTAGTGAAGGAACGATGATGCAGGACAGGTGAGGAAGGGGGTGGGCACAGCGGGCAGACGGCAAACATCGAGGGGGACGACGCTGTGCATCCCAGCTGCCAGGGGGTCAGCGGAGGGTGATTGGGTGCCCGGCCCCCACGGCTGTCTCGAGAGTTATGTTTAAACGAGACTAAGCAGCAGGGAAGGAGGAGAGGGTTTCCAGGATGAAAGAGATGGGACATCACTGTCCCCTTCACTGCCATTCCCGTATCAGTGCCCACACTGTCCTCTGCGGGTGCAGAGTATCTCAGACCCCAGCCCCGGCCCATAAATGTTTGTGCCACATGGCTCAGCTTGGGATCGGGACCCTTCCCGGCCCCCCAGCCGTCCCCCTGGGACTGGACTGGCCGGAACCGTGGTGCGGACGTGAGGATCTGATGAGAAAACCGGGGAATGAATCCTCCACCCTTCACATCGGCCTGACGGACGGCGATGAGGACACGAGACGAGGCCAAAGGGAAGATGGGCACAGAGCCGCCCTCTGGGCCACATCTAAAGGGCGGGGGCGAGGAGGACTGTCTGGAAAGCTCCCCCGGAGGTGCCGCAGGCTGAGCCTGGACCCTCTGCCAAGCTGTCCAGTACGGTGGCCGATCACGGCATGTGGCTATTGAGATTTCACTGCAGGAAACGCCCACCGAACGAACGATTCAGAGCCTCAGCAGGCACGTTCAGATGCTCCCCTCCGAGGACCCCTCCAGCCTCCAGAGCCCCGTGCCCCTCGTCCCGCTGAGCGCTTCCCGAGTCAGAGGCAGCGCTTTTCCAGAACGCGTGGGATAGGGAGACTCGGGACGGGTGTCAGGATTTCCAGGGGCACCAGCGGGGGCTTCCTAGTTCCCCCAACCCGAGACCCCTGGACGGTACCTAATCCCTTGCCGGTTGACCCACGTGCGGTGAGTAGGCCCTCGGTAAAGGCGCGACGTGGGCACCGTCCCAGGACGTCAACGTGCTTGATTCTCATGAGCTACAACTGCAGGTTTGTGTCATGAAACAGCAACCTTATTTTCTTTTAAATCGGAGTCCAACTCTCAGTTGAGTCACAGCACCTCCTGTGGCAGAAAATTTCACCCACTCGCTTCCAGGAGAAAACTGCCCAGTCATCGGGCCGTGAGTCATCTGCAGTCGAGCCGAGCTGATTCGGAGCCTGGCTCCTGACCCCCCAGCGTGCTGTCTGCGCGGCTCCCGCGTTTGCAGTGGGAAGAAATGTCTGGTCTGCTGCGCTCCTGGGCGTCCCCCGGGGCTGCCGGGACACACTCGCTCTGTCTGGCCTTCGGTCATCAGCCTCTGCTTCTGCCAAAGCTGCAAAATGTCCCTGGTGCCACTGCAGGCATGGCCCGGGCCACCCAGGTCACGTGGACTCCGGCCAGCACGCCGCCTCTCTCTCCCACTGCCCCCCCCCCACTCCCGCTCTCTGGGGCCGGGGGACGTCTCTCTGCCACTCCCCACCCTCTCTGGGGCCGGGGGACATGCGGGGCTGTGGCTCCCTGTAGCAGAACCTGCTCGGTCCCCGGCTAGGCCCCCCCTTGCTGCCACTCTGTTCTGTGGCCACTGCACCAAGGGGACAGAGCTGTCTACTCAAGGCTTGCTTCTTCCTGGCACTTCCCCCAAGGAGAGGACAGGTCCTCGCCCAACCTAGACAGTTCCTGTCACCCTCCTCCAAACAAGGACCCGACTGTTTGGAGTGTGGGCGGCAGGACAGAGGGGACAGGTCCGCTGCTCGGGACTCACTGGTCTGTGCCTCCCCTCCCCCCACCCTCCCTTCTCCCTTCTGGGAAAATGTCCATCCAGTCTGGCTCCTCTCCTGTCCCTTCGCAGCCTTCGTGACATACACTGGGCTCAGCTTTACTCCTGGATTAACCGCGTGAGTCCAAACGCAAGGCTCTTGCAAATGAAAGCTGTCCCCGTGGAATCCGCCGGAGCCCGGGTCGGAGGTCAGAAGAATCCGAGTCCGAGTCGTAGAGGCCACATTGCGTCCCGCCTTCACAGGGTGCTTCCTGCGACCCTGCAGGCCGGGGAGGCGGGGGGGGGCTGCGAGAGCAGGCGCGGTGGTGCCGGGGGGGGGGGGGGTCTCCCAGGGAAGAGAGCGAGGTCGGCCCCTCTCACCGGCTACACGCGGCTCTCACTACTGACCTCACTGGAAGCATTGCGTAAGCTAGTTCTTACGCTTAGAATCGTGTGGAATTGTTCTGGCCTATGGGTTCGACTCCAATGTTTGTGATTCTCCTGCCCAGGGAGAGTCTCCAATGACCTCTGTCCCAGCCTGGAAATTGTCACAGGTGAGTGACCCAGTCTGCTTTGCTTTGGGCATTTCCCCAATTCAGACGGAAGAAATATTTCAAATGGGATTCAAGACACAAGGTTAATTATGGTGTGAAGAGATTTAACAAAGCAAATATTATGAAGGCCTAAATATGGGTTTTTAAATTCATAAATAACAGCATTATTTTGCATTCTACTTATTTATCAGGATTTTACCCATCATTTTCTCTCCTGAGAATCTGTTTTGCCTTAAAAAATGCAGACAGGGTGCCTGGGGGACTCCATTGGTGAAGTGTCTGCCTTCGGCTCAGGTCATGATCCCAGGGTCCTGGGATCGAGCCCCGGGTCAGGCTCCCTGCTAAGCAGGGAGACTGCTTCTCCCTCTGCCTCTGCTGCTCCCCCTACTTGTGCTCTCTCTCTCTCTGTCAAATAAATAAAAATCTTTAAAAAAAAGAAACGCAGACAGATCAGCAATGGCTGTGAGAACCAAAAACATATAGATTCATATATATCTGTAATTACAAAGATAAAAATCTTCTGATTTCTTTCATAATAAACTGTTAACAAAATTACAATCGATGTCTATCAAATATATCAGGCTAGTTATTTTGCCGTATGTCTTTACAGATTTAGAAGTTTAAGATATCAACATACTAAAAACTCATCTCTTATTTAATGGAGACAGTGATTACAAGGTTCCGATGACTTCTCAGAATTTAAAAATGAATAACAGAAGTAAAATGGGTGACGTGTATTTACACTGAGTTAGAAAACCGAGGGCGGGAGGTCACATAAGCCTTGTCCCGCGCTGTCCTGCATCACGGGGTGGGGTGGGGGCTGGGTGATTGTGCATATACTGGGTCTGGGCTGTGGTAAAAGAGAAAAATAAGTAATGTGAGTTTCCTTTAATAACTGGCATAAGTTTCACAGCTTCTAAAATAAACAGAGCACATGCATAAACACTTCAGAATAGGGTTCGCTGTGTTTCTTGGCAGCGGCACGATGCACACCGTCTTCCTCCGTCCTCCGCGGTGGGGAGAGGCCAACCACACTGATGACAGGAGTCAGAAGCAGGTCATGTCTTCCTCTAAATAAAAAAGCCCGAAATCCTTTTTCCTATTAAATGGCAATTACAAAGTCCTCATTCAGAGCCTCTCATTAGTAAGAATTAAAAAGGAAAAATATAAGGATAAAAACATTTAAAATTCGTGAGTATACCCAGTTGCCATTTTTATGATTAAAATACCATTAAAATAGCACAAGTGGTTATAAGACAAGCGAATGCTCTCGCTCTCCGCAGCTAGGACCACGTATTTTTCAGTCTGATGTCATCAGGGCGTACATGAACCGTATTCTAATGACAGAATCATTTTCTCTTCCTTTTCAGCCCATATTCAGGGCATCACACATTACCTGCTCTTTCTTCTTCAGATGAGAGTAAACCGTGGTGGTAACCTGCTTTGTTTCCTTTGGAGTCACACGTGCAGGAGTCAAACATTGCTCTTCGTGGTTCCTAAGAAACGAGGCTGTTGGTAGGCAGGACCCCGGCGTGGCTGGAGGCCCTACGCAGGATGTACGGATTGTCCACGTTGCCACGTATCAGGCCCGAATGTCATCGCAGGGTGCCGATAAGAGGACCTCAACCGAAAAACGCCCTTTTTATCGAGTGAGCTGGAGCCTGAAGCAGTCGCTGTTACAACGCCTTTTGCATAAGCTTCCGAGGGCCCTGGCTTTCAGAACCGGAGCGCGCCCCGTCCCCGGCCAGCCCGGCTTGTATGTCATTACTCACCTCACAGTGTTTTCACTCGGTCGGCACCACAGAGGATGAGCCGGGGGGATAAAAAAAGAAGCAACGGACTCGTTTATTTGCGTCCAAATCAAACCCAATATTTGTTTGAGGTTCCAAATATTTAGATAACTTGCCCACTAATTTTTATTTTACTTCGTGTTTTGCACATCCTTTCCCAGAGCCACAGTGCCCCTCACTCCACTTTATTTGTTGGTTTAAGTGTCTTCTGCAGAGAGAAATAGTCACAGACGGACTTCTCAAAATGAGGACACTGTTGTTCATTCGGGCCGAGGGAAAACACTTTATTTTTCTCACCTTTGCAAATATTTTCCTTAAGCCTCATTTTTAGCATTATAAGTAGGATGTGTCTACACATTTTTTTTTCGTTTATCCTATTTGTGGATCACCAAAGTTTTGAATCTAAAATGTTGTCTTGTACCATATTTGGGGAGGTTTTACAAGGGCATGGTTTGACCTTCAGCATGTGGAAATAATCCACTTATTCAAATAGTCGCTCTCCGAGCACCGGGCCCTCCCCCCCCTCATCCGGGCGTATGGGTGTCAGACTCTGGATACTGTTCTGCGGGGTCCTATGGCTCTGCCACAGTTTCAGTTGTCTTTCCTGTCTGCGATGCTCACTGGATAATTGCTACGGGTCTATATTCAAACTCACGACCTTCCCACTGTCTGCATTCCGCACGTGCTCCCAGCCAGGGAATTGTCTTATTTCATCTACTGTAAGTTTGAGTTCCGAAATTTCTGTTTGGTTCTTTTTTCATAGTTTCCCCTTCTTTACTGAGAGCGTCACTTTCTCTTCAGTATCTACCTGGATCTCAAGAAGTGCAGTCATGGTAGGGAGTGGCCTGAAAGTCTTAGGTGATTTCAACATCCGGCTCATCTTGGGCTCAGCCTCTGTTGATTGTCTCTTCCCTTGAATATCGGTTATCATTTTGTGACCTTTTGTATGTCAAATACATTTGGGTTTTACCCTGGGTATTTTTTAATATTATATTTTAAAATTTCTGCCTCCCGTTGAAATGCTCTGGAAAATGTTAAATTTTGTGGGTTTTGTTTTTGCAGGCAAATGGCACTGTTTGGCTGGGCAGCCTCAGTTTTATGGGCACAATTGCAGTCTCACCACCTGACAGTCTTGCCATGCTGCGTGGACATGTCCCACGCACTGGCCTCTCGGGCTTGTCCAGGAAGTGGGCCCGGTCTCTGTCGTGCTTTGGGGCTCGAAGTTCAGTACTTTACGGCAGGCAGGGTGCAGGTCTTTTCTGCACACATGTAGTTCGGAGGCCAGCCTAGGATTTGTGTCTGCTCAGACGTGGACTTGGGAGTTTCCCTCGTCAAGCGTGTCCTCTGCCAGGGCTCCCAGCTCTCGCGGCCCTCAGGGTCTCCCTATGGGGAGGGAGGTGCCTGTGTACAGCCACGTGGTGAAGCAGAAATAAGGGAAGAAACAATAAATCTTAGACTACTGGGCCCTCTCCCCCAGTTTAATGCGTCTGGCCAGAAAGACAAATTTTCTCTTACGGTTTTGGGTTCTCCTGTTGTCACTGCTGCAAAGAGCCTGGGGCTCGAGCTGCCCCAGGACATGGCCAGGAGAGGAAAGAGGCAACCAAAAAAGGAAAGACGAAAAGGGAAAACAAGAAAACAAATGATTTCCTCCCATACTCTAGGCCTCTCAGCCTCTTGAGGGCCCCACTCCTGGTCCTCAGACAGTAGATGGTAAATCTCAAGACTTTGCTCTCTGTGCCTGCACGTTGCTCCTGACTAGGGCGGCCGTCACATCAGAGCAGGAACATAAAAAAGGGAAACTCAACCAGTGAGGTTTCTTGAACCGAGACTTCCCTCCGTAATACTATGTTAATGAACTCTCAGGGTCCTTGGGTAGATGCTTTTTGGATTTGTTAAAAAACAAAATTAACTGAGTAAAATTGGTACATCTTATTGGCTTTCTTCTTCAATTCATGCCTCGGGCAGTGTCCTTCTAGCGAACAGAAAGGAGCTCTGAAGAGTGATACACAGTGAGCATCTCTTACAGGCAGAAGGAGGCAGGAAAAGACATGTGTCGCAAAGAGTGGATTGATTCAGGCAAGGTCGCCCTCCTGCAGGGACGGAAGGGGTGTCTCAGGCCAGCGACCTCACTAGCGCTGGCAAGGCAATGCCAGGGGGACGCTCGGCATCTGAAGGCTGAAACTGCAGCTCGGTCGGTGTTAAGTCTGGGTTTGCCGACGTGGGACTTAACGCAAGTGGCGTTAATTTGGCACCTGTTATTTCTTTTTCGACGGTTTTAATTAGTGGGATGTTTGGGGTTTTTTTGGTTGTTGTTTTGTTTTGTTTTTATAATCAGTAGGAGAGACAGGCTGCAGGGTGCTTGCTCCCTGGGAAACACCACGGTATTTTTTCTCACACTCTAAACTTCTCATACTGTGTCTATATATCGATTATGAACTGCAGTTAGACTGTGGGAAGACAGGAAGAAAGAAAGAAAGAAGAAGAAAGAAAG
>CM052886.1:711181-729012 GCA_028534135.1 Potos flavus
GTTGGAGCTTATTATTAGAATAATTACCACTTTTATGAGAGGCAGTGGCTTGGTGTGGTTTACTTATCATCATAGGACCCTAAATAGATCTTCCTTTGCTGGGTTTGACTTTATGCTCTGACTTCTGTTTCTACAAAAGATCTGCCTTTTTTATTTTTTAAGCAGGCTCCACGCCCAGTGTCGAGTCCAACGTGGGCCTTGAACTCACGACCTTGAGATCAAGACCTGGGCTGAGATCAAAAATTCGACACTTAACCGACTGAGCCACCCCAGCGCCCCAAAAGATCTGCTTTAAAAGAAGTAAAAGTGGTCTTGATGATATCGAATGGCTCATCCATGTTCTTTGCATCATGGAACAAAATATCTGCCTTGTACAAATGTACCATCTAGGGAAAAAAATACTGTCTTGTTTCCTCTGATCTCTTGCAGGTGAATTTGAAATGTTCTTATTCCCTGAAGAGGAAAGCGTTTGCATAACTACGTAGAAAATTGAGAGATGCTGTACCACGCAGGTGGAGTGTTTGCTTCTGTTATCAGAAGGCACGTGGGACTCCTTGGGGAACACCTTGACGTCCTCTTGGTTTTGCCTCAGGTCATGATCTCAGAGTCGTGGGATCGAGTCCTCCACTGGGTTCTGCGCTCGGCGAGGAGTCTGCCTGAGATTCTTTCCCCTCCTTCCTCTGCTCTGCCCTTCTTCTCCTCCGCCTGTTTGCTCTCTCTCTCTCTCTCTCACAAATAAATAAATAAAATCTTCAGAAAATTATAAAGAAAGCACATACAATCATTCCTGTCAATGGACTGTTCAGATTTATCATTAAATAATTCTTTATATGATTGTCCTGATTACTATTCTGTGAGTCCTCTTGAGAGTGATAAGAATTCTAAGTAAGTACCCATCCCATACATTGAAAGCACTCAAAATAGCCCATTTAAAGAGTATGAGACTTGACATCAATCCCCACTAAGAGCTAGTAGTATCTACATTTTTATGAAGCAGCCACTTGAAAATCTGAGAGCAAAAGCCTATCATTCGATTCAGGGCAGAACGAGAAGCCAGAGATAAGAATAAAGGGCCTCTCAAAACTGTGGGAAGATGAGAAAACTGCAATTCTTTTCAGATCATATAAGAATCTGTTTAACATCTGTCAAAATAATACCAACAGCACAAACGTTTATCTTTTCAAAAGTGAAATGATTTTATTTAATAACAGAAGAGAAAAATTAAATGTGTGAGCCTAATGATTCACAGACCTGTACCCCTGAGGCAAATAATACATTTTATGTTAATAAAAAAAGTAAAATAAAATTCTCTTTTTATCCTTTTTTTTAAATTTTATTTTATATTTTCAGTGTTCCAAGATTCATTGTTCATGCACCACACCCAGTGCTTCATGCACTACGTGCCCTAAATAAAATAAAATTCTAATTTGATATACTAGCATGGGAGGGGCACTTACTGCTCAGAAACCTTTCCAGGTCCGAGGTATGCGAACAGAGGTAGGATGAAATAGTGACGGGCCCCTGAGACGCTTTTGTAAGGGCCGCAGGCTGCAGGGCGCCCAGGACTCCGGACAAATGAGACCAGAGGAGACGGGAACGCACATTATCTGAAGACCTGCCACATGCCGATCACATTAACACACATTTCTACAATTAATTTTCAAACTGAATCTTTGAGGCAAAATAAAAAACTCAGACACATTCAGTAACGAGCCCCAGTTCTTATCAGTTAATAAGTGGACCAAGGCACCAAGATTCACAATGAATATGCCAAATTCTAATTCACTGACTTGAACACATATTGTGGCAAAATAAAGCAAAGGAATGCTAAATTTACTCAATGTGAAAGAATGATTATTGATACTTAGTCTCTATCCTTTTTCCTTTATGGATTAGTTTTCCCTCTTCAGAGGAAATAATGATGACAATAGCATTTCTTTAAAATGTCTAATCAGTAAACAAATAAAAATATGAAATGGAAACCATATGTTGGTCTCCACATTTATTAGGCAATTCTGAACGCATGAGATCTCAAATTTAAGGAGCTGCTACTGTCTACCATGTCTTACCCTCGTGATAGAAGCTATTTCTAACTAAGATCTAGCTCAATGGACACTTTTTTTTAGTTCAATCAGAATGCAAATATATATATATATATATATATAATTATTACTTCCATTATATTCTGTGTGTTAAAAAAAAGCCTATACCTACCTACTTCTGTACTACGAGTCAGAGATTTAAAATGCCACCCCAAAACTACACTCTCGGAATATGAAATAATCTTTAAAAGTCTCTAGAGAAAGAGCTCAAAAACATGGCATTGGCTTAAAACCACAGTCATATTTTGCGGGAAAATATTTTTAGCTACAAAAAATAATGACCACTTTCTTGTACTTTCTTGGTTGAACCATCCTCTCCACTTATGAAAACGTTAGGCAGCCACTGACATTCCTAATCGCAAGATCAAGATACTAAATGCACTTTTAAAAAATGTTTAACAAGATCGTGGATTCCTTCAAAACGGATTGTTTTCCTAGAAGACCACTCTGATCAGTTTTTGAATCAGAATATTATTAGCTTTATAATCTTGACTTTTCGCCCTATTGCTCTGAAGTATGAGAAAAGTGCAGCCTTTCTTCACGGTGACAAAGCCCCTTTCTCCGGGCCGGCCGGTGGCAGGACAGGCGACGGGCCGGCCCGGTGGCGGGCGCCGTGGCTCAGGCGTGGATGGTGCAGGAGCTGCAGAGCTCTCTCTGTTTCAGCAGCAGAAAAACCAGGAAAGGCACAGAGAAAATCCGGGGAGTCTCAAGTGAGAGAAAATTCTAGAATGATTTACACGAGGACTGTTTCACGTCCGCCAGTGCTGAATCCAAGTCCGGCACCGGCGGGGATGGCACAGCTGGAGGGCGCCCCGGCCGCGGGCAGGACGGCCCCGAGGGACACAGAGAGGTGTCCGGGGTCTGCTGGGCTCGAGGGGCCTTGCCCCATTCGCTGGAACTTGTCAAAAACGAAACCTCCCGCCCGTGGCAAAGCCTCTGAGGTTTCCAAGGATATACGCAGGCAACGTTTTGGTTTAAGAATGGAAAAATGAATTTAAGTGTTCATTTTTTCTTTCCCCTCAAACTTACTCATATCCATTCAGCCACATCAATTTTGCTTTGGTCTTCGATGGAATGTAGGTTGAACTGGAAAATATTTGCGGTTGAGGCGAATATGATTTTATTGGAGTCATCAGCAAGTGGCTCACAGGAATGCTTCGCAACTGCAAACGTTTAAACAGGCTTTACCTCCTGGAGGCTTCGTCTCTTCTCCTCAGCCACCTCAGGTTCAAGACCCGGGGCGGCCTTCCACGTGCGCAAGCTCTCCAATCCGCCCGTCAGAAGTCTGCACCGTTGGTCACGCCCCTGGACCGACGGACGGACCCGCGCCCGGAGCGGAGCCGAGCGGTTTTCCTGCCACGGGTGAGTTCGAGCCCCCCACGCAGAAGCGTGACTCCCCTCCATGGGTGCTGCGGGGCCGGGCGGGCACGCGCCCGGGCACACGCACCGGGAGAGGTGAGGCCGTGGGTGTGCGGGCACTGCTCTGCGAGGGCAGAGGAAGCAGGAGCGAGAAAAGGAGGCGACGGGCCAGGGAAGCCTGGGGAAGGCAGGAGCACAGGGCTCTGGGTGGGACAGCTTCCTGACACCTGGAAAACCTGTCCCCACAAGGTCTGGCGGGGGGCTTTGTTGCTGGATGCAAAGCAGGGCAGGGGCCGAGCTCTGCGCGGGCGTCTGCCCGACCCAGGGGTGCTGGAGGCAGAGACCCACGAAGGGGACGAGGACTCTGGGCAGCCGCCGTCTGTGAGGCTGGGGGCCATCCCCCTCCCATTCTGAGTGGCTGGGGAGGGGCTTGCGGTTGGCAGTGACCCTGCGATGGGCAGGAGGGGACCCACGGGCCTGCTGTCCTCGCATGCCCTGCCGCTAGGGGCTCTGCTCCCTCCTGTTGTGCTCTGTGTGCGGTGGGACCAGCCTCCCAGGGGAGCCCCAGATGCACCTTGCCGGGCTCTCGGGGTCTGAGTCTCTGGGCTGATGGCGGGAGCCGTCGGGCAGGGCGGCTGCAGCAGCAAGAACTGTGCGTGTCCTGGAGGGTCGTGTCCCCAGGAGGCAAGCCGGAGCACTGGCCCCCGGCGACCAAGAGTGGGATCTGATTTGGACACAGGGTCTCTGCTGATGCGGTCAAGCTAACGTGGGCTCTTCCTGAGCCTAACCCCCAACATGAGCAGTCTCCGTCCAGGAGGAGGAGACGAGGACCCCGGTGCAGGGGGCAGAGGTCAGGGCCGCAGCTCCGCCAGCTGCCCTCAGCCCCCAGGGGCAGAAGGCTACGGGAAGGAGTCTGCCCGGGGGCTCGGAGAGGGGCCTGACCTGGGACCGTCGCCTGCAGCCGGACCTCTGGCCTCCTGGACGAGCGGGAGAGGACAGCGGTCAGTTGTTTCAGATTGCCGGCTGGTGGCTCGTGTCTGCAGCCCCAGGACGGCGTCCGGGCGTGAAGACCGCACGGAAGGAGGGAAGGGGGTGGGGGGCGAGGCGATTCCGCGAGTCTCGTCGTCGCGCACCCACGTTCCGCCCCGAGTCACCTGCTCACGCCCTCACGGCTCTCGGGTGCCCGAGTCAGGGCGACTTCGTTGTATATAGTCACTTTTTAAATTTTAAATGTGCATCAAAAGAAGTGTTTTATTGAAGAAAATCTTCTAAGAGCATCCAGACGGTAAAACAAATTGTTCTCACGTCGCTATCGGGAATGGGTCACATAGTGTCCAACCGAGGGGTTTTTGAGCAAACAGCTCGAGTGTTTCGTTGGACTGGAGGTTACCCCCTTTCACACACGGGGTAACCCTGGGGTAGGGTCAGCGGCCACCCCGCCCCCAGCCTGCTGCTGTAACGGAGCCGAGGGCGACCCGCAGGCCAAGGACACACATGACCCTGACGATCAGGGAACGGTCCCCCGTGGCGTTCAGACGGCAGGCTGCACGCGTGTTTCCCGTGGTTTAGCACTGACCTCAAGTCGTAAGACGCAGATTTCTCTCTTCCACACTCACATGCTCTTGATTATTGGGACTCCGCGTTGGCAGCTCAGCGGCGGGCGGAGCTAAGGATGTCGTCTCGTCTCCGTTGACAGCGGTTGGCGGGTCACTGCGCAAAGTGTTCACTCACCCGCATCTTCTTTAAGCCTATGAAACAGTAACCACGAAATCCATCATCCTCATCTCAAGAAACGTGTGAAAATTAGATAGAGCCTGTTCGCCACGTCCCGTAAGTGCCGGAACCCTCCGGCACGGCAGAGGGGCCCGGGCGTCCGCAGCCGGATGAGGAGGAGCCGCGAGCCGGGCGAGCGGAGGGGGACGGGCGCCTGCCCTGGGCTCCGGGCCCGGGAGCCACTGCCGGGGCGGCCTGACCGCTGACCGCCGGCCCTGGAGGGGGGCTCGGCCGCCGGGGCCTGGGACACAGGAGCGGTCCTGCTTCTCCCTGGAATTGAGCGGGACGGGAAGTCCCCTCCGGCTGGGGCTGGGGGGCGGCCGGCCATGTCCCCTGCCCCTCGACTGCCGGCACCGGGCGCCTGGGTCGTCCCCGGACGATCTTCAGCTTCTTCGGGGAACAGAGACTTGTCGGCTGGGGCTTTCTCTTGTACACGTGCACAGAACTCTCTGAGACAACGGTCAGATTTTTGCTGCAGATCTGGCCACTTCCCGCATCACGTCAACGTATCGTCGGTGCTTCAGCTCAAGCCCTTCTCGGGTCGGTGACCAGCAGGCCCTGCAGGGCCTTGGACGGCGGCCAGTCCCGAGTCAGCTGTGTGTGCGTGCGTGTGTGCGTGTGCGTGCGTGTGTGCATGTGCGCGTGTGTGCATGTGTCTGTTCGTGTGTGCGTGTGTGCGCATGCATGTGTGTGTGTGCGTGTGTCTTGTGTACATGTGTGTGCATGCCTGTGTGCGTGTGTGCATGTGCGCGTGTGTGCATGTGTGCGTGTGTCTGTGCATGTGTGTGCGTGTGTGCGTGTGTGAGCTTCCCCCTACTGTCCGCCTTTCCGGCACATCTCTCTGACAGTTTTCTCTTTGCTGCACCCGACAGAGTCCATGCCCGGAGTCCCAGAAGCTGTGTCCGTGGAGGGCGGCAGGGGACCGTAGGTAGAGTCAGAAATCAACAGTAGCTCCTAATCTTTCAGGCAGAGATTCTCCAAACACCAGGAGCCTGAAAACCTCCGGAGTTTGCCTAAGGGCACTCGGCCAGGGCTGCCAGAGACGGCGCTGAAGGACGGAGACAGCCGCAGGTTCCTCTGGCCTCCCAGTCCTGCCACACGTGGTCGGCGCCTCCGAGGACCATCCCCGAGCCGTGGCCACACTGACCGGGGCTCCTGCGGGGGTCCCGGTACCTCCTGGGCGCCGACAGACACGTGCGGCCCAGGGAGCCCCCCACTGGCCAACACAGACTTTGGTGACCACAGATGACCGTAGATTATAAGTGTTGCTCATCATTACAGCTTTCGGGAGCTGACGTATAAAGAACTGTGTGCAGGAAGACAGTGGTCAGCTGGCAGGTGGCTCGACCGGCCTTGTCCCTCTGGAAGTGTGGCCGCCGCTACCCTCGCTCCTCCCCACGGCGCACGGCACCCACTGCTCCTCACGGCAGCCTCGGAAGAGCCGCGATGCTCGCTCTGTTGGTGACACAGAGAGAGAGACAGAGACAAAGAACAAGAGAGAGACAGAGAGACAGAGAGAGACAGAGAGCAAGAGAGAGAGAGAGAGAGAGAGAGAGAACAAAGAAAACTGCAGCCACCAGAGTTACCGTCACGTCTGTGCACGGATAAACACCATCTCGTCCTCGCATCACGCGATCTGAGCCTGGGCGGCGGGGTCCCACTGACCGTCTGGAAGGTTGCTCACCCCCAGTTCCCCCCCAGATATGAGAACACAGTCCCTCCCTCTGAGCCAGGACCGCGCTGGGCGCCCTCCCGGCACCGTGTGCCTTCCCTGCCGGGGGAAGTCCGTCCTCGGGGCTCAGCAGGTGACACCCGCCCCTGGAGCTGCTCACAGCGGCACCCCCCCCCCAGCAGCCTTCCTGCCCACCGTCCTCCCCACCTGTTTTGAACAACGCAAACCGCCCCGCTGGCCCTTGGGGTCAGCCCCCCTGGGGCCCCTTCTGAGTGCATTTTGGACGTGGGGCCCGTCCAGCGGGGCCCATCCGGTGGGGCCCGCGTCCAGCGCCCAGCGTGCCTCGTCTTGTGTTAGATGAGGAAATAGCGTCTCTCGGTCTATCCTGTCACTCCGGCTACTTCCCGGGAAGCTCAGCCTACTCCGACATGACCGTGCGCTGAAAAGACCCTTCTCGTCCCGGGCCTTCGGGTCCGTGTCTGGAGCCGGCCTTCCTGCCCCCCGAGGCTGCCTGGAGTCCCGCGGCCGGGGTCTCGCCCGGCGAGGAAGGAGGGGCCGGGCGTGCAGTCTCTGGCTGGTGTTTCCTTCTCCGCAAGCAGGAACGGCAGGACCTGAGAGGAGGAGGGAGACACTCCCCGTGTCGCCTCGGACGGAGCAGACACGGGAACCCGGCTCCACGTTCGCACATGCCGGGCCTCCTGCGGCCCCCACGGTCCCCCGGCCTCGCGCCTGGACCCCAGGGGCGCGCGCCCTCACGTCGGGCACAAGCCGCAGCCGCCTTTACTGACTCTAAACAAAAGGAGAAATATTAAGGGGGAGGAGAAAAACACCGACCAAAATCGATGTGTTTGCTTTTTCCATTTCAATCATACTGGGTTGAGAAAGAGCAATTATGGAAAACAGCAGGGAAACGAGCTTTTCTTGTAACTGTTCCCACGATTCGCCGAAACGCCCCACACAGGAACGGGCACTCCCCACGGAGGCACAGAAGCTGCTGGAATCCGGGTGGTCCGGGCCCTGGCCTAGTGGCCCCCAGCGTTGTGGGGCTGGCTGCATGTGTGGCTGGGACCAGGACAATTTGGGGTTTGTGTAGTGTGGTTTAATTCACAAAAGAAAATTCCTTTAATCAGCAACAGGAATGCTGTCCTGTGCTGTGTGTGCACCAAGGACCCGCTCCGATGCGTCTGGCTGCGACTGCGGGGGGTTGGGGACCCCTCCCCGGGCCCCCGCTGCAGACGCAGACCCGCCGCGGCCACTGTCCCTCCACGCCTTTGAGGCAGGCCGGCCACCTGGGCTGGGCACGGGCTCCCCCAGGAACCACACCTGTGCGGGGTCACCGTGCCCACAGCCCGATGCGCTACGCGGGCCGGTCCCCGCCAACAGGGGGCCCGGCGGGGCCTCCACCCCTCCCGGGCCGCGGGGATGTGCGTGGGCTGTGCTCTTGCCCCTCGCCTGCCGGGGCGCAGCGCGGTGAGGCGGGAGACTCGGCGTCTCATCTGCTCTCGCTCCGGTTCCTTCTGCGAGGGCTTCGACCGCATAGACGCGACTTTGACACTGGGGCCTCTCTCCTGGGGAAACGACCTCTGTCCCCTCGCTCTGAATGGCACCGGGGAAAGCAAGTGTTTCTTACAGGACACCCAGCGGCTGAAGGGACCAGACCTTCTCGCCACTGCTTCCCAGATGGGTTCAGGAAAAGTCACGGGAAGTGCTTACTGCCTTGGTTAAGAAGCAGAGTTGGTCACAGAGGAGCCCGCCAACTTCAGGCCCATTCTTTACTCCATCTGTCTTGGCGACTGAGTTAGGTTTCTTCCCAGGCCTCCGGGACGCGGGGCTGGCACAAACCTCTGGGTTCCGTCCAGGGGGCTGCGCTGTCCGCGCTCCCGACGGGCTCACCGGTGGGTCAAGGCAGGCGTCGGTGGAGGAGGCACAGTCGTGTTCGGGCTCCTGCTCCCCGTGGCCCCGAAGTGCTCCTGGCCTTGGTCAGTCGGTGGGGAGTGCGCGCCGATGAGAGCGGGTAACCCGGGGCCATTTCTGGCTCTGGTTCCTTCTCCGCCCGAGTATTGGTTGAGGGGATGGAAGGCGGCCCGGGAGGTGCCTGTGCGTCTATCCTCGACCTTCAACGCCCGTCACACACCGAGGGGTCTGAGACCAGTGTTCTCGAAGGTGTGCGGGGCGGCGGGGCGGGCCGGGGGCGTCCCTGAGGGACACGCGGTCTCCAGCCGCATCATGGGGCGAGGCGCTAGCCCGGGTCCATACCGGGGCCCCCTGACCTCAGAGCGCTCTTGGTCAGAGGGAGAGAGCTGGAGCCGCACGGGGA
This sequence comes from Potos flavus, assembly GCA_028534135.1. Lineage (NCBI taxonomy): Eukaryota > Metazoa > Chordata > Mammalia > Carnivora > Procyonidae > Potos > Potos flavus. The sequence continues at coordinate 720,405 of CM052886.1, forward strand.
CACTTCCTCAGCCCGCCGGCTCCCAAGAATTCCTTACCGCTCGGCGTCAGCCTGGAAGGACGTGCCCCAAGTCCTGCCACGGCCTGGGGAGCCCTCTCCTTCTTTCTTCGAGGCTCGCAGCTTCCCCTCGTCTCAGCCCCACGGAGGCAGGAAAATGCCCGACCTGTGCGCTCCAAACCTGACTTTAAAGTGCTCCTGAAAGACTCACAACCCGGGAAAAGTTTTCAATGTTGTAATTTCAAGGTGGTGCTAATCTGTAGCAAATTATTTTTAGGAGTCGTACAGAGAAAGCTTTTTTCTGCAGTGGTAATTTGCAGTTAAAAATAGATGAGTGCAGTCCCACGGTATTTGTCTTTCTTTGACTCGTCTCGCTCAGCATCACACCCAGTGCCATCCGGGCCGTGGTACACGGAGGACTCCAGCCTCCCCGCTGGCTGGTACCCCATCGCATGTACGGACCGCGTCTCCTTGGCGCATTCACCCGTCTGTGCGGCCTCCGCAGCTGGGCTGCTGCAGACAGCGCTGCTCTAAGAGCCGGGGGCAGGTGCCCCTGTGAATTAGTAACTTTGTTTCCTCTGGGCACCGTGGGTGGAGGGGAGTCGGAGACCGGGCTTCTAGTCCCGGGGTGATGGAGTCACTGCGTGGGGAAGAGAGACGAGGGTACCGGGCACCATAGCAGCGTGGGGGTGGGCGGCCACACTCGGGGTGAGCACAGCACGGACGTGAACTTGTGCACCTGAAGCTAATGTGACAGCGTGCGTCAGCTACACTCAAATAAAGAACGTGCTGCCATAGATATACTAGCACAGACTAAAGGTAAGCCTCCTCCGTCCTCTCAGGGGTTCTAGCGAACGTTTCCCAAGAAAGGTCCGCACATGTTCTGAATTTTTAAAATGAATGCCGTCTGTTGATTTCCGCAGACCCCATCCCCCTGGTCACGGTTTGGCACTGAGCTGCTGCGGACTGGGGGGTCAGGGTGATGGTCACCCAGAGCTGGTCGCCCACCAGGGGCCACGCAGCAGCACCCCCCGCGTGGGCTCGCCACCCGTGGCGGTGACGGGCTGGGGGCTTCCCGGGGTGCCCGGCCAAGCCCCGAAAGCCGGGCGGCTTCTCATGACAGAAACGTTCTCTTGCGGCTCCGGAGGCTCAAAGTCCCACATCCAGGGGTGGGGGGTCCGCACGTCCTCTCCGGAGGCTCCGGGCGAAGATGCTTACCTGCCTCTTCCCGTGTCTGGCGTCCCGCAGTCACGGTGTCCCCTGGCTGGTGGACCCGTCCCCCTAGGTGCGTGACCATCTTCTTGCTGCGTGCCTTCAGCCCCCGCCTCCGGGCAGGTCTGTGTCCATGTCTGGATGTCTCCTGCTCATAGGGGCTCAGTCGTCCTGGATGAGAGCCCCGCCTGATGACGGCGTCTTACGTGGTCACCGTCCCAACAAGGCCACGTTCAGAGGTTCTGGGGGTCGGGACTCCCGGCTACGAACGGGGAGCCTGGTTCATCAGCTGGCCCAGGTATGGCTCAGCTTTCCGGATGAAGAACGGAGGATCGGGGGTCTGTGTGATAGATCAGCCCCAGACTCTGCTAACGGGGACAGCGATGTCCTCGTCGCGACAGGCCCTGCCCGCTTCCGGACGCTACAGGCTGCACGTGCCCTCCTGTGTGCACACAACCAGGCTCCCGACCGCACATGCCCAAGCCCGGTGCCTGCGTTCTTGCGTCTGGGACTCGCACTGTGCACTCGCGGGGCGCTCACCGCGAGGATCTTCAGCCAGCGGCATGACCAGGAAACCTCTTCCTGACGTCCAGGTCCCTGCGGCGTCGGGAGTCTCTGTGCAAGCCGTGAGAAGACCCCGTGGGGGCGGCCGCCGCTGGGGGGACACGGCCCGCCGGGCAGCGAGTGGCTGGTGGGGCCTGGGCTGCGACCGCCTCAGCGGGGACTTCCGAGGGCGCCCTGGCGGCGCAGCAGCGAGGGACCCCCGTTCCCGGCGTGTGAGTGCGCGCTCCCGGGGCTTGGAGAGCCCGGAGCAGCTGCCGGCCTGCGCCTGCCGACAGAGCAGCGAGGACGCCACTCCTGAGCACGGGCAGGGGGAGAAGGGCGAGGAGGACAGAGCCGGGCGTGTCCCTCTCTTCAGAAAGCATCTGAGCCCGACCGGCACGGGGACACAGTCGCGGCCGTTTGCCGGGAGCGCCCGGCGGCCGGCCTCCCGCGTCCCTCCCCTCCTGAAGCTAACCTGCACCCGCCGCCCTCTCCCCGGGCAGCCGCGAGCGGCCGAGCTCGGTAAGCCAGTCCCCGCGGAGACGGCTGGCGTGTCACCACGTGTTCATTCATATGTTCGTCCGGTGACAAAGCACGTGTCCCTGCCTCCCGGTAGCCCAGCCCCTGGGGGTGGGGGGAGGGGCAGGGAGGAGAAACCCGCACACCTGGCCCCCAGCCCCAAGCAGGCAGACCTTTATCTGTGACAACGGCCAGCTCGGTGATCCGTCAGATGGCTCCCCCTCCATCCTCCTTCTCAGAAAACAAAATCCGATTACCCGATTTGATTGGCCGAAGGCCTCCAGCCGTGACCTTGGGAGGGGCCTCCAAGGAGGGGCCCGCGGAGGCTCAGCCGCCTGCCGGGTTTCTGCCCTCCCTGCCCAGCTCTCCGGGGCGAGGCAGGGTGACTGAGGAAAGCAAATGTCTGAGCAGCCTCTTCAGCCGCGTCCCCAGAACCCGCTAAACAGAAACCCAGCACCGACAGCCAGAGAATGTGGTCCGTGGGAGCGCCCGCGCTTGTCCGCTAGCTTCTCGCACTGGACCTCACGGGTGCCACTGGTCAGAGCCAGAGTCGGCGCGAGAAAGCACCGCGTGATTTTGGACACGGAGCAGCCCGTGGTCATTCTGGAAAGACACTCCCGTCCCGCCCCCTGGCTCTTGCTTCTCGCCCCCCCCCCCCGCCCGGGGGAGCCCCTCACGGCCTCCCGCACCTGCCGTGTGGCCACCCTGGGAACCCGGCGCCGGGGAGCTCCTGCCTGCACACCTGGGGACCCCCGGCCGGGCTCCTTTCTCCCCCGAGGCGAGCCCAGGGATATTTGAAAACGATGGACTCTTTTCTTCTCTGAAGCTTCCCAATGACTTTTCACTCTTGCAGAACAACCCCGCCTCCCCCAGCATCTCCCCCAGCGCGCGTGGGCCTTAAGGGGAGCACCGTTCTGTGAAGCAGACATTCGGGACTGTGTCCCGTGACGAAGACACTGGGTTAGGGGCTCGTTGTCACCGTCAGTGTGAATCAGGACACACTAAAACCTGTTCTGGGCTTTCTCTCCCAGGAGGGACCTCCCAGATGGGGACCAGGGAGTGACCGTGGCCTTGCCACCGCCGGGGTTGGGGCCGTAACCAGGCACGGTCGACCTGTGGGGTTAAAACGACAGAAATTTGTTCTCCCGCAGCCGTGGAGGCCGGGAGTCTGAGATCCAGTGTCGGCAGCTCTGTGTAGGTTCCCTCCCTGCCCTTGAGCCCTGGAGACGATCCCCGGGGTTCCCGGGCTTGGGGGCGCTTGATGCACGGGACTTTCGCGGCGCGCACCTCTGTGCCCAGACTTCCCACTTCTCAGCTCAACAGCCTTGCTGGACCAGGGCGCCCTGACGATCTCACCCCGACTCGAGCACGTCTGCAAAGACCCCACTTCCACAGAGGGTCCCATCGCCAGGGCCGGGGGCCGGGCCCCCCGCGCGCCCTCCGAGACGCGGTTCCGCCCACGGCGCTGCCCTCACGGTCTTGCCTTTCATGACGGTTTCAGGCACAGACCTGAGTCTTTCCCCCAGTGTCTGTTCATCGCTGCTCTCTCAGAGATTCCTAAAATCAAAACAAAACAAAGAAAAACACCCCAGAAGAAAGTCCATATTTTTCTGTAACTTTTTACCTTAATAAACTAAAGGATCACACGAAACTGCTAAAATGCCAATTTTAGCATCATTTCCTGTGAGCAGACATCATGAATCCAAACTTGTGCACAAGAACCTAACATTTGTGAACTTTGACCCCATAAAACTCTAGGATTCAAGAGAATGTCCATCAAGCAGGTAAAGGTACGTGAGACTTCACCACGACCTTCCTCGTAGTTTTATGAAATAGTAAATTATTCACAAGTTTGACAAGAGGAAAGGGCCATTTGGTGACGGGGCAGCCCCTGTGTCACGTCGCCCGGAGAGAAACGGTCTGAGTGTGGCAATACAGAATACTCCCCACTATATAAATATATGTATAAAAAGCCCAAAAGAAAATACATCCAAATGTTAACAGTAGTTCACTCTGGGTGGCAGAAATAGAAGTTATTTAGATTTCTTCTGTGTACTCTGTTGTATTTTCTTCATTCTCTACGGTAAATAGGAATTATATTTATGGAGAACAAAAAGGCAGGAAGCATTATTTCAAAATAAATACAGGCTATTTTCTGACAGCCACAAGAAAAGGGGAGGCAATCAGTACAATTTGGGCTTCTGATGGCTCCTCCTAACGAGCACATCGTGGGGGTGCCCGAGGTTGGAAAGGCTCCGAGACTGCGCAGAGCAAGGCAAGCTGAGAAAAATCAGTTAAAAAAAAAAAGAAATAGGGAGTCTGGGGCCATCTTGAAACACTTAACCTTTTATGTTTTAAATGTTCCTCCATCCAAATGAGCCTGTGGGGGTGTGAGCGACAAGGACGCTTTGTTGGCAGATGTGATAATGGCCGCCCACCGACCCGTTTCCCCGACTGTGCGGATTTCAGAAATAAACACTTCGATGCCACGTTGCCGGGGGCCCACCTGCCCCTGGAGGCCGAGGGCCGCGTGGGCGCTTCCCGGGCGGGCGCGGGAGGCAGAGCGGCCTGGGGCGCCGTCCCCGCGCTCCTCCAGGACACGGCCGCTCTCCTGAGGTCACTGCACGCCGGCCCGCGTCCCCTCAAGCCCACATGCCCTCCCGGACCGAAGTCCTCAGCCCGTGGCCTTTCCTCTTCCCGGCACCGGGGGCACCAGACGTCCCCGGCCCCCCCACAGACGCCCCTCTCCCTCTGATTCTCTGGAGGACGCGGACTGCGCACGAGGAGACCTAAGGGTCCCTCCGAGGGCCGTCCCCACGACACCCTGTTGTCCGCAGCGATGGCTCCCGCCGTCCACCCGGGGCCTTTCCACGTCAGCGCAGAACACACCTGAAGTCCTTCTCTCAGTGCAAACGAAAGCTCTCGCCTTAAAAGATGGCGGGCCCCGCTCCCGTCCTGCCTCCCCAGGACATGGAACTTTGGGGAGGATGGCGGCCTCCACTTCTTTCAGCCGCTTCGTCCCCAGCCTCACGGGGACACTGAGGCAAGGGCCCCCAGCCAGCCCCCCTCGCCCTCCTGCCTCAGGCGGGGGTGTCCCTGGCTCCCCTCCAGGCGGGTGGCACACACGCCCCCGGGCCGCCTCTCGCCCCACCCTTCCCAGGGCCCCTCCCAGCGCGGATCCAAGGGCTCCAACACGTCCCCCGGCCCACGGCCCTCCCACCTGTGTCCCCAGCCCTGACTCTGCCCCAACTCCCACACGGTCTGTGACGGCCGCCCGGCTCTCCCCCGACGGCGCTGTCCCCTCCTCCACGTCCGCCTCTCCTGGGCCTCTGGGTCGGCTCGCAAGGCCCCCGCGTGGTGTTGGGGGCGTGAATCTGGGGCGGCACCCGCCTGCGCCTTCCAGCTGCACGGACGGGGTCACGAAGGAGCGGCCCCTGCTCTCTGGGTCCTGAGGCTGAATCAGGATGACCGCGTCTCCCGGAGCTCTTGAGCAGACCCAGAGTCCTTGTCCCCAAAGCTCTCGCACAGAGCCTGGCATACAGTAAGTGCCACCTAAGTGCTCACTCTTGAGCATCACGGCCAGTACTCTCTACCTGGTTCCAAAAGCGAAAGACTGACAGCCGGCTCGCCAGCAGACCCCTCGAGACTTCTCAGCACCGCGAGCCTCCGGGAAGGGAAGGGCCGCCGCGCGCTCCCCGGGCTCCTTCCCCGAGAGGAGGGCGCGTCCCCAGACAGTCCCCAGCAGCTGTGAGTAAACACACCCTGTGATTGCCAAGCTCAAGGGGCAGGGGCTTGAATTCCGTGGGGCCACCCCCCTCTCCCTGCGCGCTGGCAGGGCCCTTCCCCCCCCTGCGCCCTGGTCCCCCGGTCCCCCAGCCCCTGCAGACGCTGCTGCTGTCCCACTGTGTGGCCTTGGCACCTGCCCCAGCCTCTGCCGGGCGTGCCCTCCTAATTCCACACAGATCTTCTGGGATTCAGGGCATCAGCCCAAAAGTCTCCTCCTCCCAGAGGCCCCTCCTGACCACCCAGAAATACCCACCCGCACCCCACCCGTTGCCCTTGGTCCCACTGTCCTCTATCTCCTGTTTCCCGTCACAGCACTGACACTCTGACCTGGACCCATCGGTGTGTCTGTGGGGTTTCTGTCTCTGTCCTCTGTAACCTCAGTTCTGGGGCGGCTGCTGCTGTGTCTCAGCTCCCAGAGTGGGGGAGGGGTGCTTGTTGGGGGAGGAGGGGGAGACAGGGGGGGGGTTGGGGGAAGGGAGGAGGTGAGGGAGCGGGGAGGGAGGAGGGATGACCCATAGGAAGACAGAGCAGTACGTGGGGGCTGCAGCACTGGCACAGGGGGGGCTGGGGCTCCTCGTGCGGGGGGGGCCGGGGCTGGGACTCCTCTCGCGGGGGGGGGGTTGGGGCTGGGGCTCCTCGTGCGGGGGGGTTGGGGCTGGGGCTCCTCGTGCGGGGGCTGAACATTGAACTGTGTGGGGGTTTGAGAGACGTCCATCGATGCTTGCAAAGGTCCGTGTCTGCGACGCAGTGGTCAGCACCCCGGAGCTGCTCCTTACTGCACCTGGCGAGCCTCTCGCACGCGGCTGTCCGGACCTGGGATTGGTGGGGGTGAGGGGACCCGGGGGTCAGGGTGACAGCGAGCCCTGCGGGAGGCACCTGTCACCCCGCAGCACGGAAACGTTCACACGCGGGTCCCCTTTACGCCGGGCACACATCACTCTGGAAGGGGCTATAGACACAAGTACACGATCTAGTTCTTTTAAAAACATGGATGAATTAATCTCAGTGTTTTGAGTTCCAGGATTGTTACTAGGATTTTGTATGAGAAAGGTGTTTTTCTGAGACTTTGGGTCCCAGAGTTGGGGTTCTGGGGGCCAGGGGGATCCCTGGCCATTTGCCATTCAAACATTTTCGCTCCGCCCCTCGGCGTGAACTCCACGCAGCCGCCCTCCCCACGCAGAGCTGCGGGGCCCCTCGCGCCTCACACCCTGGGCTTCCTCCCAGAGTTGGGTTTGGAGAAGGGTCGTCATGGCAGAAATGTCTGAAAAGCACCGGGGCTGACGGTTTTTAAGGTTGCGTTTCGTCCTGGGATTTGACCATTTTGTAGTTGGTTTCTTAGATACGATCAACGATTTATCACTCTCCAACCACAAGTGTCCACTCTGTCCCTTCGTCACCGAGCCGCCAGGAAGGGCAGCCACGCCGAGTGCCCGGTGTCCCCACAGACACGCCGAGAGGACAGTCACCGTGAATAAACCTCCAGGGAAGAAATGCACGTTTCCCTTCAAAGAAGCTGCCGATGAAAAATGGAACGCTTTGCATGGTCTTTGAAACTCAAAGGTGTACTTTTTAATGAAATGAGCTTAGAAATGCAAACTGCAGCGAGACTGGAAAGGAGGAGGGGCGACGGTCGGTGGCCACGCGCACTGGGGTCCACCCGGCCGCTGGGGCTGACGGGCCTCCGTCTGCACCGTGTCCACGAACATTTCTGCCCGCTGCACGTTAGCCACAGAAGACGGGCCGCAGAGACAGAGCTCCGGGACGGACAGACGCTGGGTGCCCTGTGACGGACAGCGGGGTAACGAGCGCGAGGTGCTCATTGTGACAGGGTGGCCTTGGAGAAGGAAGGGCCGGAGTCCGGGGCGGGCGGCCGGCGGGCGGAGCTGGGAGCGGGACGCGGCCGCCCTGGGGCCTCCAGCCTCGGCACTGCTGGCGGGAGGGCTGACTTCCTTCTTCAGTGTCAAAGCATTGTGTGGGAACTTGGTCAAAGCTCGCATTCAGCATCCAACCTCTGGAGAGTCTGGAATATTCAGAAGGTCACCGTTGTTTTATATATGCCCTCTTCTTAAAGTTTCTTTTTATTCAAAATTTAAAATTATTAAATACCATTTAATTGCTAGATTTAATGTCTCATCGGAGCGAGTTTACTGATTTTCAGAGCAGTGTTTTCCAGCTTTCTCCAACAGTTTAGCCTTCAAGCGCATTTGGCGCCTCTGGAGAGACATGAATTTTTCCTAGACAAGGTTTTTATGGTTTCATTTTGTAACATTTAACTACATGTTTGATGAAGAAACCACAAAACCTCGTGACCCTAGATGCAATAACGTGAGATGGCATCAACGGGTTCTGTGCTGGGCTTCCGCGCGGCCATATGACTTTAGTCAAAACCATGCCAATTAAGACAAGAGCTACACTGGAGGCCAAATGAAAGGTTTGGAGGCCGCGCCAGCCCGCAGGGTGGGGGGCCAGCGGCCACGTCCCGCAGCCCAGCCTGACTCGCTGCTGCCGGTGATGCCCTTTCTAGAAAGGCAGCCCACCCTGGGCTGCAACG
>CM052886.1:747385-809057 GCA_028534135.1 Potos flavus
GGCGTCTGCGTGAGCGCGCCCCGAGCACTCCCACGGCGGCAGGCGGGGGGTCCGCCAACTCGCAGGGCTCGGCTGGACCTTCTGAAACGAAGGCACTTACTGGCTACCACGCTGGCAAGCGAGAAGGCAGCTCGGACGCGGAGTTCTAGAAATTTAAAACTGTGTCCACGTCTTCTCTCTCCCCCCACGTGGTCTCCCGAACCCGCTGCCGCCACCCTCACTCCTGACTCCGGCTCCTTGGGACCCGATGCGGGATGAAGCGTGTCCGCACGGGTCACACCCGGTGCCCTGGCAGGGTCCGGCGCAAACCCGAGAACTGGGGCCTGGTCTTCGAAACCCACGCGGGAGCTCGCGTTGGCGGCGGCGGGCAGTTAAACCAGGGCAGACGGGGACAGCGGCCAGGCCGCTCCCAGGACGCCGGCCTTGCTGCTCACGAAACACCCCCGTACGTACTTGCGTCCCGACCAGCCAGGGCTGGGAACACGTCCCCCTTCTCAGACGGGAGACGCAGATGTCAGATGATCTGCTCTCTGAGGGGCCGCGCTCGCCTGGCAGACGGGCAGAGTGGCCACCAGGTGACAGCCAGCCCCATGACGCGGCGGAGGGCAGCCCCTCATGACGTCATGCGTCATGCGTCGGCTTCCTCTTCTGGAGCAGAGAATTTGGTAGGACAGAGACACAGGGCTCTTGGCGGGGGGGAGAGGGAAGGTGTGGGGTTGGCCGCGATGGGCCTCGTCTCCGGGACACGTGTGTGGCTTCGGCATCTTCAGGTAGCAAGGGGCCCCGTCCCCGGTACCGGCGCAGGGTCCGTGTCCTCCTCGCCCCCACAGCGACTGGGGCGGCCCAGGGATCAGAGCCCCGCGGAGAGGCCACTTGGAAGCCTGGACGGGGAAGGAAGCTGAGGGCCACACGTGAGATGTGAGGGGACGCGCTGCGGAAGACGGGGGGACGCACCGGGTATCTGCGAGGCTCGCGACAAGAGCAATCACGGCTTCTAACCCATGAGTCCTGAATGTCCATCTGGAAGGGTGGGAAGGACACGGTGTCCCCAGTCTCCCGCATTCTGTAACTTCACATTTACGCACAGATTTGCACGAGCTAGAACTTTCCAGTCGCCGGCGGGCGTGGCCGGGCACCCACGAAGACCCTCTTCATATTCTGTGGCTTAGCCGAGGAGTGGCCTTAACACTCACTTTTTTCTCATTCAGCTGTCGAAGTATTAATAAATGGAAAAAGGGCTCAGAACCTCCCTATGAGTAACTTTGAATTTGCAGCTGACCTTTATGAGTCTTTCCTCTGCGTGTTAAGACCGAAAAAATAAAAGCCTTTGCTTCCTTAACTTGTCTTTATTTGTTCTTATTTTACTGTGAATGAGTAATTCCCACAATTTTCCACCAAGCCTCCTCCAGTTTCTCCTCGTCCTCTTAAAAATGGAGAAAAAAATGTCAACTGAACTAAATAAATATCCTAATAAAAACCTCACTAAGAATTCTGCCAAGGGGAGCACAATGAGGACCGTATAGTTCTTGCCTCACACTTGCCTCCTGCCACGTCCAGCGTCCCATCCGCTTTCCTAAGAAACAGCCCAAGCAGCCCGCTTTTCACAAGTTTGCGACACTCTGTGAAAGTTTCACTTTCAGGAAACACCCGCCTTAGAAGCCGTGGTCACTAACGGAAGGCCATGTGCAGACGGCGAGTTGAGGAAAAGGAGACACGTGTCTGTGGTGCCCGGCGTTGGTGGGCAGCGGGCTCACTAGCGGGCATGGAGGCCACAGAGGCGGCAATCACGGAGCAGGAGCTCCTACAATAAGTGAGCTTTGGGGTCTGGGAACGCTCAAAAGAGCTTCCACGTAAATTAATAGTAAAGGCTTCTTTACACCATTTAGACTTACAGAAGATTTCGCCGGGACGTCCTGCTTTCAGGTGACAAAGCTGAACTAAGTAAAGGTCTCATTACGGACACGTCCCCGTGTCCTTCAGGGCCTTGTGGGTAATTCCCTGAACACGCCTGAGAGCTGGACGCAGCATCTTCTCAGCCCCTGCCCCCCACTCCCCACCCCTGTCCTGGGATCCCTGCCTCACCGAGCCTTTAGGATGGAAAATACATGTGTGATTTTCACTGAGTTCTCACTCACGGGACCTTCTCCTAAACCTGGATTTTAGGGCCATTTCTTCATCACACATCCTACAAAATGCAATTTGCTTTTAAAGGTTTAATAGTCCTAGTCACCTACAAATTTCGTTTCATGTTCAATCCTGAAGCTCACTGGTCAAAAACCAAATGTGGCAGCTTCCGTCTCTCTCCCACGCGGGGCGACTCTGTCCCCGGCCACACCCAGACACCCAAACCCCAGCTCCGCACCTGAGTTGACAAGCGTGGATGGCTCCCTGTGAGGCTGCCAGACGGCTCCTTACAGAAAGACGAGGTCCTGACTCATGGACAGGGCACCCTGCCCTGTCCCGACCCGGCCTCCTGCCGGGGGAGGGGGGTGGGGGGCAGGAAGCCTCTCCGAGAGGCCGCGGGGCGTGGGCAGCATGGGGCAGACGAGCCGCCGCGGGCACCGAGCATGTGGGTGACCCTGAGCTCGCCGCGTCTGCAGGGACGGGGGGCTGCCCGTCCAAAATCAAAGACTGTTCCAGCTGAAACTGGGGAGACCACGTCCATGAATTCGGCATTTGATCTGACGCAAAAATCATAGAATTTGACGTTTTTAATGGGTGAAATATTGACGTCTCCTATTATCTTTGAAAGAGCCTTGAAGGCTGTGGGGTCCCCTGTGGAAGAAAGGTGACCCCAGGCCTTTCCCGGGGACCTGCAGTCCCTGCACAGGTGCGAGGCTCAGGTCCGGCTGCCTTCTCGCTCAGGGGGCGGCCCACTGTACCACTAGGTTCGCTTCGGGGCTGGGACACCGGGATCCTGCCAGCCCGCACATCACTCAGAGCTCGCCGCGCCACATGGTCACCATCTGTCGGCAAGCGCTAGCCCAGAATTACCGACTACATTCCCTACGCCGGCCTTTTCATTCCTGTGACTTTTTTATTTTGTATTGGAAGTCTGTGCCTCTTAACCCCTTTATCTACTTCACCCGTCCCCACTCACCTCTGCTCTGGGACCAGATCCCTCTCTGTAGTTAAGTCTGGTTTTTTCTTTGTCTCTTCTTTGGTTTGTTTCTTAAATCACACATAGGAGTAAAATCATACAGTATTTGTCATTCTCTGTCTGACTTATTTCACTTAACATCATAAATACATAAAGAACTTACATAAGCCAACACCAGAAAAACAAATCATCTGATTAAAAATGGGCAAAGGACCTGAACAGATGTTTTTCCAAGAAGACATACAGATGGCCAACAGACACATGGAAAGACACTCAAGCGTTGGCGAGGACGCAGAGAAAGGGGAGACTCGTGCACTGTTGGCGGGAACGCAAGCTGGTGGGGCCACTCTGGGAACACAGTATGGAGGGTCCTCGAGACGTTGAAAGTAGAGCTGCCCTACGACCCAGCAATCACACTACTCAGTATTTACCCGAACAACATGAAAACACTAAACACGAATCCGAGAAGACCCGGGCCCTCGTATGTTTACAGCAGCATTGTCTACAATCGTCAAGACACAGGTGCAGCCCAAGGGTCCGTCCACAGCCGAATGGAGGAAGGACAGGTGCACACACGCGGGCAAACGCGCACTCTCTCTCTCTCTCTCTCACACACACACACACACACACACACACTGGAGTATTAGCCATAAAGACGATAATCTCTTACCATTTGCAACATGGACAGACCTAGAGAGAATAATCACCTTTAGAAAAATACCTTAAACCTGTGCTCAGGGCAAGGCAAGGATCATTTTACGCTGCCTCGGAAAATCATAGTTGACTTTGAAAAAAATTAGAATAGTGCGAAAATATTACTTAAAAAAATGCAGGGATGCTTTTAGGGTTTCTAACTGAATCCCTCAATCACAGGGGCGCCTCAAGAGAGATTTTTGTGTCTGCGGACTTGAAAGGAGCCGCGTTGTGGCGGGGGAGGGCCCCGGGCTGGCGGGGGCCGCCTCTTGGGGGGGGCTTTGGCCTTACGGGCATCCCGTGCCTTCTGTCGGTGCGTGTGTGACCTCCAGGGGCCTCAAGGGCCACGGGGCGGGTCTGGCGGTCTCATCGCCAGGCTGTAGGTGCTGCCCGGAACGGAGGAGAAGACGTGCCCCTCCTCCTTTCTCCTGGCAGCAAGCGTGCCCTCCCCTCCCCCGCGTGAGACCCCCAAGGTGTCGGGGACTCATGCCGCCCCCCCCCCAGTCAGTGGACGCTAAGGCCACAGTACCTCTCGGTACGGAACAGCCCAAGGCTCCGAGCAGGAAATAATCGCGGCCGAGGGTCCTTCATGGATAAACTCTTCCCCGCACGTGCCGAGCTGAGCCAGCTGGCCGGGCCCCCGACGGCTCGGCCCCACCTCTCAGAGGCCACGAGGGCATGCGACACCTGCTCAGAGCCCATGGACCCCAGATGCCTCGGGGACACGGATGGAGGGTCGTGCCCAGTGGACAGGAGCCCGGGACAGCCTCCCGAGGAAGCTCCATCCTTGTGGCCACGCGGGCCGGTGGGCCAGTGAAGGAGCAGCCCCGGGGAAGGGGCGCCAGCAGACCCGGCCACGGAGAGCCCGCATCTGCCTCCCACGCTCCCGCAGCGGCGAGGGCCCGCGGGAGGCCGGGCGGAGGGTGCGGGCAGGCCGGAGCGCGTGGGCTGGGTGTAGGAAGCGACGTGAGGGAAAGACCCCAGGACAGAATGAACCAACGTAAATTTTTGACGGGAAAGGTATGCTCTGACGCCTTTGTTGGGGCGCTTGGGGGGCTCAGTTGTTGGGCGTCTGCCTTCAGCTCGGGTCACGATCTCAGGGTCCTGGGATCGAGTCCCACATCAGGCTCACTGCTCAGCGGGGGGTCTGCTTCTCCCTCTGCCCTTCCCCCTACTCATCCTCTCTCTGTCAAATAAATAAAAATAAAACCTTTAAAATGTTGACCACACTAGGTTTTTCTGTGAGGATGCAATGACAGGTCCTGTAAGGAAACTTATGGAATTGAAGAGCCCAAATAATGATTCAGTTCTCAGCAGGGGACCCGTGAGGCTGGATGTCGACCTCCCCCCACAGTGAGAGGCTGCCCATCTGGGGGTGAGAGCCAGGGAAGGTCCTAACTACCCCAGAGATGGCGGGAATAAGCATCCGACCACCAAGAAACCCTTGGAACAAGTGGGCCGCGTGTGAGAAAGTTGTCAGCTTGGCTTGGAAAATAAAGGACCCTGGCCGGCTGCGACTTAGCCCCTGGAAATATGAACACCACACCTTGTAAGAAGAAAACGCCTCCGCCTAAATGTGGCTGGCGTGGGTGCCCACCGAGCTGCCACGCTGCTGTTCTGGAAACAGCTTCGTCCTCCCCACCAAGAACAGCCTCTACCCTGGAGTCATTCCAAGACCTACTTGTTTTTTCCTTAATAAGGATAATTATCTCCAAAAAATCAAAATGACGGAGTGGTCATGAGGGGTGCAAAGATGACCATTACATGGTTTGCATAAAGTGGCTTGTGTGCCTGGAGACTCTGGTCTTTCTTTAAGGTGCAGGCAAGGAGGGCCGTCTCTGCGGGGGCGGCCCAGCGATCCTGCTCCTGCCTCGGCCGAGAGCGCCAGCGTCCCAGCCGCGGGGACGCGGACTCCCCAGACCACACTTCCGACAGCAGAGTGGCCAACGAGACGCCCCTTTGCTTCTCGGCTGGATGAGCGGCTGCTCCCATGAGCCTAACGACCATTCCCGTCTTTAAACCAAGAGCCCGGTCTGGTATTTAACGCGTTCGATTTGCTACGAGAAGAGCTTCCCAGTGAGCACGCCCCTGCTAGGGGGAAATGGAGAACCGTCTCTGCTCACAGCGCCTTTTACCAAGGAGCAGCAACACCAGACTGGACGTGCGGGAACGGCCCGCGCATCATAGCGCACGTGCGGGAACCGCACACGGCCCGGTTCCGGAGGAATGCAGTTTGTATTATCGGGAAAGAACGCGCACAGAGTCGGGACCCGCAGAGCCAGAGAGCAGTGTCTGACATCGTGCGGCATGATGGAGACCAGCTAAAAACAGCAGTCACGGAGGGCTCTCCATGCTCCAAGCACCTGCTAGATTCCTTATTTCCTGTGAAGAAAAATCTCGCCGGCCACTGATAAGGCCTGACATCGGAGGCAAGAGATCCCAGCAGATGATGGAGGGAGGGAACTCCTTCTGGTCCGAGAGCACCAGGGAGCATGCAGTTCAGGGGTCCACTGAGCTCCTTCCAAGGGTAAGACATCACGCATACAAAAGGTACTTAACTAGGAATCTGCCTGGGGGCTTGCAGTTGACCCCTGAGGTCTCTGTCTCCCTCTCTCCTCATCCCAAGATGCAGGAAGGAGCCCGATCCATGAGACGCAGAGCATGCTGACCACACAGAGAGAAACACGGTGGGACAAAAACCACAAAAATCAAAAGTCACAGGCTCCTTGAACCTGCGTCGGAAGGAAGTCACTGGGGAGGCCGGCGGCCGGGAGACGGCCCCGCACGCGGACATCTCAGCAGCAGCAAAGGGCGACGGGTAGGGCTGTCTTCAGGCAGGAAAGCAGCCTTCATCCCCCTCCTCTTCCTCTGTCTTAGCTACTTAGTTCCCAGGGTTGCCGAACAGATCAAGACATGGCTGCATGATATTCTAGTCGTTTCTATCCTCGTACATAAACAGGAAAACATCTTTGCTCAGAATTTAAAACCCTCTTTACTGACGCGAGTGCAAATAAAGCAAGAGCCACACTGTTCTAAGCGGAGTTTAGAGACCAGGATCAGACATGTGCTCTGAGCTAAGGACATTAGAGACGGTTTTCACGGGTCTCTAGGGCATTGGCTAAACGCACACAATCTGGAGATATTTAAAAGAAAAAAAAGAGAACCAAAAGGAAATAAAACAGCGAGTAGCTTTGAAGCATCTTACACATGCCGTCGAATTCACCCCATGAGGCCAGAGCTATGTCTCTAAACTCCTTGGTCTCAGGAGATGAGCCGAGCTGCGGGACCCTCGCCTGCCGGGCTGGCTGCTCTTAACCCCACGTCATTCCTGGAGGGACGCGGGGTCCACCGAAGGCTTTAGGTTCAACTACTGCCGTCATCGTTTCTGGCGCATCATAAACACTTACGTGCTTTTTGGTGAAAGACGGCATCCATAAAACATCTTTTGTGAACATATTTCTAATAATTATAAGATGAAACTCACTGCCTCTGTTTGATTTGAAAAACTTCTTTGTAATTAAATTCACTCGATGCGAAGACTGAGCTCATGTTTTATTTAAACCTAAACTTCAGCTTCTTGAACGGTTGATTAAATTCAAAAGGAATGCCAGAGAATGACATTCGAGTTACTGCTTTCTTTTAGGGAAAAGCATTAAAGGATCCCTTTGGTTCAGAAGTTCTGATTTTAGGGGACAGTGTTTGCTTCTCTGGAAGGCCGGCTCTTGGACCTGGCACCTGAGCGTCGCCAGCTGCCGGTGCCCCGGGAATGCTCCCTGGGGCCCCGCACGGCTGCCGACCGCAGGCCCTTGGG
Source organism: Potos flavus (assembly GCA_028534135.1). Classification (NCBI taxonomy): domain Eukaryota; kingdom Metazoa; phylum Chordata; class Mammalia; order Carnivora; family Procyonidae; genus Potos; species Potos flavus. Next base: position 754,990 of record CM052886.1, read on the forward strand.
GCGGAGGGTCCCTGGCCGGTGCTCTGAGGCCGCCGCCCTTGCCCCGTGGAAACAGAGCTGCGGAAATCCTTTCTCATTGGGAACCTGCCAGAACCTGCCGGAAGGCTCCGAGGGCTGGCGGACGGCTCTACTCACCTTGGAGCTGTCGGCCTTTGTACAAATCCCTCGTTCTGGTCGGGTGAGCCCGGGCTGTGTTGTCGCATTTCGGCTGTTCGTACCTGGGTGGGGGGAACGGAAAAACAGGTTTGACACGTGGAAGAGGATGCTCTCTCCCGCTTCTCCCAACCCGCCTCGGCCCACAGCACACCTGCGGCATCGACCTCTCCCGCTTTAGGACCGTTTACGACCTCTGTGACAATCCACCATAATAAGCTTACAGTTCCCAGTCCGTAGGAAGGAGCACGCCGCACACGGCTGCCGAACGCCACCACCTCCTCGCCCCCACCTGTCCCGGGATTTGCACGGTTCGGGGGGAGGGGCCGGGGGAGACGAGGCCACGGGGGCGGCCCGGGAAAGAAGGCAGAGTCGCAGAAAGAACCACAGAAGTTCGCATTTACGTATGACCGGAAGACCAGCTAGATCTAAGTCCGATCCATGAAGCTACAAAATGTTGTCCCTGTGTTAACGGGAAGGGAAGCGGAGGGCAGGGGAGGGAAGAGGAGAAGAGAGAGAGAGAGAGAACCACGTGGCACCTCCGGCGAGTGAAGAGAAACTGCGGAGAAGTCCTGACAGGCGGGTCCTGACGTGGGAGCAGGAGGCGTGGGTGCTGCTGACCCCCCACCCCCCGTGCGAGGGGGCATCGTGGTGATTCGGGAGCTGACAGATGCAGGGCCCCTCTCCTGACGGGCTCCCCACGCAGGCCCAGGCCCCTGGGGGTGCTCATGGGCCGCTCTTCAGGAAGGCCCGTGGTCGGGGCACTGGGTACCACAGACGGGGGAGCCCAGGTCATGGAGAGAACCCCCCGTCCAGTGGGGACACTGACAGAGAGAACCCGCCGCCCCCTGGCACCTCATGTAGTTGAAGGGTGGACAATGTGACCCGGTGGGCAGGGGTGCAGCTGGAATATTCTGGGCTGAAGGTCTGATTTCCAGGAAGTGAACAAGGTTCCCGGGCTTCTCACCATCCATCCCGCCCCATCGTCCTTGCTCACTCCCCAAGAAAGCGATGCGAGCTCGCATTTTCTTCATAGGGATCATTCCAGATTCTTATTTTTCCTTACTTTTTGTTTTCCCAAAATAGGAAATAAAAGAGACTGAAAGGTGTCCCCGAGAGACACACTTTAAGTGTCCTTCCGCCGGTGGCCAGTCCTGCGGGGCCGGCCGGGTGCGGCTGAAACAGAGCCAGGGACCCAGGCGCCTGTCCCGGCCCTTCTGCCCGGAGTAGCCTCTTTGATGACAGAGAACGTGGCACCCACTCCTGCAAACGTAATATGTCTTTTTGAAATGTGGTTTTTGAAATTAAAGTACCCCTGACACACTCCGGCAAATAGCTAAGCTATCATGTTTTAACCAAAAGCCATTAACTCATGTTCTTTTGAAATGCAGTGGGGTTCCGTGCGGACGGCAGAGGAGCCAGAGTCATGAGAACGCGAGCAAGGGGAGAGGGGACCCGCGTCTCAACCAGGCGGACCCCTCTCCCGCCAGGCACCGTGGCAGGGGGACAAGAGCCGAACATTCGCCAAGAGGAAATGAGCAAAAGCAGCCAGCCCACGGAGGGGCTGCCCCTGTTTTCATGGACACATGCTAAATTTGGAGAACTCTCACAATTCCAGGCTCTGGGTCAGTGTCTGGGGGGTTGGAATAGGTTGGAATTGGTACTTATGTCAGAAGTGACATCTTCACAGCTGACGGCCATCAAATGGGAGCTGTGAGAACACAAGCAGGGTCCCCGCCCCTGATGGACGAGCTGGAGACTCAGGGGTCCGGCCACTCCTGGGACGTCCTGTTTGTAGGAATGTCCGAGTGCAGCTCAGGGACGGCCATGGGTGCTCTGTTGGGTTAGAAGCCGAAGGAGTAATAGGAACTCTGTGCGAAGCCTCCAAAATGCCAGAAGTCAGCGCCGGCATCCTTCGCGCGGGTGAGAAGAGACCGTATCGTTTCCAAACCCCTGCTCTGAATCTTTACCTCTGCAGCAACCTGGAAGCTAGCCGCACTGTCATTCTGCTTTTGTTCCGAATTTGACCGGGACATGTCTTAAGAATCCCAGCACTTTGCTGATATAAAAAATGTATATTTAAATGACAGTACTTGGCCCTTTCAAAGAATACTGGGAAATGCCTTGACTTGCAGAAATGGCAATCTCAAGAAATAGAATTAATGCCTTTGACGTCTCAAATAAAAAACTTCAAATTCAGTGTTGACATCCATCACGTTCTTTTCAATAGTGCTGAGCTTATTTGTATGAAAAAAAAAAAATGATCACCTCTTGCTTGACTATCTCTTTCTGCCAGGGAGAAATGCGATTTCACGCTCACGCGGCCACGCGCACTCAGCCAGTAAGAGACGGTCTCTGGAGTCGGGGGACGCGGGCGACGTAAGAACAGCCTGGAGCCGGGGGCAGGTGGTGAACCCGTCGCCGGCCGCGTCATGGCGGTGAAGGGGGGTCTCTCCGCTCTGGGAGCGAAGGCGGTGGCAGTCGGCCCGCTCCACGCTTCCTCCGACCGCGCGTTCCAGCTCTCCCCACGACACAGCAGCGGCCAGGTTGGAACCTGCCCCTCTCCTCCCGGATCCTATCCTGCCACGCGTGGCATCGGCTCAGGCAGGTGCCCAGGCTCCGGCCCGCAGGCAATCCGTGTGCTGTCGCCAACATGCCAGTTCTGACACCGAAAAGCAGGAGGACCGGGAAGCGCGTCTGCACCGGGTCCGACTCGCGTTTCCACCCAGATGACCACCCCGGTTAGAGACTCCATTAGAAGGAGGCAGCCGTCTACGCTGGCGGGCAAACCGTGCAGGCTTATAGCCCTCGGCACAGTCTACGGCAGAATCCGTGTGTCTCGATGCTCTTGCTTGGCGACACAAGGAAAAGGAAGCTGGCTTATAATGATGATGCATTTTATATTTACGGCTTCTTTCTGTCCTGGATTTTTAAATTATTCTTCCCCATCAGCAAATATAAGTAGGAAGGATAACTGAGGGAGGAAACCTGAATCGTCCACTCAAATATAAAGCAAAACCATAAAGCATCTCCCTGGAACTGCTTATTTCAGGAAATCATAAGAAAGTAGCACAAATGCGACAGTGGGTATTTACACAGGAACGTGGGGGACTTCCTCAACGATGCTGGTCAGTCACAGGGAACCACGGCAGGTGTGGGCCGGTGAAGCTGGCCAGCAGATTACCAGATATCCCTTAATGTCGATAATTTTGACTAATTTCCCAACATCTATGTCTCCCTAGAGATCAATTTAAACTAATTCCACTTTTCTTGCCAGTGATGGATTTAGCCATGGTCGTATGATCCAATTCTGGCCAATAATCCAGGCATTAAATTTGCTAGGGGACTTTTAGGGAAGGTGGATTGGCTTCCTAAGAAAGAGCAAGAGAAGCAGTGTATCTTCTGAGCGCTGTGGTGTCTGGATGAGATGCTCGGATCTCAGCAGCCACCTGGGACCATGAGAAGAGTCTACTCAAGAGTAAAGACAACTGTGTTCTCAGTGACATCACCAAATCACAGTGTCAACTGAAATGGCGCTTTCTCCATCTCTGTAATTCTTACCTGAGGTAATACAGTCCCTCGTTTATGCCTACTTGTCAGATTTACCACTATTAGAAATGAAAAACTTCCTAATCGATATACCCTACCTTTGGGCCAAAACAACTGGATTCTGGCGCAGGGACCTCTGCTGTGCAGGCAGTGCTCACTCCCTCCGTCTGGACTGCGCCCCCGCCTACATCCGTCAGGTCGCGCCCCAGCATCTTCAGGACTAGACCAACATCAGCTTTCTGGGGAGGGTCCCCCACCATTCGATTCAAGTCGAAGCCCCGCCCCCCCAGCATGCCCTCTCCTCTTTCTGGTTTACTTGTCGCTCACCAGCATATTTCCTTATATTTGGCACATCTACTTCTCTGCTCTGCCTACGGTCTGCTTCCTTCCACTGGAACAGAAGCCCCACGGAAGCATGGATTTTTGTCCGTCTTGTTTCCGGTATGTCCCGACCCCTAGAACAGTACGCACGACAGTGAGGGCACTGGGGTGGTGGCCTGTCCTGGGTCCGGTGCCAAATGATGGGAATCACAGTGGCCCTTCCTCCATGAGCAGTAGGGCTGGTCTGGGGGTGACGGTCTGAGTAATTCCAGTGAGGGGAAGCCCCCTGAAGTCTGTGGGGAAGGCTTTCCTTGCTGTCAGAAGGAAGCACCATGTTGGACGATGCTTCTAGAAACCCCGTCAGGGATAAGTCCAAAGCAATCTAGTACGTCAAAGATGGCAGAGCAGGGAGAACAACCAAAAAGGCTTATTAAAGTATGCCCTTGAACTGCTGAGATAACCTGAACTTCCCTTCACTTTTGAGGGGTGTGAGTTGCTGAGATTTGAGGCTATTTGGATGTGAGGATTTCCCTTTTGCTACAACAGGAAGGGGTGCCACTTGCTCCTTCCCTGATATTTCCCAAGTGGGACAGAAAGTCCCTGAGAGAGGAGACCTGCTCTGTTGGTCAGCGCTTCTGCAGTTCCTAGAAGAGTGATGGGCTACCGCTGACCATCAGCATTTGGGATGGATGGATGGAAGGAAGGAAGGAAGGAAGAGAGAAAGGAAGAAAGGAAGGGCTGGTGAGTGGATGGATGGATAGATGACTGGATAGATCGATACATGGATGGAAGGAGGGGTGGATAGATGATAGATATATAGATGATTGGATAGATATATGGATGGATAGATAGATGACTGGATAGATAGATACATGGATGGAAGACGGGGTGGATAGATGATAGATATATATATGATTGGATAGATATAAGGATGGATAGATAGATAAAAGGATGGATGGAAGAATGGAATGTTTCCTCGAAATATCTCATGGTCACACTTGAAGAATTGAGGGAAATAATTTAGGAAATGTCAAAATGCCTGTGCCTAGGTCCTAGAGATGAAATTTCGAGGGGCTAAATTTGATAACTTTTGAGAGATATTTTTGTACACTTATGAATTATTTTTACATAAATCTATGAACGTTCCAAAAAAAATCTATGAACATTCCAGATCAATTCATATAACAAAGAATGGCAAACACATCTTCACTCGTGTTTTTACAAGTTCCATGAGTAGTTCGTGTGCTTCAGGTGTGGTTAGGCAACCGTTTGCCCAAACTCACAAAAGAGGAGCAAATGCATGTTTTGTATCTCAGACCTCTGCATAGCGGTTGTTGTTCCCGCCTTTGCACACTGTCTTTGTTTTCATGCCATAGAAAGCCTTTTTGGGAGATCGGTTCTTTCAGCCTGTGAAAGGCCTGGGTCCCTTTGCCAAACCCAGAAGCCCACGGACCCTTCAGGTGCTATCTGAGTGCCCACCGTGCCGGATCCCAGAGCCGGTTTCCCCAGTCCCGGTCTGCGTGAATACATTGCTAAAGAGCTCAGCCTCCACGGCTCCCTGCTTGTCGCTCACACCGGCAGCTCCTGGCGGCCATCAGAGGACGGTTTCCTCCGGCTTCTGATGGCCGGAGCTGTCAGTTTCTGCAGGCAGCGCGTACGGGGAAGTGAGCGCATGGCTGGCACGGTCCAGCAGCCATGCGAGGTCTGGGCGCCGGGCACCCACGCTGGAGGCCCCCACAGGGGGCCTGCGTCCCCCGTCTCCTCCCTCCCCTGGCCCGTGGGTGCAGCTTTACCTGGTGGACGTGCCAGGGATGGGGCGTCCGGTGTCCACGAGGACACACCAGCAGTAGCCGGTTGAGGGGTGACACTGTACCGGCTTGTAGAGGCCACCATGGGCGCACTCGGGGATCACCACGTTGTCATTCTTGGGCTGCCTGGCCTCCTCCAGGGCCGACTGCTGCTCCTGGTCACACGAGGACACTAGGGGAGGAAAGAGGGGTGTGAGCACACAGCGCGTAGGCGGTCCCATGCGCAGTCCCTGAGGGTGCGCCTGGGAAGCTGCAGGGCCCCGGGAAGGAAGGAGCCGCGGCTGGCCAGTCGGAGGGGCACACAGATCAGAAGGCAGTCTGGGCGCGGCCGGCCCACACGCCCCTGGGGCCTCCCCCGTTACAGGTGGGCAGTCTGGACGCACGACTGGACCACAGGAAAAGCAGGACACGGGCCTGCAGCCAGGTTTCAGCCTGGGGCATAAGCTCTGAGGCCGTTTGCAAGTATTTTCCAACATTTTTTGCAATCTGTGCTGGACCTAGAATCATGTTCTACCTCTTTTAATGTTGTCACCAAGTTTCATAGAAGATGATGCTGAAGCAAAGGGAGTGAAAGTCTACGTGCGCGGCTTATTCTGAGCGCAGCGGAACCCAGTCTCAGCAGTGAGCCCAGGGCCACTCGGCGGAAACAGCCGCAAGGAGCATACACAGAACGAATCCTCGAAATGCAGTGGAAACGCTTGCTGTGAACGACGAGAGACACAGCCTGACAGCATCTAGCACTCAGGTAACAAAACATTTGCTATTTAGAGTTTTCCATGTCCTTGAACTGCCCTCAGTCATTTTGTGGGTTTTCTCATTTAGCCACTGGGTAGATGAGAAAACAGAGGACCGCACGAGTCATGCGGGGAAGGCCACACAGCTGGAAAGGGGCTGGCCCAGAGCACAGATCCGGACCAGCGACCTCAGAAGCAGGCCGTCTGATTGTGCAGCCCGCCTGCGCCCCATGGCCGCCGGGCAGATGGAAGTCTCACGCCATCGGGGTAGCACTGACTTAAATAAGCCAACTGCAAAACAGTACGGAGGTTCCTCAAAAAGTTAACTACAGAACTACCCGACCCGGCAACCGCCCTTCTGGGAGTTTAACCAAAGGGTACGGAAACGCTAATTCAAGGACACCTGCCCCCGACGTTCACAGCTGCGTTGTCAACGATAGCCAAGCTATGGAGGAGCCCAGTGCCCGTCAGCTGATGAATGGATAAAGAAGGCATGGTGTGTACACAATGGAGTATTATTCGGCCATAAGCAAGAACAGAATCTTTTTGCTGCATTTGCGATAACGTGGATGGAGCCAGAAAGTATGACGCTAAATGAAAGGAGTCAGTCAGAGAAAGACAAACACCATGTGAGCTCATTCATACGTGGAATTTAAGAAATAAAACAAAGGAACATAGTGGGGAAAAGAGAGAGAGAGAAACTAAGAAGCTGACTCTTAACTACAGAGAGTGCACTGACGGTTACAGAGGGGAGGTGGGCAGGGGACCGGGAGACCGGTGATGGGGACGAAGGAGGGCACTTGCGATGAGCACCGGGTGACATGTGAAAGTGTTGAATCACTACATCGTACACCTGAAACTAATATTACACTGTATGTTAGTGAACTGGAATTTAAAATAAAATTTGGAGGAAAAAAAAGAAAGCTCCCAAGTGAGCCGATCTCTTGGGATATTCACAGCCTAGCCTCATAACAGGGTGAGTCCTGTCTACTCAGTAGTCCTCAGACGGTAATGAGTTTGAGTCAAATGAAGTAAAACATGGAGAATAACTTTATCCTTCACTATCAAGTCACACGTGGCTTAAAATATAATTTAGGAATATTCAGCATATTTCCAATATTCCTCTTCTGGATCACTCCAGCCTAAATACATGACGATAAAAGTGAACAGTGGCAAGTTAAATCCCCCTTCTCACACATTTTAAAGAAAATGTGGGCACGTGTCTGAGGTTCGTCTTCGGAGTGCGGCTTCTCCGGACTCTGGACCACTGAGCAGGCAGCAGGGGGAAGGAGCGGACGCAGGAGCACTCGTCCAGGAGGCTTGAGGTCAAGGCTAATCACAGCGCTGCCGTGTCTCGGAGGCGGGAGAGGTAGGGCCCCCAGTCACGGAGGAGCTGCCGAGAACTGAGCCCTGCATCCACGGCCAAGCACGCAGCGAACCACAGAGCGGCCCTCCACCCCAGGGCCCACACACCCTCACACGGGGCTGCCGTGTGGCGTCTAGAAAGGACATTCTTTCACTTTCAGGTTTCTTCTTGCAAAGGAAAAGAAAAGAAAAGAATGCACCGAGTGAATATATTTGATATAAAAATGTCTATAGCCCTTTTTTGCCTATAAAGTGGCTTTCTGTAAATTATGTTTGAGTCCGCTTAGGAACTCGTTAGCTACAATGAACAGGGACTTCGGGACTGTAGATGTGACATCCAACAGGAGGAAACCACCGAGAAGCTAAGGAAGAGCGTGTTCCCGCGCGGGTGCCGAGAGGCGGGAGGCAGGCCGCGCGGCGGCGGAGGACGGGCACCTGCCTCGGGCCCCACTGTGCGGTCGAGAGTTAGACGCGCGGAGTGTCACTACGGACCATGTGTCAGAAGACTTAGCTATTATTGTCACTCTTCCCCCAGTGCTAACAGGGCGCCCGGCATGGATCAGGCACCTGTAAATTCCTTTTTAGATAATAAACCATGGTTAGGGTATTAATAGTTGGAAAACTATCCAGATTTTAGCCTCTCAGCGTGTACTACAGGAGGGTAATCATACATGGAATGCTGTGATTCCTCCCTTACTGACATTACCAAATGCTGTTAGATTTTTTAAACCATATACATTTCCATATATGTACTAGGAAAACCTAGAAGTGCTGCCTCTTAGATCCCCCTCCATGTTTCTACCAAAAACTGTTCCCACGGCTTCCTAGACTGAACACAGCCTCCCGAAACCGTGGCGGAGCCAGACTGAAACGTAATCAATCTCCACATCTGTCCAGATCTACGTTGTGTGCGATAATCCCAGAGCCCACGAATCATTCGACTGTCACAGCAGGTGCCACGATCATTTTCACGGATAAGAGAGAGAAGGAAGAACTCGGCCCTTGGCTGCACTGCGCAGCTCACGTTCCTAGCGGCGGGCGCTCTGGTCGCGGTGGAGAAAGCCTGGTTTGGAGACCCGTCCCAGCGGCCAGGGCTCCAGGCTGGTCCCGAACAGCCGGGGGGCACCGAGGCCGGTCTGCGGGGTCCAGCGCTGGGTCCCGCCGCGCCCATTCGGGTGCTGTCTGCCGGGCACGTGAACATTGAGGAGGCTGGTGGATGGTCTCTGGGGCATGCGGACCACGGAACCCACTCCGGGCCCCCGGGCAGCAGCTGTCTGAGCGACCCTCCACTCAGCGAGGCCTCCAAGGATTTCCAGTAAATTCCTTGTAGCTTTAGTTACCCAGAATCAGTTTGTTTGTTTGTTTGTTTGTTTGTTTGTTTTGTCTATAAGTTAAGAACTTAAACAACAAAGTTCTGATCCATGAACAGTGTGACCTCAGCACTGGCATTTGGTTTTGATTTCTGAAAGAACACTGAGGATCTGTGTGCCCGACACGCCCTGGTTGAAGACCCTCCCTGTGTCAGACACCATTCCAGGTGCCGGTGAGACAGCCACGCAGGTCACTTCCAAGTGCACGGAAACAATTCGTGGCCACTCCATGTCTGATAACACCACCACCTGATTCTCTTAACATTTCAATTTGTTCCTTTTGAGTCCTGTCCTATTCTGTATACTCTAGATTTTGCTCATCAAATACATGGATACAGAAATAAAATCCAACCGTGCACTACATGGTTATCGTAAAGCAGCTTTCACTCCGACTCCAAGTTGGAAATTGTCAAGAAGAAAATGGCAGTGATTTGATTTCTTACCGCGTCGTCCAGCAAGTCTCCATAGATCATGGGAAGTCACCAAGGAAAACAGAGTTGAGCCCCATCTCAGGGGCAACTAGGTATTGCTTTCCAGAAACCCGCAGAGTAGTTACCCCAAGACTAGATGGGCTTTCGTCCTCGCGAGGATCAGCCAGTGCTGAAGACTGCTTTTCTAGTGCCCTGCCCCCCCCCCCAGCCCCCTGGAACACACAGCACTCACTGAAGCATCCCCTTGGATCCTTCTCGGAAATTTTATTAGTGAACAGAATTTATGGTGTGATTATCTGGGCACCAAATACTTTCCCTGCTCCATCCAAGGACATAGTGTATCTATAGAGATGGTTCTGGGAAATTCTTGAAATGTCCCTTTTGAGGATTTCATTTCATATTTGCAGATTCATTACAAGCAAAATAAGATCGATTAAGTCAACAATCTCTTAAAATTTGCCAAGAACGTTGTAAAATATAGAAGATATCAGAGCTGAGTCAGAAGAAATTCCATGCTTGTTTGCATAAACATCTTGGTTGGTTAGAAATGTTAACTGAAGCAGTTTTATTTGGTAAATCTGGTTCCACACGGGGAATTCAAACTTAGGGAAATGCAGTTGTGTTTTCTGCCCATGAGGGCTGTTGGAGAAGATCTTTAGACAAACTACTGACGACCTTTGGGAACAGAGGCTGAACAGAAGCAGGATTTCTGTGTTGGAAAGTGGCCCTCCCCACTAAGACACCAAGACGGCCTCAGCCCCAGGGAACCTGATCAGGGGTCCACACCAGCTCACGCTGGGGACACAAGATGGCACGATCACCCCTTGTTCCACGAGGGACATCAAGCACTTACAAATGGAGGCAAATGGGGAGCAAAGCAACCTAAGTCATATTTCACCACAATTCTGGAAGCTTTCGATCACTGAGACACCCCGGAGCACAGCTTCAAGAGGGACCCAAAGAGACAGGTCTTGAGGAAAGGCCAGAAACATGTTGATAAGACCCCACAAAGCATTAGAAAAGGACACAGGCAAGAGGTACCTTTTCTGGAGAGAACAGAACAGTGAGGATGGAAACAAGGAAGCTCAGAAGGAGAGCCCGGCCTGGGGAATGTGGTGAGCAGGCTGAACATCCTCAAACATGACATGGCGGAGCCAATGTCTGCCGCCGGCTGGACCCGTTGGGCTGCAGAGGCCACGGAAGCTGGGGTTTAAATCAGTGACATTATTAGAAGTCAGGTTGACTCCATTCCAAATAATGGCCATCAATGGAGAAAAATAAAGTTTGGGATTTTGGAAAATAATTCCGTAGGAAAATAATTCCGTAAAAAATAAAAATAACCAATGCATACAAAATTCAAAGTATAATATCCAGTTTAATACATTAGACGCAAATATTTCCCCTTTCTTTCCTATTCAGCAGGACTTTACTGCTATATTTTTCTCTTACACTAAATGTTGAGGAGTTCATGTATGAAGGAAGAGAGATTGAAAAAGAAAAAAAATGAACAGAGTTTTAATGTGAGGTCATAGAAAGGGCCAAGGAAGGTACAGTGCATCAGAAGTCACTGTATTTGTCCAAGAGAAACTGCCCAAAGAGAGTCCCCATTTGGGAACTTTGCCACAGGAAAAAGAAAAGTTGAGATGTTATTTAGAACTGATGATCGGGTCGAATGGATATTTTTCTAATTAAAGAAGTGGGGAAAAGAGCCTGTGGATAAATAAGGTTCCCACTCCTGCAGAATTAGAAAGTGAGTAGAAGCCTCCTGGTGCAGCTGTGGGGGCGGGGGTGAGGGGATGGGGACAGGACAGGAGGGCGGTTCTGCGCCTGTGCGGTGTCATCAGGGAAAAGGTCAGGTTCTGGAGTCCGAGTCAGGCTCCCAGCTTTTCTGGGTCCCTCAATCTCTCGTCTGACCAACTTCAGTACAAATCGAATCCCATGTCCTCCTTTAGCCCATCCTGCCTGTCTCCCAGCATGACTGTGACCAAGCGCAGTGACACTCACAGAGTGATAGGTTCTCTATGAACTTCGAGTGTTACTAATCACCCATGAGGCACAGAGACAGAAAGATAACAAAGAACAAGACTCGGAGCCGAGAAAAAAATGTAGATGCATTCAATACCATGCATGTAGATTTTGATTTAAATCCCATATTCAAGCATCAGAATGGGGAAATACTAGATTTTTCTGTAACTGGTGGATTCACCAACGTCCACGTTCACATGGCATTATCCTACCAATGACCCGGTGCACCAAGTAATGATACAGAAAGAAACCTCAAGTTATCAGTGGGAGCTGGAGCAGCCTACACGTTCTGTACCGCCTGTGTCTGGGCACAGAGACACAATCATCACGCCGCCAAATCCCGACATCGTCTACCAAAGAGCGGCCTTCCATCCAGTCCGCCAGGTCTGTTCTCACCCCGGCCACTGGCTTCTCAGCAATCTAGATGGTTCCGCTCTACCACGGCTTCACCAGCTGCCCCGCTGATCTTTGAGCTCAGGTGGGAACGCATTAACTCTTCACACAACTGCGACGACTGCGCTGAACTCCCTCCCTGGCTCACTCCACTTACTCCCGTAGACTTGCGAGCAGCCGTGCGCTCTCTGGCTCTGAGAGCTGGCCGATGTGTGTGGCTCAGACATGTGACCTCCCGGGCCACACACTCCGTTCTGAGCAGACTCCTCACAAGTAATTAGCGCTGTGGACATAGTTTGCCTCAATAGTTTTCCATTAAAACATTAAACTAGAAACATGAGCACAACCCCAATTTGTTTCCCAATAGATTTTAATTTCTACAATCATGTAACAACTCTGTATTTTTAGAAAACTACCTCTGTAAATTTGGTTGGATTAAAAAAAATTAGTTAATTTTAAAAAATTATTTTATTTCCCAAACTAGCAATAGATTTCGGTGACTTAAAATGTGTCTGACAGTGCGTTCAAATAATCTGACAACCAAAGGCAAAGTAGATTATGACAAACAGCTGTAGGACATTTATGAACTTAAAGGGAGGAAAAAAACCACTTAATTGATGATCTCATTAACTGTATACCACTTGATTTTAAAAGTATAATGATGCCTAAAGCATTTTTAAAGAAATCACATCCATTCTAAAAAAAAGAGGGAGAGAGAGACCTTCGGGTTTGGCTACATTTCAAGAATATGCAAGTTGCACATGTAAGTTCTTTTGGCTAGCTCAACTCCTAAGGGTTTCACAGTAATATTCAGGGTTTCATTGTCCACTTTCTGACAGGCACAGAATCCTGAGAAGCTCCTTAAAAACGAAAATACCTGAAACTGTGTTTCTGCCCGTCCCCGTGTCCACCACTGTAGACACAGAATTCTGACACCAGCAGCTCATTGCAAGGTTCTAGTTACTTCTTCTTGACTCTGTTTTTCCCTTGTTCCGCTCTTAGTTCTCTCTACACTTTGCAAGGACTCCACTCCTGGTCCCAAATCCTCCACAACAAGGTTGCTATTGTTCGTGTCGCGGGGAGGGTGCTGCCCAGCTGCTGGCCGGCTGGCTCGTGGGTGCTATTGTGTCCCTCTATCCACACAATAACCTGCTCCTGGAACATTCTGTTTTCTAAGACATAAAGAATTCCATAAAATCGTTATTTAACAGTGCCAATACCCTTAGAGTTCTTTGGAAACTATTTGCAGGTATTAGAAGTGGGCCTATCCATTACCCTAATAGTTCTTGCTCATTATATTTACATTAACCCGTATCTAATTTTTACTGACAAATTCTATATTCTACTTACTCTCAACTAATTTATTTCTACAAGTGAAGAGGCAATTCAGCAAATTTAACACTCAAAGTCAGCATTGTTACTTGAATCTCTGGTAATCCTTCCAAAAATATGGCAGGCTGCAGGACGTGAAATGGAGAAGATTAAACAAGATAAAGAGAAACACAGAGTCAAGACTCAATTTAGTCTGATCTGGCCTATGACTTCAGGGAAGTCATGAAAATTACAGGAATCGTTTGCCAAATGGTATCATACCAGTGTAACTCCTCATAAGGTGGTCAGAGAGGATAATGGAATAATATATGAGTATATTTAGAATGAAGGATAAGATGTCTTGCAAAATTGAAGGGACTTTTTAAAATACTAGAAATAATACTCAGTGACTCTTCCAGATATTTTAATAACATTATGCCCTACAGTAAAATGTTTTCAGTTATAGTAAAACTATCCATTTTTAGGCAAAGAAAATTTAGGTGTTCACTTTTATGAAGGTGAACCACTTTGTCAATTAAATGGCAAAACTCCCAGAAAACTGATATTAGAAGAAAACCTTCTCTATCTGCTAAAAAGCATATATTTTAAAAACCCACAGCAAACATCAGATTTAATGATAAGACTGAATGCTTTTGGTCTAAGATTGGAAATAGTCTCACCACTTCTATTTGTCATTACACTGGGTATCCTAGGCAAGGCATTAAAGGTAAGAAATAGAAACACATAAATATTGGAAAGAAAAATGTAGAACTTTCCTTAATCACATGTGATAGAATTATGCACATAAGAAGGATCTAAAGCATCTACAAAGAAAACAACTGCTAGATTTAATAAGTAAACATAGCGAGGTCTCAATGTATAATGTCAATATATAAAAATGACCTGTAATTCTACATAGTAGCAATGAATAACTAGAAGATAAAATTTTTAAATGGCATTTCCAATAACATCCAAAACATGAAATAAATTTATGAAAAGATGTGGAAGATATTGAAAAAGCACTGCTGAGGAAAATGAAAGGAATCCAACGCAAATGGAGTGAGATGTACCATGTTCATGGATCAGAAGACTCAGAGATGTTATGATGTTCATTCTTCTCAAATTGCTCTATGGTTTCAACACAATTTCTATCAAAGTCCTAGGAAGCTCTGGGCACCTGGGTGGCTCAGTCGGTTAACCGTCTGCCTTCAGCTCAGGTCATGATCCCAGGGTCCTAGGATCAAGTCCCACTTTGGGCTCCCTGCTCTGTGGGGAGCCTGCTTCTCCCTCTGCCTCTGCCTCTCTCTCCCTCTGTTTCTCATGAATAAATAAATAAAACATTAAAAAAAAGAAACAAGGGGATATATAGTACATTATGCTATTTATATGAAACTCTAGCCTGGGGAAAAGTAACATAGAATAATGGGATAATGGAATTCAGAACAGGAGATACCTCTGAGAAGGCACTGACCCAGAAAGGCCTGAGGGAGCTTGCCCACGCGATGGGGACCGTCTTGGTCTCGATGGAGTGTGAGTGACATGGCCATTCCCACTCATCAATGCTCATCTCACCGAACACATCTCACTGGTCTGTACATCTCACTATATATAAATTTCCTCAATAAATAAACCGATACTTAAATGAGTCTTTAAAAGTTTTAAACATAGGAATAAAATAGGAATTCTAAGATATAAGAAAATATTGGTCACAATTTAATTGGCAGCATGTTCTTACTTTTTTTGGTCTGTCTTATGATGGATAGTGCCTTGAATCAGTGATGTACAAAATACATGTGAAAGCCCACAGTCAGTGGAGCTTAATGAATGCTTAGTCTTTTTCTTCTTTTTTCCAGTAGGGCTTGATGTCCCGTTATCTATACATGCTACAAAACAAAGATCTCTTAGCATGAAATACGGCATAAAGAACAGGATGTGAACATCTACAGGCTGAATGGGACTCTAGGACTGTAGTGTTAGCTTTGTCCATAATAACGCTTGGGCCTCCAAGTACTGACTTCATGGTTAAAGAGAGTTTCCGTTCCAAGTGTGAATAAGACCAGCGGAAACTCTGTTTGCTCCCCTGTCCAAGGGACCCCGATTAACATCGGTGTGAATCTGCTCTGTAAGAGCCCCCAAGTTAGAAGCAGTTTTCCTGTCTGGTCAGATGTGTCACATAAACAAGTCCCCTGCACCCACCCCTCCCCCTCCTCCCCACTTCCCCCCGTACGGTCCTCAGTGTCCTCTGTAAGTGTCCTCCCTGGCCCGCAATCTCGTTATTAGTGGCTGGCCCGACTCCCAAGTGTCCGCAGGCCTGCAGCACTGCTCTGACGTGCATGGACTAGAGCTTGTTTACCTCTGACGGCCTCTGCCAAGTCCCAATCACCGCTTCAAGCACAGCTGGGGAGGCTGGAAAGGCGCCGTGTGCTCAGCTGATTCCCGCACTCCCCCTGGACTGTGTCTCACCTCCTCCAGGGTCTCCCGCTCAGGGTAATTGCACACTAACTCCAGGAATCCCAGTAGATGGCCTTGCTGGCCCATCCTTCCTCCCTCCCTATCAGCAGAGTTTCTGCAGCTTTTCCACGCTGGCAGTGAGCCTTCCCCACTCTGTGAACCATCAGGCTCGTGGGATGTCTGTAAGCATCAAGCGAGCTGGAGGTTGGCCGGTGTGTGCGTCTGACCTGCTTTCCCTTGCCTCCACTCTTGCTCTAAGAAGAACATTCCCATTTTCCCACTCAAGCAAGGAGGATGAGACATGTGGAGCAGAGCCCAGCCAAGATCGGCAGGTGCATGAGAAACAAACACTGGTCACTGATTGACACGAACATCCTGGGGTTATTTCTCATGAAACAGTAGCTCTCTACACAACAGTCACTCTAGGGTAAGCTTCCAAAACCAGTATCTCCCATTTTTTTGCATCTCCTTATGGCATTTTCAAAGTTCTCTCAAAAAGTATTCCTAATTAAGATACCAAATATTTTACTCCAAGCATCTTGTCCCGTTCCCTTATTAGTTCATGACCCTTGCTTCTAGTGCACACAGGGAATGACATGCTCACTGAGCAGACCTGTGTTCAGCAAACACAGTATAGGGGGCACTGAGCTACACGTGAGGATGCTTGACCATAGAGGGAGGGTCCACGGCAGGAGGTGGACACGTAGGACAGCAGAGGCCAAACTGGGGGGAGGGGGTGCTCCTGAGCCAAGCTGAGGGACTTCCACAAGCACGAAAGCCTTATCAGAATTTTAAAGACTGCTATGATCGTATTTGTACTTTAAGAACCCGGTGACAAGCTCTTCGATAGAGAACCAACTCAAGACTATCTTACATTTCCTTACCTACAAGGGATAATGAGGCCTTGCAATCTGAGGCCACAAGACACATGTGAGGTAAAGTAGACAGAACACTGTAGATATTAGTAAGCCCAGATAAAGATCCGTAGATGATTTAGCACACATGCAATAAATGACTAAGTACCCAATTAAAGGTGTGTCTAGACCACTGTTCTTTGGAAGGCCAAGGATCCCCCAATTTACCTCCCGAAGCCCTCGGGTGTACATGCACACTGATCCGGTCAGTGCACTGCATCAGTGAAGAGCCTCTCACCTTTGTTCTGTTGTTTTAAAAGGTATATAAGTGCCACTGGGCCTCATAAAATGTGGGGTCCTCTCCACAATACTGGGTACACAACCGCTTTGTGTGAACGCACATGGTCTAGCTTGTGGGTGCTACTAGTTTCACAGCTACATAAAGGGAGGTCTGTGAAGTATTCTGAGGTCTAAAAAGGACTTCACATACACAAGTATTTCAGAGATAAAATAATAAGCCGTTTGTTCAGTAGAATCCCACTTATGAAAACTGTGAATTTTGCACATGAGCCGAGACTAGAGATTGACAGCTGCGTAACATTTAGTGGATACGAAGGACTATGAATTTTGCAGGTATTCACTTTTTCAGTCGCATGTTAATTCTATGAGGTGGGATTATCGTCACCATTTTGCAAATTCAGTGACCGAACCAGAGAAGATAAGTCATTTTCCCAATCTAGGTAACGAGTGGCCGAGACAGGACTAGAACCAAGCCATCAGGACCCCAGAGAGCTGGTCTGGGGTGAGCTGAGTGATTTGCGTTGCTGACAAGTTACCAGATAATGCTAAAACAGGCATCTACTTCCATCTGTCACAGATGTCATTGGAGTGGTTTCCATGTTTTCTTAGAATCGAATCTCCAATTTTCACTCATATTGTCTTCATCAGTCATGGAATTTTTGTGGTTTTCTTTTTAATTATACAACACAGATGATCAAAGAAGACAAAAAATAAAAAAATAAAATAAAAAGAAATGCACCCTTACACTTTGATTTTCTAGAAATGGCAGATTGGGCCAAGGGAGACCTTGAAACTCATGGTACAAATGGAATGTAATTATCCACAGGTCCACTTGCAGGAAGATACCAGATGGGAGTTACAAGGCTAAGGCTTTGCCCGTGAGCAGCACGTATTTGCGACAAGCCATGCAATTTATTCCAATGGCCTTAATATTTGCAGGCATTGTAGGCATGGATCTCAGCTTCTGCGTATGCTCCTGTGATCCTAGTAATAATAGAATGAGGGACATATATTCCCATCGTGTCTTTTACCAACAAAGCAAAGGGAGATTCCGAAAAGTTTTACGGCTTACTCAAGATGGCAGAGCTAGGAAAAGCTGAGTGGGAATCCTCACTCAGGCTACGGTACGGCACCTCGCCGCCCTCTCTAGAAACACCAACAGTAAAGAGACAACATGGGACGCCCACTCCTGTTTCCAAAAAAAATTAAGATTTGGATGCAATTCATGGATCCAGTTTCTCTGGAAAGAAAATAGGGACCATGGGTGTCCATGCCGATTATTTTTCCCATATTTATTTCCCATAGCAACGGACTCAGACTTAAGTAACTGTGGACCTAGAAGTCGTTTCCAATCTGAAACATGAGGCCCGGGCCCCTGAGAGAGGAGAGCACAGCCGCGTGAGCCCTGACAAGGAGAAGCCGCCTCGGCCGGCTCTCAGAGCCCCCTGATGCTGAGCGATCTCCGTCTCACCCCCTTCCCATCTCACCTCTGCCTTCTCTGCGTCCCCAGCATCTTCGGAGGTTCCTCCATAGTGAAAGGCAACCTCACCTGAGTTTTCTATCAGCGACGATTGCACCAACATCACTCTAACGTGATCCACGCTGTCCCCTTCTTTGCTGTTCCTCCACCTTGAACCTAATTCTCCACGGCACTCCGCAGATCCCATCCCCGTTCTCCAGCGCCCCAGGGCTCTCCACGCTGAGCGCCCCCACGGGCCACCCCAGCCCTCCCACCATCACGG
Organism: Potos flavus; assembly: GCA_028534135.1. Classification (NCBI taxonomy): domain Eukaryota; kingdom Metazoa; phylum Chordata; class Mammalia; order Carnivora; family Procyonidae; genus Potos; species Potos flavus. Next base: position 773,797 of record CM052886.1, read on the forward strand.
CGTGGGCCTCGGCAACCCTCCCCGAGCAGCTCCGCCAGGTGCACACCTTCCCGGCCACGGCTGAGGGTGCCCCGAAGCCTTCCCCGGCATCCCCTGCTCGCTCCAGGACAATGCCCCCCTCGTCCACTCCCTCTGCTCGCAGCACCTTCCGTAGTTAGTGAGGGGCAAAGGCTCAAATGTGCTATCGAAGTGTTACTTCTTTTCCTTTAAATTATGTAGAATTAGGAGGCTGATTTTCTTAAAAGGGAGGTAGGAAAAGCAGTCTGATTTTATATTTGGATTCCTTACACAAGGAATCAGAATATTTTCCATTTTCAAAAAAAGCCCCACATTAAGACTTTTATCTGGTTTCATCTAACACAGATACAAATAAAACGGATGCTGCCGTCCTAGTTTAAAATATACTTTGTCCACTCAAGCCAACATCCAGAGTTGGCCAAATTTCTCCAAACTAGGGGCGCCTGGGTGGCTCAGTGAAACCTCTGCCTTTGGCTCAGGTCATGATCTCAGGGTCCTGGGATGGAGTCCTGCATGAGCTCCCTGCTCAGTGGGGAGCCTGCTTCCCCCTCTCTGCCTCTGCCGCTCCCCCTGCTTGTGCTCTCTGGCACGCTCTCTGTCAAATAAATAAATTAAATCTTTAAAAAAATTATCTGTACTAGTTTACTTTGCGTGTAGATAAAGGAGAGAATGGTGGGTTTTAAGTAATGAGATGAGAAAAAGAAAAAACTAAAGTAGCATTTGGACACGACGGACAGACTTTGAGAACCACACCACTATCCACACCGCACAACCCGCAGACTGGACGCGCGTCAGGATTAGGGGCAGTGCAAACCCTTTCACTGCGTCCCCTTGAGTTGACTTTCCAAGTCTGCTCCTCGTGTGCAAAACGAGAAAACCAGCCCCGACGTGCATCATCATCGAGAGAGACAGATACAAGGAGATGCACGTAAATCCGGCCATACAGAGTCCCGGGCTCGCTGCCCCCCCCCCCTATGGGGACGGGGTAGAGCGCGCAGCCGCAGACGAGCCGGCGGGACTGGTCGTGCTGGAGACCCACAGGGCCTCTACTCAATGACTCTAAACCCTCAGACCCATGGAGAAACGATCCGCCACGGCCTGAAATCGTGCCCCAAAACCCCGTGACCTCCAGCCAGTTCACCGTAATAGGTGATTTGCTGAGACTAATCGATGAAAGGACATGAAAAGCAGCTCTTTTAGGGACAGCGATTTGGTGTTACTAGACGTCACTCAATCCTGAGGTAGAAGTCTTCTCCCTTCTTGGAAAACAGGAGCCCTTTTTGTTCTTGGAGAAACTGTCACTTCTGAAAACACTGTGGGTGCATTTGCCCTGAGCCCAGATGATTCTTTCCGTACAAAGGGGATGAAGAGGGGGTGGGGTGCAGGCCTATGTGCAAGCGAACAATTCAGAGATGAACAAGCTACATACAATTAGAGCAGAAAGGGCCCTAGAGTCATTTAGGTCTCCTGACGGATTCTACAAAATTGAACGAAAACAAAGTCCTATTTCTACAGCACTTGTCAGCACCAAAGCATTTCCCATTCATTACCCTACCAGCTGTAACCACTGAGGACAGCTAAGGGTCACTCCAGGCTGGCACAAACCTAACCACTTCCTGTGAGCTCATGGGTACTCACGGATACTCACAGATACTCAGAGATACGAGTACTCACAAATACTCATGAACACTCATACATGGTCATAGGTATTCATGGGTGCTCACAGATACTCAAAGATACTCATGAGCACTCACAAATACTCATGAACACTTGTACATGGCCGTAAATACTCATGGGTACTCACAGATACTCATGAGTACTCACAAATACTCAGAACACTTGTACATGGTCATAGATACTCACGGGCACTCTCAGATACTCACAGATACTCAAAGATAATCATGAGTACTCCTGGATACTCCCAGATACTCATGAACACTCATACATGGTCATAAATACTCTTGGGTACTCACAGATACTCATGAGTACTCACAAATACTCAGAACACTTGTACATGGTCATAGATACTCACGGGCGCTCTCAGATACTCACAGATACTCAAAGATAATCATGAGTACTCCTGGATACTCCCAGATACTCATGAACACTCATACATGGTCATAAATACTCTTGGGTGCTCACAGATACTCATGAGCACTCATACACGGTTACTCACGAGTACTCATACGTGGTCATACATACTCACGGATACTCAGTTCAGAAGCTGCTCTCGTTCCCCCTTCCAGGTGAGGATATCCTCGTAACTTGCCCAGGCTCCCTCAGCAGGCCAGCTGGCACCCAGATCAGACCATCCTACCCAGAGCGCGGCCACCAGCAGTGCCGGGTCATTTCCCTCAGTCCTAACCACCTGTGCAAGAAGCTCCGAAACCACCCACGGGGTCCCCTGGGGGACACAGGTGCAGGGAAGTCCTGTGGCTCCCAAGGCTGTGCAACGAATCACGGTAGAAGCAGGACACCAGCCAAGCTGATAATCCCAACCAACGTACTTCCACTTCCCCAGGAGCCCAAAATGTGGTGAAAAAGACCAAACCAGCAGAGTCAGTGGTGGTCTTGCAGAAGCTGGCCTCCCGGGTGCGGGCTCTGCTCGCAGGACAGGCGGTGATCCACTCCCTCCACGATGCACTACTGTGTCGTCACGTCTGTGCCCTTGTCCAGCCGTCTGTCTGTCCGTGGCCTCGCTGCACAGGTGCACCTGACCCTCGGCTACACCCGAGCGCCGTTCGCACCACGACAATGCCGCTGACGGCCCCTGGGGGTGGCTGGGGGTGGCTGGCGGGCGGGCGGGGCCGGGGCAGGACAGCCACGCCGCCCACCCACAAGCAACCACAGGCCAGCCAGCCCTTGGGGAGATGGGGGCAGAGGCGCTCAGATCCAGAAAGACACCTGAACAGCACTTCCTCCTCGAGATAATTTTTCAAACAAGGACAGATTTCGAAGGGCAAATGGCCACTCCAAAACAAGTATCTCCGAGGATGCAGTGGCTCGAACCTCCTTTTCGGGGTTTCTTTGTGCTGGGAAGCCTTCAGGAAGGGTCCTTCCTGCTCCTCACATCACGTGCGACCCCTCCTCGCTTTCGGAGACACAGCTCAAGGGCCTGAGTGTGGACGCTCAGGGCTGAGGAGCCGAGTGCTCTCATTAGGGACGGAGGCTGACACATGTGAGTCCAAGGTGGGGCTCAGGCCGATGAGTCTGTTCCTTCACTTCTGCCCGCGTCCTCAGGGGAAGCCCCTAACTCTCCGCTCCAGCCAGGGGCTTGCGTTGTCTGACCTCTACCCGCACTCCGCTTGTCCGCGAGCTTCTCCACCATCGCGACCTCGCAGTGACAGGGCTCCTCTGCTGGCTTGCGACGTGTCTACGCCTTGTCCCTACTCCAGAGCGATGGTTCTCAAAGTAGGGCCCCAGGGCCCTCAGGGGATCCAAGAGGTCAGAACCCCTTCTGTGGAATATCAACAGATATTCACTGTAATAGGTGATTTGCTGAGACTAATCGATGAAAGGACATGAAAAGCAGCTCTTTTCATGGGTGACAGGGCTTTTTGCTTTTTGATTCTCCCAAGTGACTGGCAATGACACTGACAGGATGTGTCCTCAGGGAGCAAAGCCTTGTCCGCTTGAACACTGGTCACACACACTCGAAGACACAGCCCAGGTTCAGAGAAGCTCTCTGAAGCCCTCCGTGCGGTGGAGGCATAGACGGGATTCCCATACTCCAAAGTATAGGAGGCATAGACGGGATTCCCATACTCCAAAGTTGAGACCCGCTGCATTAAGCCATCAGTTGAATCGTTTGAGGAGCAGCCCCTTGCGCCGGCCTGTGTCTGCGGCTTGTGCTCATGCTGGCGACGCCGTGTGACGCGTGGGACCGTCCGTGTGTGCCCACCACAGCTGTGTGTGTGGAGACCGAGACCTCCACGGGACCGTCTGAGAGCGGCATCCCGGCCGACACGCGGGCCACGCAGGGGAGCGCCCACGGCCACGCTCGCTGGCTCGGCCCCTGCTGCCTGACCGCTCGGTGGGCGCGCGGCCCCCGGGCGTCGAGGGTCGGGCTGCGTCAGGCGCTGGAGAGCGGAGGTCTGTCCCTGGACAGGACCAGCAGCTCGAGACGGGGGCAGTGTCCCGGGAGGGCCGCTGTCCCCACGACGGCGGCGGGAGCTCTGGAGGACGCCGGCTGGGAAGGAGCTGGCTTATCGAGCTGTGTGTCCCCAAACAGGCACCAGCCAGGGAGCCACCCAACGCCCGGAGAGGTTTCCCTCGGCCGCGGGGAAGGCCGCACACTGTCCAGCACGGTTTATTTCTCGGTTCACGGGCTTCTGCCTGCGCTGTGCCTTCCTCAGCGAAGCCAGGCCCTCGGCTTGGCTCTGCCTTCTTCATGAAGACACCCGGCCTCCAACGGCTTCTCCATCCTCCTCGTCGGGGCGACGAAGGGCCGGGCTTGGCGGGTTCACGCGCTCCACCCGCTGCTGTTGGGAGGGCCCCTGCGCCCCGGCAGGGGCGGCTCTGCCCCCTCAGCCCAGCGAGACGCAAAGTGTGGGGACGCTCACAGACAGGCTGGGTGACACTTGGAACCGAGGAGGGAAAGACAAACATCGGAGGCGAAGTGAAAACCCACGTCTGATGCTCATTCGGGGACCCGACATCTCCGTTCATTCTGTCACAGAACAACTGTGTTTACGTGGGAAGCCACAGAGACAGGGCGTTGTGGGTCCCCGTCCCATGCTCATGACCACTGACCTCCCCCACCCTGGCCCCGACCAGCTCGCCTCCCCCAGCCGCCTGCCCTCCTGCGGGGCCCGGGGACCACGCGCTGTCCCCGATGAGGGGAGAGAACTGAAAAACACGTTTTGGCAGGAGTGTTCAAACAGAGCAGAGTCTAAATATTTAACTTTCGCAGCTCACGGTGCACAGGAAACGGCGAGTCTGGCACCGATCCCCTAATAAGGCAACGTTTTCTCCAGTGGACGTGAAGGCAGCTGCCGGCCTGCTGGCCGCCCTCGCACACGCGTGACGCCCGGGCGCTGGTGTGACGGGGAAGGCAGAGCCCTCCTGGCGTCCGTCTGCGGCGAGAGCAGCCAGGGAGGCCAGGACCCCGCGCCCGGCGGGGAGAGCGTGGCTCTGCCTCTCGTCACTGGGCCGCCACACGGACCCCTTCCCTGAGTGAGGGGCACAGAGTCTGAGGCGCTCAGGAGCAAACCTGAGCTCTAAACACTCAGCCGGAACATTCCAGAACACATCTCTCCCTCCGTCTGCCTGTGCCCTGGGCTGTACCCCGCTGACCCGCTCGCTCCGGCGTGCTCCCACTGGAGCCCGCGGTTTGAGGGAGTCTCCGTGCACAGGGCACGCGTCACTCCTCACGCCGGAGTCCTGTGAGCTTACGTCCCCTGTCCCCTCCCTGCCGCCCAAACTGTTCTGCTGACATTCAGGCCTGCAGTCACCTGCCCAAGTCTGTCCCCCGCCCATCCCGCCATGAGCTCAGAGAGCCCCGGCACCGCTTCCCAGCCCGGGCCGGCTCGCAGCGGCAGGGGTGGGGGGCACAGGGGTCAGCCCGCAGAAACAGCTCGTCTCCGGAGAAGAGGCCCCGGAGACCCCGCTGGCAGCTGCTTCCTCTCCAAGCACCCCTCCTAGTCCTCCTAGTCCTGTAGGGTGAGGGCCCTCCAGCGAGCCTGGGCAGCGGGCGCCCACAGCCAGCCCTCCCCGCCTCCAGCCAGGGACCCCAGCACGGCCAGCGAGCCCACCCTATCCCTGCACCCGAGACTCGTTCGGGGCTGGACAGGGGAGCCAAGAGCATCTGTTGAAAATAAGTTCTGGGACTTACATAAAAAAAAATCCACTAGATTTCTGGAAGTGTGGCCGAAAACCCCTGGAGCCACCGGAGCCCAGACGTGGACAAGGCCTGCTTGGTGACGAAGCAGGTGCGAGACGGCGAGGGGGCGAGGGCCCCGCCACCTGCAGTGGACCCCGAAGCCTTGAGCTTGGAAACCAGGACACGCTGCAAACGGTCCACAGTGTCTGTGCGACAAGCACTCGCCGCCGAAACAGGAGACAAATACTCACCCTCCTTGCTGCCTCCCCCCCAACCACGCCCACCGGGGGTCCGGCACCAGCGGCGCGGGTGTCCCCCCGGCGTCCGTCGCATACGCAGGTCCCCCAGCCCGCGGGGAACCACCGACTCTGCTCCGACCCGATTCCAGGTGCTGCCGGTGCACACCGCGTCTACGCGGCTCTGCCCCGAGAGCAGCAGGTGGCCGTGGGGCGTGAGGGAATGAGCGGTCCAGTGGCTGTGCTGACCAGCATAAGAGCTCGGAAAACATGGGTCTCCTCCAGCCAGAGCTTCAGGAATCCTCAGGAAGTGTATCCCGATCACACGATCTCAAATGTGCAGACAACGGACCAAGAAATATGTTCCTGGGGCGCCTGGGGGGCTCCGTCAGTGAGGCGTCTGCTGTCGGCTCAGGCCATGATCCTGGGGCTCCAGAATCCAGCCACATCGGGCCCCCTGCTCAGTGGGGAGCCTGCTTCTCCCTTTGCCCCTCCCCCACGCGTGTGCTCTCTCTTTCTCTCAAATAAATAAATAAAATCTTTTTTGAAAAAAGAAATGTGTTCCTTAAAGAATCGTGAATAAAACCAAAATATTAACGTGAGTCTAAGAATCTTCTCTTAAGAACTGGATTCAGTTAAACTGTGTCACATCAAGCAATGGTGTGAAACAAAGCCACACAAACAACGCTTGGAAAAGCATCTCCCGGATCTCACTGTGCAAAACCATCACGCAGAGAACTTCATAGAGCCTCAGATTCCTGGACCTGCAGACCCAGCAGACCAGCCCGAGGCCGGCGTCTCCCCACTCACCTCGACGGCTGTGGCCGGACCGGGAGCAGTCCCGCGGCACAGTGAGGCATGGGGGGCGTGCAAAACGCCCAGTGTCACCCGAGAAGTCCCTGCACGGCACGTGCTGTTCCCTCCAGTTTCCACGGGATTAAGAATTTGCAAGTCATTTTGTTGTATTTTCCTTGTGCACCAATATTTCCTACAATAAGCACTTGAGAATTTTGTACTAAGCAAGAAATGTTTCCAACTGTGAGTCTAAACACAGGCCCAGACGCTCCCGGGCAGAGCCCACTTGCAGGTGACGTGACCAGCAGCCCATGCAGGGCCTGACCACAAACACGACTGGCTACGGGGTTTCTGCTTCAGGCCCTGAACTCCCCACGCCCCCCCACCCCGTTCAGAGACGCGCCTGAGTGGGGGGGGCAAACGTCCCCGCAAGCAAGAGGCTCTTGGGAAAGACGAAGGCATGAAGAGAGAAAAGAAGAATTTCTAAAAGAATACTCTGCCAAGAATAAGTAAATACAGCAGAAATAAATGCAAGGCAGCATTAGAAATGTTCCCACCAAAAATAGCAGTGTTACATTTTCCATCTGTGACAGTGTGTTTAAAATACTCACTAAAATTATGTTCAATTGTCTCCTGGCCCCAAATGATCTTTTCAAATCCTTTCCGCAGCCACGTGGAGCCCTTCCGCCAGGTTCGCACGTGCCCCACGTGTTCTGACGGGAGCGAGGCCCGCAGCAGGTGCCGTCCACCCCACCCCGCAGAACGGAGCTCAGCGCTGCTGTTCTCCCTACAACGGGGGGCACGTCGCCCAGGAGCAGAAGCACAGCCGACACCCCATCGAGGACGCCGGGGAGGGAGGGCTTCCTTCTAGCCAAGACCACGATTGAGCGAGTACAGCAAAGCTGCGAGTCGTGGGGAGCGGGGAGAACCCTGGGCCCCCCTGGGACGCCCTGGTCGGGATTTTTCAGCTTATTCGGCAGAGAGCACGGCCAAGAGCTTGCGTCGCCGTGGCATCTCCCTGTTCAACAGGTAACCTCCCCATCCTTGTTTCTGAGGCCTTTACTCACCCTCGATCCCATTCCCAGCCAACGACTCACCCCGTTGCTGATTTCTCAACGTTTTTATGCCTGGGCACTATTCTGGAGGCCGGAAGCAGACGCCCACAGATACGCCTAGCTGCAGTGTGAAGAAGCAGCCACGACAATGCCAGGGAATTAGGACAGCTCTTCCACAAAGATGCCACGGCCACTGCACGTCCGCAGGCCAAAAATGACTCTAGACACAGACCTTACACCCTGCACAAAAATGAACTCCAAATGCATCATAGACCGAAATGTACAATGTAAAGCTACAACATTTGTGGGAGCTAGTGCCGAGGAAGTCCCGATGACCTTGGGTTTGGTGGGGACTGTTTGGACAGGACGGAGGTGTGAGCCATGAAGGAGGCGACGGACAGCCCCGACTGCGTCAAAACGGACAGCGTCTCCTCTGCAAACAGCACAAAAAGACAAGCCACAGAGAGAAAATATGTGCAAAACCTAGAGCTCGTAAAAAACGGCATCAAAAAAATGTAAAGAACGCTTAAAACTCAACAATAAGAAGACAACTTGAAAAATGGGCAAAAGCCCTGAACAGACTCCCTCGGGAGAAGACTCCCAGACGTTGAATAAGCACATGGAAGGTGTTTGTTCAAAGTAATCCATCGGCAGGCAGCCGCCATAATCCCCCCACCCCCGGTGCTGCTGTAACAAGCGGTTATTTCAGAACTTGAAGCAATGGCTTGAGATACAACATTGCAATCATGAGAACACATCCTGATTGAAAAATGCTTCAAATTAAAAAAAGAAATCTTGAGCTAATAAAAAACTCTCTTTCCAACCAAGCATTTTAGAGGAATTTTTTTCTTTTTTTTGTTTGTTTGTTTGTTTTAAAAACTAACTTCTAAAATGAAGAAAATATCCTTCTTCCTCCTATGGTAGGGTAACACCAAACATGAAAACAAACTTATTTCCAAGTTTCCAGACGAGAGAGAAGACGCACCTGCTGGCCAGGACAAATCTCGTAAGCCTCCCTTCCCGAGCCAAGTTCAAACAGTTGTGAGCAGCAGGAATGCGGTTAGGGAGAGTTCCTTCTCTTCTCCTTGGCCGAGTACTCCTTGTGAATGAAGACCCTGACCTCTCCTCCGTGCTGGGTCCCCAGCCTCTTCCCCGCGTCCCCCGGCACATGCCCAGCAGGTGCGCCTTCCGGCAGGACCACACACCCCACGCCCTGGCCGGTCTTGGGCTGCACGGGCCGTGTCGAGTACTGACAGTAAAGGCTGGCAATTCCTTTCACACCTGCAGCCTAACTAAAAATTCCGTTTCTGAAACTAAAATTAAGCCCACGATTATTCACTGATTAAATCCACAAACGTACAAAGTAAAGGGTAATTATCTATTACAAGGATCTGTGACAAAATTTCAGATGCTGCGTTTTACCCACAGCAGGTGTTACTGAGAATTGCGCAGAAGCTGTGTGTGTCACCAATGGCTCACACATCCAGGTCCGGCGTGGGGGCCCAGGAGCATTTGGGAAAAATCCCCACTGGCTTAAGCGGCCGACGCATTTCGGTAGCTTCATAAAATACGTGAATTTTTTCTCTGTTCACATGAACTGTACTTGGCTGGCTTTCAAAAAATGGGGGGCAGGATCACCAATTGAAATATACAAAATATTTGTGGTGATGAAAGCAAAAGTTAAATTTGGGGGGAATTCTCAACTTTGTCTTCATCCCAAATTTGAGACCCTAGGATCATTGTCACTGTAGCTCCAAGAGGACACTCGTACTGAGGTGCATGACCGTGAGAATCACTCTTCTTTACTGAGCGCAAAAGCACTCCTGTTGTGAAGGAACTCCTTCACGGAAAGACACGAAGCATCGGGGCGGCCACAGAGGGAAGGACGAAGAGGTCTGGCTGAAGTCGTACATCAGCAGCGAGACAACCGAGGGCTAAGGTGACCTCCGTGCAGAGCCTTCTTACCGAGCGGTTTCACTTTGGGTACAAAACATCCAAATGCAAGTCACGCTACAATAATTCTGTAGGTTTTGTACTAAGTTGTATTGCCACCCAAATTCATATGTTAGAGCCCCAACTGTTCCCCAAAGTGACTGTATTTAGAGACAGGGTTTCTAACACAATCCCCTTCTAAGGAGGTTCTGATTGAGGTGAAAGGAGACCATGAGGCTGGGGTCCTCGCCAGAAGAGGAAGGGACCCCACAAGCACCCGCAGAGGAGAAGCCAGGCGGGCGCCGGAGGGAAGGGGGCCGACCGCACGCCCAGGAGGAGAGCCTCGCGGGGAACCCACGCCGCGGCGCCCGGCCTTGGACTCCCAGTCCCCGGGACGGAGAGACAGAAACTCCCGCTGTTTAAGCCGCCAGTCTGTGGGGTTTTGTTCTGCACACACTCTAACATCTGTTTGTCGGTCAAAGCCCGAGGAAGCTTTTCTCCACGAAGGCGAGCTACCCGAAGGCCGAGCCCAGGGAAGCGTATTTCCTGAGGGCACGTGGACAGATCCCACGGGCAGTAGGTTGAATGTGAATTGAGGGTATTTGTATGGTGCAAAACTTACGTTTTTTTCTTTTATAACATTTCCTCTTACTCTTCCCTTATTCAGAGTTCCTGTTGGTGTAACTTCTGACCAGATTCACTTGCTTTAAAGAAGGAGGAGGAGGAGGAGGAGGAGAGGAAGAGGAAGAAGACAAGGGGAGGAGGAGGAAGAAGGGGAGGAAGAAGAAGAAGTTGTTCACAGTGAAGGGGGGAAACTACCCAGTGGGATCGACCTCAAGGTTCAGGTGAACCTCAGGGGAGAGGAAGCAGCGAGGGCATGTCAGCCCATGGGTGAGACCCGCGGCTCCCGGGGCTCCTGTCGGTGCGTGGGGCACCTGCGTGGAGCCCAGGGGGGGCTGCAGCTTGCTCTCTTCCCCGGAAGGGGCTCAACTCCTAGTTTCCTGCCGACAGGACCAAAGCATGACCAACAAAAGAAAAGCAGACGAAGTGGACTTCATCAAAACTAAAAGCCGTCATGACCCAAAGGAGCCCATCGAGAAAGAAGTTACAGAACAGGACAAGATATTTGCAAGTCATGTATCTGATAAGAAACTTGAATCCAGAAAACATAAAGACGTCTAACAACTCAGTGACAAAATGGCAAGTAACCAAATATTTAAAATGCACACAGGACGGGGAGGGAGAGGCCACTGACAAGACACCCTCGGACGAGGACAGCCCTGGACAGAACGTGCCCCCTGCTCTCCCTGTGGGCGAAAGCAGGAAATCTGACCTCCTTTAACTGTGGGCCGTTTCCCAGGAGACCCTCCCGTGCTCATGAGCTGAACAGACTCTGACTTAGTCTTTAATCTAACTGATGGGAAGACTGTAGACACAGAATCACGGTGATGTCTGTTCTGTCAAAATTCTATTCCTAAGCATGAAAAGGAGAGACGTTTCGTTCAAGTTCATGCTTCAAACCACATCAGGATTCAAGACAACCCAGGAATTTCACTGCAACCAGCAAACCTTTCCTCGGGGCATCGTTACGTGCCCTGTCCTTACAATTTCTGGCACCTGGATCCTCAGCCTGGGTCTCTAGCAACTTCACAATGAACACGCACGCACCGGATTCTCAAGGAGCCTCCTCCTGTCATTTGCCAAGTCGGAGACTGACCTGAGGCACGAACCACCGGGACCCAAGTCCACCGCTGGGGCCGGGCTGACAAGAAGAGCCCCCGGCGGCCTGGTCTGACTCCTGCCCTGTCGGTCTCCGGACCACACTCTGACGCTGAGAAACTGACACACAGAGAGAGGTGAGCTGACGAGAGTCGCGCAGAGGGAACCCCAAACCAGCCCCAGTGACCTCCCGCCCTCGGCTTGTCCCCAAGGCCATGGGAGGGTCTCGCCGCCGCCGGTCTTCTGCTGGAGGAAAGGCTGCCGCTAACTCGCAGCCACCCAGAGAAGGGACAGTCACCTGCTCTGTCTGCGGTGTCCCCACACGCCGTGTGTGCCTGGCGCCCCAAAGCCCCTTCTCGGCACGTGGTGCACCTGCCTCTCTCCGGGCACCGCCCCTCGCCCGGTGTGTCCCTTACCACGTAAATGGCCAGGAAGGCGCAGCTCGGCTTTTGGTTTCCAGGGTGAAGACGCTGACACCTTCCTCGTCCTCACACCTGTGGCCCTGACCCCCGCTTCCGCCCAGGCCTGCTTCCCATCACGTGACTGCAGTGGCCGGCCCGTCCCCCGGTCCCACGCCCGTACCAGGTCAAGAGCTCACAGCAAACGCTCCGCGGCCGGGCAGCCCAGTCTGCTGTCACGCACAGAGACAACGTCCAGAGAGTGGGACCCCGGTCACCTCATGGCGAGCCCACCAGCTTTGGAACCAAACACGTCTATCTGATCGGCGATGCAGTGGTAGGAAATCTGGATCCCCAACTCCAGGCTAAATCCAAGCCTCTGCCACTGAGAGATTCTGAAAATGTATCTCCCTAGGAGACACCAACGAGATTCGATTATCCATGAAAACACATGGCACTTTGTCAGGTGCGCGATAAGCTTTCTGTCCATTGTAGCCACGGTTCTATCAATGAGCTCAACCGCTCAGTGGAGGAGGAGACACACATCTTCACACGGTGAGAGCATGAGCCGGGCGTGTGCACACGGCCGCCTGTGTTTTCGAGCCCGTGGGCGTGCTGTGCTTGCTCTCAGTCCCATTTCCTGTACTCACATTGAAACGTTGCATCCCGGTTACTTAACCACAGTTTGGATACTGAAATCTAAGAATTATACGTGATCGAAATTCAAACTCCCCTTTGCAACTGGGAAAATTGAATAAATTCAATTATGCACACTTTTGGAGAGATTAATTAATATTTTTTAAAATAATATACTTTTACAGTTCACATTTAAAAGAAGTTACTGGACTTATTTTAATACTTAAAGCTCTGCAAATAACCAAGATTTTATTACTTCAGAATCTGGTTGGTATCTTGATGTTTTTGCAATCCTATGTTTGAAAAACAGAATAAAAAGGAAAATGGGGGAACGAATACTTGGAAACTTAGGAACGAAGAAAGAAAACATAATTGGTATTACTTTTCCCGAGGGAATGCAATTTACCATGATTTAAAGCAGAATCAAAAGATAATTATCTTCTGGCACTAATTTTAATATGTGCAATAAAACAAAAATTATCAGCTCTGAAGAAAGCAGAAGAATGTTTCCACTGAGGGGTCCCATAAAACCGTGGAACATCGTGGGCATCACGGACATTCCCCTGGATAGAAAACAGCTGTTTTTACGAGTTCAGGGGGGAGGAAGCATTTTTCTCCCGAGTGGGAGGAGGATGTCAAAGAGGACCAAACGAGCCCCACGTTTCCTCCCGCCCACACACACAACTTGAAAAGACCAGTGAAACCGAGGCTTCCAAGGCTGCCCACCCGGCCCCGGCTCCGCTCTCCCCTGGGGTCTCCGAAGGGCCATCTCCGCGGCCCGACGCCTGGCTTTTGGAAGAGCCACAGGAAGAGAGAGAAAAGAAACACCACACCGCCAACTTCAGACGTGAAACTGTGACAGAACGCCGAGTGCCACGGAGTCTGCCACGTGGACCCTCCTCCCTCTGAGCCGCCGGAAGAGCCTGCAGCCCCCCCACGAGCCGCGGCCCCCAGCATTGGACGGGGCCCTGGTTGGCGTCCCGCCTCGCAGCCCTAGCGGGGACGCCCCAGCAGGGCCAAGCAGGGCACGGCGACCCGGGCCCGGAGAGGACAGCTCAGCCATCCGGGACCCGCATGGATGCTTGCAGCTCCAGGGGCCAGGAGGCCTCCACGCCCACGGCCGTGGTCAACAACGCCGTGTCTCCCACGGGCGAGACGTCACACGGCGGGCGCTCTTCAGGCCACCGCCTGTCCCGGGTCATTAAAAGCAGCAGCCAGAGAGGTCAGCCTGTCCGCCCAACACAGAGATCAGTCATGATCTTCACCCTCCCCAGAGCCGGGCAGCGGGCTCACCCCGATGCTGGACCCACGCCCTCCAACAGAGACCCCGGACGTGACCCACCGTGGGCCTGAGTCCCACTGGCCCCCTGGGCACCACGTCTCATACTGGGAACAAGTCCGTGTCCACACGGGGGGTGGCGGGAGGGCGTAACTGGAATGCGGGGGCCCGAGTCAGATGGCGGCTGGGTTCCCTCAGTCTTCCCTGAGAGGGCAGCCGTGTCGCTTGCCCGGCGACGCGGCCTTCACCCCACCCCTCACACCGCGCCCGCACCTGACCTCTGAGACCCCCCGTCCTGCTGGGAAAAGCCCACTGAATTCTGGAGGGCAACCTGCTTCGCTCGGAGCGGCTGATTCACATGTTCAGTTACGACACACCGTCTCGGAAATCCCTAGCCTGTGGCCAGGCCGCTGGGCTCCACGTCAGTCGGGAGCTGCTGGGCCCTGGGGACTGGGAGATGTGGGGGTGCAGCTGGGCTCCGCATTCGGGCTCCAGTCACAGGGGCAGGCCCGGGGTCCCGTGGAGGCGGCTGCTGGGGCCTCCATCTGCAGGAATTCTGTCCCGAGATGTGGCATGACGGGGCCCCGAGGACCTCACCGTGTGCCGGAGAGGGGAATGGGGCCGTTGGCCGTGACAAGAGTGTGAGCTCTGGGGCACATGCCTCCTCCTGGCGGGCACCGAGCTCAGGGGCACCGAGCTCAGGCGGGGTTTCCTGACGGGTTTCACAGCTCCCAGAGTCTAATTCTTTTCTCTCCAACTTGCAGAACCACGAGCCACTTGGTGTCTTGTCTTCCTGGCCAGTGAGCGCAGGCCCCTGCAGATGGACGGGCACTGAGACAGACTGCGGAGGCCTGAAGAACCCAGGCTGCACAGGCCGGGCCGAGGGCAGGAGCTGGGGCAGGAGGGCCGGGGGTGGGTGGGGAGGGCTGCGTCCACGTCGCTGTGCAGACAACTCGCGCCACCGCGGCTGTCTCTGTTCCCCTCTGGGCTCTGCCCGTGCATCCCTCTCCCCCCGGGGACTCCGTGCTGATGGAGCCCAACGGGGCCGCTGCCCAAGGGAGCACATCCCCACTGCGCCACGAGGCTGACTCAGGGCAGAGGCGACAGAGGCCGGGCCCAGGTGGACGATGGCAGGATCCACTCGTGGTCCCCAAAACGACAGAACTCGGAGAAGCGGCGTAAGGTCTCCCACGGGACAGAACGCCCTCCGGGTGACCTGTCGGAGGCCAGCACACAGCGACAGCAAAGGTACAGACAGCAGAGCAGCCCGAGCCCACAGAGCTCGCCTCCCCCCCTTCCCACGGTGCCCCAGGTCCTGCTCCTCACCCTGAGCTCACAGGGCAAAGCCACGGCATGTGGCCAGGAGCTGACTTCCTCCCTCCTCCAGGCAAGGGGAGCGCCAGCCACACCCCAGACCGGGGCCCCAGCCTCCCCAAACCCTGCCCTCCTTCCAGACGCTGACGGCTGGAGCCAGCAGGACGCCATCTGCGAGGGGGTCCTCCCCTCGTCTCAGCCCCGGGAACCTCTGCGTGATGGACCCCGGCACCAACACCCCAGAAACAGAGGCTGCCCTGGGCCACCGGCGTCTCAGTCCCTGTGTGCCCCCTCGGCCCTCTCGGCCTCGCCAGGAAACTCTGGTCCTGGCCCCGGGAACCGTCGGGTCGGCACCGAGGCCTGGGCAGGTGTGGCCCCAGCTGCAGGTGGGAGGTTGAGGGGTCCACGAGCCACGTCAGGATCAGCAGATACAACCCCCCTGGTTTCTGTCTGCCCCTCCCGGGGAGAGGGTGCCGGGCGTCCCCCGGGGTGGCGTCCCTCCTTGCGCCCGTGCAGGTCCACACCCCGCTGAGCCCTGGACAGGACGCCCCCCAGCCCCCTGCCTGTTCCAGGCACACGGGGCAGGACTGCCCACGAGGGACTCGCACGCGGCTCCCCGGCTGCTGTCACCGCTGCTGGGGGGGGGAGGCTGGGAGCTGGCACCAGGCATTCAGCGGACGTCGCTGGCTGTGCATTCCTAACTCCATCACGGTCACCTCCGGAACTGAGAAAGGGAGGCCGTTGGCGGCAAGGCACCTCTTCACGGCACTAAGATGTGACTTACAGACCTGAGGTAAGTGTCTACAATGAACACCGACATTAAAGCAAGAAAGACAGTGTGTGCGAGTTCAAAGAGGGACGTGCCCACGTCACCCCATCGCCCCCAGAGCGAGCCCATCCTGAAGGGCTCATGCCGCGCACATGCTGCTCCGAAGCTGGACCCCGAGGCTGCGGACGCTGACGAGGCCTGGTCCCCGTGGCCGGGACACCACACGGCGATCGGGCTGTCGCAGCTCAAGGGCGGGCTCCTGAATCTGCTCATCCACAAAGCACCCAATGATCGTTAGAAACCGGAAGGAACCCAGACCCGTGACTCGACGGGACAGAAGAGCCGGAACGTGCCAATTCCATGGGAAGGTAAGGAGGGCTCGGGGGGCAGGGGCGATCCGGGGGCGGCAGCACCGCGTGTCCCCAGACGGATGGGACTGAGGGGGACTGGGGTGCAGTGTGAAGGAAGGTCAGAGTCCTGGGGAGCAGTGGGCACACCCGGGGGGCAGCCACAGCCGGGACTGACTGAGGGGACTGCACGGCCTTACCCCCCGGTCCAGGCGTCAGGTACACGCCTGCGCTCACCTCAGCCTCGTGCGGTTTCCGTCCTCTCAGTAAGCCTCGCAGATTACCAGAACATTCCAAGTGAAGACGCTCATGTCCACACAACTTGGCTTCTTCTTACGGGACAGCACATTTTAAATAAATACATATCCACCCATCCTGCCTGGAGTGAACTACTTGTCTGTCCCGAGGTCCGTTTCCTTGATCATCCCATTGGAGGGGTGACTGAGGTGATCTCTGGGCTTCCTTAGCTGTCAGAGTCCGTAATCCCATCAGAGCCCATCTGCTGTGGGAGGCACGCACAGAGCCTGGGCTTCTCCATGAAGCGTACTCAGGAAATTGAGGAAATCACAGCGATGGCGCGAAATCGCTCCATTTCTCTGAGATTCAGAACTGTGTTTGTCCTTTTCCTTTAATTCGTAAAATGAGGGGGGCTGGGCTACGGGGTGTGGACGGTACCCCCAACTCCAGAGACGCGAGATCTGTTTTACTGCCTTCCCGGAACCCCGGTTGTGCTCCAATCCGTGTTGCAAACAATCCTGACCTCCTGGTCTCTCGTAGGAGAGCACAGTTAGAGGAGCTTCCTGTCCAGACGCCGTCCCTTACTCCTTTACAGGAGTAAAAGTGCAGCGGTCAGACTGAACTGAAATTCATTCTCTTTTCTAGTTATCTGGCTTTTTCTGTTGTTTGCTTCATTTAGTTTGTTTTAGGAAAAAAAGTAATGACACCACCAGAGAGCAAATGGAAACTACAATGGTAAAACTCTTTACTAACATAAGAAGAAACACTTATTGAGTACCCACTATGTGTAAGTTCTCATAGACAGAGGATTCTCTTTTCCTCTGCAGGGAAGGCCCCTCCTAGTGAACTCCACGGAACGTTCCAAAGCGTGCTGACCATGGGCCCGTGATACACACTCACTGTGCGTGGCAATCGTAGTCTGTGTATTTAGTAGCATAAGTAATATTATATTATTTTAGCACAAACTCACAGGGCAAACATAGAGGGACTTTTAAGTGATAAAGGAACATCAGAGCAAAAGAGAAATGCGTTCCCAGGCTGGCCTCTTCCGTGAAAGAGCACGAAAGAGTAAGGACAAATAGCTATTTAAAAAAATGTATACAGAATAGCAAACAAATCACAAATTATTTGTACTTTGTTAAATAAACGTGCCTGCTTCTATCAGAGAAGATCATTAGCAAAAGTATCTTTTAAAAATAAAAACTAGAGGCGCCTGGGTGGCTCAGTCAGTTAAAAGCCTCTGACTTTTGATTTCGGCTCAGGTCATGGTCTCAGGGTCCTGGGATCGAGCCCTGCGTTGCGCTATGTGCTGGCGTGGAGCTTGCTCGAGATTCTCTCTCCCTCTCCTTCTGTCCTTCCCCCCCTTTTAAAATTAAAAAATTAGGATGCCTGGGTGGCTCAGTTGGTTAAGCAACTGCCTTCGGCTCAGGTCATGATCCTGGAGTCCGGGGATCGAGTCCCACATCGGGCTCCCAGCTCCACGGGGAGTGTGCTTCTCCCTCTGACCTTCTCCCCTCTCATGCTCTCTCTCACTCTTTCTCTCTCTCAAATAAATAAATAAAATCTTAAAAAAAATTTAAAAATTAAAAATTAAATAAAAAAAATTAAATACAAAGGAAGCTCGTTTTACATTTGAAACCTCAGCGACAGTGGTTGTTATGTGAACCCAGGGTTGTTCGCTGCGTCATTGTTCCAGGTCATCAGTGCAATTCTATGTTCACATTGTCAACTAGCAGTTCGATGGGACGTTCTTCAGACCCTCAGAAAGAACCAGTATCCAGACACCTGACCGAGTCCAGGAGTTCCAGCCCCACGTCCATACACCAGCTCCGTGTCGTCTTTTTGTGTTCTGCTCGCGCAGGCTGATTTAAACCAAATTACAGCATAGGGTGACATAGGTAAACAGGCATTTCCCAAAACATCATTTTCAGCTCCCTGCACGGCGCAAGCCCGGCCCGCTGCTGTCACGGGGTTAGAGCCCGTGACAAGTGACAGACAGAGATGTGTCTGCTCCCTGATCTCACGGGCAACTTACTCCGTCAAAACCTGAAATCACGTCCTCTGACAACTGAAATTGCTTTTATAGAAAAAGGCACATTTCCAGGGACATTGTTCAGAATAATTTCCCATGGGCTCCTCAAGTCAAGCTCGGGGACGGCCACCCTCCTTCTCCCAGGAGACGCTTCCAAGATCCACGGAAGACATACGGTGTCTTACTCATTTCCCATGCGCTAATCACACGCTACAGGGCAAATCTCACGAGATCACTTTGGGAATCAGGGTGACAAGACCGAACAAAACTAACTCTCCATTCCTAAAGTTCGTAAGAGAAAGATGCATGTTGCTATCTTTAGACACTAGGAAAAACGTTCCCCAATCACTTCAGAGGAAAAAAATGCGAATTCCAGAAATATGATTGCAGTTTCCCTGCCATTTGTACATGTGTATCTGAGAGTCAAACCTGTGGATTTTTCCCTTTCTCATCTCAGCCCGGCGGGGGCTGCAGCCCCGAAGGACGCGTGCGGGTCGCGTCCTGGGCAGTAAGAGTGGAGCTGAGCATCGCCATGCGGGGCTGGAGGCGGCGAAGGGGCATGTCTGGCGGAAGCCGCACCGGAAGAACACAGCAGACCCGTCCCCCCTCCCCCCAGCCCTCCCACGGCGCCTTCACAGCTCCTTCTGGGTGGTGAGTCAGTGACCATTCCCACCACAGAGAGAGTGTCCCCGGGCTTGCAGGGAGCTCAAGATACGAAGACTCAGGGCTTCCCATCAGGAGTCCTTCTTGGGGTGCACGTAAGGGCGCACGGAGGGGAAGACGATCTATTCTTAGTATCCTGAACTTGGAGAAAACTTTCGATTTCTTTGTTGTTGGTTTTGTAAATGGGCATGAAAACACACGAGAAAGGAAAACATGCAAACACAGGTGGCCGAGCTGGGATTCTGAGGCTGTTTTGTGGATGCTTATGGCCCTCACCTGTGGCCGATCACAGACCATTCCCGTCACGACGGAGTCTGTGGTCCCCCGGCAGCCGAATACCTTAAACTTGGAAGGACACTTTCTTTCAGTAAGTATTTATACAAAAACATCATTTCAACAGGCCAGAGGACACATACACGCAATCTACTAAGTGCAAAGATCACAGAACACGTCCGCTTTCGCAAAACCTGTAAACGTCGTGAATCCGGCAGGAGACAATCCGTCACCTCTCCAAACATCAGCTTTAAAACGGAAAACTCTGGGGCGCCTGGGGGCTCCGTTGGTTAAGCGACTGTCTTCAGCTCAGGTCATGATCCCAGAGTCCCAGGACTGAGCCCCGCATTGGGCTCCCTGCTCAGTGGGGAGCCTGCTTCGCCCTCTGCCCCTCCCCCCTCTCATGCTCTCTCTCGCTCTCGCTCTCTCTCTCTCTGTCTCTGTCACTCTCTCTCTCAAATAAATAAAATCTTTAAAAAAAAATGTGAAACTCTGTCAGACATTCCTTTGTAGCAAATGCAATCCACATAGTTCTGAGGATTTTGAATTAAATGAGCCAAGTGTTTGGACATCTCTAAAATTAGGTCAAAAACAAATACTTATTATCAAATACTTCTATTTTTATACCTGAAGCTATCGTTTGCTTGACATTTTCAGAGAACCCTTTTAAGGAACTTCGAAACTTAATAAAAACACCAAAATCTGAGCCACATTTTGGTGGTCAAGTCACAAGAACTATTTGCATGACTCATCGAAAACTGAGGAAAAAGATGGACTATGTGCTTAACTTCAAAAAAAAAAGACCACTTCCTGCATCGGTTAACGCACTCCTCACGAAGCGACGCTGGGCCCCTTCTCACCTGAATTCTTGTTGGTTTTGTTCTGCCGACTTCTAACTTGCTCAGTCCACAGCGTGGGGTAACGTGATGCGATGTCTAAGAAACCAAAACAACACGATAATTATCTTTAATGCATCTTGAAAACACAGTCTCTCGATGAAGGATCTCAGTAGGCAGCCTAAAAGCCAGAAAGGCAGTGTGCTCAATAAATATATATCGCACATTTTTAAAGAAACCGTGAAAATGATTGTATGTGAGACAAAAGGAAAAAATAAGATACATTTTTAAAAGTTGAGCATATGCCTTTTTTCCCCCTTTCCTCATCCAAGAGTGTAAATAAAAATTATGTCTCTAGACAGGCTTCACTTCAAAGAAGTGGGTTTCAGGACCCGGGGCAGAGCCGCCCTCCGCGCCCTCGGCCTGTGACCTCAGGCCCGTGACACCGGTGTCCCCGTCTGTGACGCGGTGTCTGCGGACTCCGTGGGCTACCGCCCCTGTGTCGCACGCGGGGCCGTGCAGACGTGAGCCGCTCCCATTCCCGTTCCCTACAGAGCGCCTGGGAATTCTGCCTCTCGGTCTCGGACTGATTCATCAGGTGCGCTCCTTACACGTCATCCTCCAACCCTCGCTCCTCTCCACCTGAGAATCTGTGACCCTTTGGCAAATACTGAAGGCAATTTATGAAAGGCTAAGAATAGGAAATCCACCCTTGCCGAAACTACAAAGTTCAAAAACCCCTGGGAACACCCGCACGCACATGACTTCACAAATCTCATCTCACGCCCGCACTGCGGTGAAGACATGACATCACAGACATGATACACAAGCAGGGAACAGGACGCACACGTTCACACCCTTCCAAATAAATATTCTATGTTATCCCACTTATACGATTTCAACTCATAAATTTGATTAAAAAAAAAAAGACCTTAGTGTTGTGCTATATGAAAGCACATGGCCACATCCGCGAGCCCGCTCCACCGCCACCAGGAAGGACGGCAGGAGCCCTCATAAAGTGGCCAGTGGCCAAGTCTAGTCCACTTTGAGGGGATTCCCAGCAGCGTGACTTGCCCGCACTTCCCAGGTCCACGATGGCCCCTGGGCACACCCGCCTCCTCCCCCAGCCAGACCCTGTTTTCTCCTGGGCTCACATCTGCTGTCCTCACCCACAAATGCCCCAGTGTGTTTCCGTGTCCTCCCCCCATGCGTTCATGCCATCCTCCCCCCCATGCGTTCCCGCCATCCTCCCCCAGCCAGACCCTGTTTTCTCCCTGGCTCACCTTCTTCATCTCCTTGAGGTTGAGTCTCCAGCGCTGGGGCTGTGGCATCATCTGAATTCAGAACGGAAAAGATTTGCAAGGAGACTACAATTATGAGAGTAAGTTCAGTAAGTGTGCATACAGGATGGAAGCGGAGGGCTTGCATACACCCCACACACCAGCCAAAACCACCACCCCAGGTGCACAGGTGAGGGGAACCAGGTGGGGGCTCCCCGTAAACCACACAGGGCCCCCGGTGGGCTGCCACGTAAGGTGTGTGCTGGCTGGAAACCGGGCCCCCGAGGGAGGTGCTGGGTGTCCCTCGGGGCAGGTGAGGAAGAGACAGAAATAACATCAGCCAGGGGACACAGCAGTGGACAGGGGACTCACGTCGGCAGAGTCAGCCAGCCGGGGTGACCAAACACAGAGAGACGGGCTGGGCGGGCTGGGGGAAGCCAGATATCCTTGCTCTGCCCCCCGCCCCATTTTCCTGAGCACAAGGTCGGGATCAAAGAATCACGTCTGACTTGTTGCCCTGGGCACCCCTGCACCGTCAGCCCCTCCATCACCCCTGCAGGAGCTGGGGCAAAGGATGCGTGGCGGGACCAGAGTCAGCGTCCCAGAGCACGAGACAGCTGGGGTTACAGCAGCAGTCTACGTCACTCTTTGGAGGCATAGGTCCCGGGGGACAATCTTTATTTAATTGGTAGAAAGCCTTTCTGGGGGTTCCCTGGTAAAGCCGAAGGTTCTAGAGAGTTCCGCGATGTGGCAGGAAGACATGGAGAGCAAGCGGCTGGACATCTGCTCTGGGCGGGCAGGCCCCCCCAGGGGTGCAGTCACAAGGCACTTTGTGGGGCTCCCAAGAGCCAGCCCGGTGCCTTTCCCTCACGCTCGCTCATGGGGTTCTGTTACAGAATAATTTCAGGATTAAAATACACTAAACAGCGGGGGAGATAAGGACCGGCCACAAGGCTTATCTGGGATTCATGACTTTCCCAGATGTCTGGAGAATAAAAATGAAGTTTCTCATAAACTCTTTTTGGGGGAAAACCAAAAGCTTTTTTTAAAAACTTTAACACACAACAATCTTTTGAAAAAAGTTTGCTTTCTGTCAGAACGCTGAAAAAATGTAATGCTCCTATTTGCGAAACTTGAGTTCTAACACCGATAGCAACTCTAAACCCATCGAATATTTTGTCATCTCCTTCCAGAAACTAAAATCAAATGGGGGACATATCTCCAGTATACTGAACATATTTAGAAGTCCTTTGACATGACGTCAGTCAAGCACATTATTAGTGTGGTACATTTTTACGGAGGCCGAGGCAGGTCACCCTTGTGGGGCCACGAGTCTGTTCCCAAAATCGCTGGATCCAAGCCAGCCTGAAATCAGCCCAGCTCACTCATGGCGGGCGAGGCTCGGGGCGCCACGGGGAGGATGAGGCCTCCCTCAGCCCCAGCCCCAGCACCAGGGAACCTCACGTCTCCTGGCCCAGGCCGCACCCCCGCCGTCAGCATAACCCCCGCCACCACCATGCACACTCGGGCCGTGTGTCGTTCTGTCCTCGTGTAACAAACACACCAGCACCTCCTGAACTCAGCCTCGAGAAAATAAAACAAAACTGGGGAGAGCTGTGTGCTTTCTGTTTTCCCCACTAGAGTTTGCAAAGGCCTCATTTTTATCCATAAACCAGCTGCGTGGCTTAATTTCAGGCATTTTCCCTGTTGTGGGCACGTCCATAGATCAAGAGCCTTCAGCAGAAGTCACGTGTTCCTGCCTTAAATTAATTTCTGTGTCCACATACCAACTCCCTAGGGACTTTTGTTTGCCTTCTACAGCGGGTTCAACAACGGGCCGCACGGCCCTTCGTCAGGAAACCGCGTCTGAAGGACTGTTTCCCTTTGTCACCTCTGCCCCCGGAACATCTGACTGAGGTTTGCAGTCAGGAATATCGTCCCTTCCTCCTCTCTAGAAAATACTGACGTGCCAGCCTGGGACCTTACAGACCCAAAGGCAAGCCGTTCATCTAACGTTCTTTTCCAAACACAACCCCTCGCTCCGGCCAGCATTCTGACTCTGCCTGCCACTGTCTTTCCCCTAGAAAATGGGCTATTTTCCCCAATTCTGAGGTTGTTCTGTCCTACATCATACCCGTCCCCATGTCCACACACCCATGTCCCACCCACCACCTCCCCTTCCATGAGGCTGCTGTGCGCACACTCCCACCAAGCCCCCTGGCACCCCGTCCTCACAGGCTGACACCGTCCCGGGTGCCTGTCCCTGTGTTTAGTTAGGGACTCAACCGTCTTCCCAGGGCAGGGATGGTGCCCACCACAGCCTCAGTGCAGGCTTGTGAGAATGGACTTGAGTGAGACTCAAGTCTACTTGGCCTTCTACCACATTCCTTTATTAATGGGTCATATACTATAACCTACAGCAGAAAAAAAAAGAATTGCTTAAAATTTTGGTACTAAAAATTTTTACTTTGTCTCGAAAACAACTTCTGACTTTAAAGATCAATATAAGATAAAGGCAGAAAACAGGTCCCAGGGTCTGCAGGACGATGGTGGGACCCGTGGGAGGTCATGGTGGGTGTGCCATAGCCTGCCTGAGACCAGCCAGGTGCTACGGAGTGATTCCAAAAGCAAACGGCCAGCTGCTCTACCCGGTTCTTGTTGGCCCCAGTCCCAGAGGACATGACTGTCACAGGTGAGAAAGCGTACCCCTCTCTCATGAGCCACAGGGATTGCCCGTGCTCCACAACTACACATAAAACCCAACACCAAACTAGAGCCCTCCCCGCAGGGACAGATCCCAGGAGGCACCTGCCAGCACCAGGGGGTCCTGGCACAAGCCACACTTCACATGGGCGGCGGGGGTCACACACCCAGCCCCTGCAGGTCCCTAGCTGTCCAAAGGGACTGACACATGGGTGTTGAATGAATAAGTAATCAACCGTATCAGTTCTCCCTATCGCACAGTCCACATTTAAATTTTAACTTAAGGCATTGATTGAATTAGCTGTTACATTATCATCATAGAAATTTATTTTAAGATAGTTACCTGTTTTTCCTGTGCCTTCCCGTTGGGGTACCTTTTCATTTATGGAACCTAAGAGGGGACAACGAGGAATAAATTATTTTGGGCTCTCAAGTGGTCATCAGCAGTTGTCCCACAAATACTGGGTTCCACTTTGATTAGTTCACAGTTCTTGTCACTTCCTGGTTCAAGGACATGAGCCATCTAGGACGCTGAGGTGACAACGTCATCTGCAGTCACGGGCCCTCGACTAGCAAACCAAAGATGAGTTCCGACTTCTGCTGCTGACTAGTTAGTTGGCCACGTACATGAGGACATACACTGCAATATGCAATAAATAGATCATAGTTCTTCACTTGGAAAATGCCCTAATCCCCTTAACACACATTTCGCCATGTTGAGGCACCAGAACAAATTAGATTTAAAAGGGAAACTTATTTTTAAATAATAAGAAGTTATGCAACCAAAGACAAAGAAAACCCTGCTTTCAGCTGTATTTCATTCTATACGAAAGAAAACTGAGGAACCGTCTTTTTGTGGAAGAATGCCGGAAAAACGCTAAGGCTGTCGGAGTAATTCGTGAGAGCATGTGTGACACTGATGTTACACTGCGAGGTCTGCCGTACACACGTGAGGTGGGGCTCTCTCTTCCCCATGAGCTCAAAACTGCAACCAGCACTAACTGTCTCCCTCGCCGTTATTGCACCTGCTCGAAGGCATAAAAGAAGAAAATTCTGCTCCGGATGAATGTGGAGTTTATGTGCTGACTGCACTCAGAACCATCCCGGCAGGGTTCACTGAGGGTCACCGCCGTCTCCCGCTGGGCTGCGGCCTTAGCGAAACCACCCCGCAACACGGCATGTGAAACCCACTGACTCATCTCACAATTTGAAAGTGACGTTGAGATACAAACCG
This sequence comes from Potos flavus, assembly GCA_028534135.1. Classification (NCBI taxonomy): domain Eukaryota; kingdom Metazoa; phylum Chordata; class Mammalia; order Carnivora; family Procyonidae; genus Potos; species Potos flavus. The sequence goes on from CM052886.1 coordinate 799,374, forward strand.
ATGTTTATGCTGAAGATAGAACCTTGATGACGTTTAAGAATGTTTATCCTGTTTCTCGGGTCGTAACAGAAACAGGAGGAAATGTGCCAGCAGGTCACCGTAGGGAAAGGTCTCACCGGACGGAGAAGTCAGCACACCCTTGCGGAGACCACTCATTCTCTCGAAACACTGGCGGAAATCACACGGCGGTGGTGGGTCCTCACCCCCTCTCCCAAAAGGAGGTCAGCAGGTTTACCTCGAGGAACAAAATGCACACACAACAGACCTTTCTCCAGCAGTGGGTTCACCCTGGCTACACTCCCGTGGGGTCTGCCCCCGGCTCGGGAGGAAACACGCCCGTTCCTCCCACCCCGAGTCTAAGCAGCCACCGGGTGACGCGCTTCTAGAAGTGTCGCTCCTGCAGCGGACGGGAAGCACCACCGTGTGCCCAGTGCTCCGGGCGGCAGCCGAGGGGCTCACCTCCCCACTGCTGCTCCTGCTGCTGGGGAAACGGTCCACGGCCCCCCGGCTTCCAAACGCAGGGTTCTACCTCTGCTAGGAAGCCCCTGGGATAGAAAGGGGGCCCCAGCATGCAGCCTTCTCTTAGAGCTTCCGGGGCCCTGCTCCGCTTGCTTCTCCCTTCAAGCCTCTCTCCGCAAATCCAGGTTTCTTAAAGAGCTTAACCGTCTTTAGTCGTCAGCTTACTGTTATCATGTGTTTCTGTGATGAGTCAAAAAATGTCTTCTACTTTGGACTGGAAATGATAGTATTTCGGTAAGATTTCTGAATATGACTATTCAGGTTTTAACATTCTGAGCTAGATGTAAATACGCAGTCATCCGATGCCCCACGCGAGAGCCTCTCCGCTGAATTAGGCAGTATTTTGTAATCTAAGGGCTGAGGAGGAGAAGCTGCAGATTCAGGGCGGGGAGGCTGCGGCCCCGGGGGCCCTCGGACAGGGCTCCCTGCACCCTCGGGCACGCTTCCCCCCGGACCAGCCAGCCCTGAGATTGCTCACCAGCCTCCGAAATTTGCTCGGTATTTACGCAAACCAGGCCACGCAAAAATAATTCCAGCTTGTTCTCAATAGTATGAAGCGAGTTTGAAGCGGAGTCAAGTGTCCTTGGTAACCTGCTCCGTGACTCAAGTATGTTGCAACAGAATTTGGGGAAGATCCAGGGGTGCTGTTTACTTCGTCTTCCAACAGCCTCTGGACAAAAAGCCTCCCCCAAACCTCACATCCTTCCCTGAAACGTCCTGTCCCCAAGGATGTGGAAGAAAGCTGAACGTCCCTCTCCGCGCAGCACAACCACTATGCCGACGAGAATCCGTGAACCCCAAACCAGAGAGCAGCTCTCACTCTTTCCTTCCGGTGTTCTGGAGATAAGGATGTGCTGAAGAATTCCCGAGAATTTGGAACGGGAGAGATTCTAGGGTGTAGGTGTGGAAAAGGGCTTCAAAACGGGGGCCTGGGGGACAGTGAACAGCTTCGTAAGCCGCGGGCTGGTTGGCTGCACCTTTGAGACCTGATCACTGCTCGCGGATGTAAACACCGCCCCCTGGATTCATCTCTCAAAGGACACAGCGGGTCCCTCCACCGCTGAGCTCTCATCCCATGTAAATGCTGTTTTAAAAGAGGTGGCATTTTAGCAATTAGGGTATGCCCTACCAGTGGAGGAAACCACAAAGACACAATGTGGGGAGAAGAACACCTGCAGTTTAAGGGGGAAATCACGTGAGTTGTGGTCTGAGCACCTGGTTCAGATCCAGCTACACTCCAGAATCCCGACGTATTTCCAGAAGGGTGCCCGACGGAGGATGCCAGGTTCCGCTGAGAGTCGGTGGTCTCAGCAAGCCCCTTCCCCAGCTTCAGACACTGTGAAGGAGGGAAGGTCTGCAGCGTGTGCAGCCCGGGCAGACGGGAGAGGGTTAATGAGGTCAGCCCACGGCAGGCGAGCACGGGTCCAGCAGGCAGAACCGAGATTTAGCCCTTTCTGGAAGTCGCAGGTTCAGGTCCAGACTTACAGTATCGCACGGCTTTGCTTCAGAAAAAAAGAGATAGAATGGGGGGTAGGGGGAGAAAAGGAATAGAAGGAAAGTGGCTGTGTTCCTCCTGAATTTTCGGGACACGCATCTATTTGCTGTGACCCTGAGGACCCAGATGGCCCTGTGCTCCCTGAAAGCCGTCTCACCATCCCCTCCAGGCTGACAAATGACGCAAGAGAGAAACCAGTAAAGAGTTTCATCTGCTTTGGGGCGATGAGCGTGAACTGGAACTTCCTGAAACGACATACCCAGCAGCTGCACGCACAGCTAGTCTGTACAGTTCCGACTGTGTGTTGGTCATTGTTCTAAGAACTTCGCATCCGTTAAGTCACTTAATGCTGACAACGACCCCACAAAGTAGGTACCATCCTTATGCCCATTACACAGGAGACTGAGATCCATCAGAAATCCTTTGTTGCTGAGTTCTACTCCACCCCAGCAATGTTAGTTTTCAAATCTTTAGAAGAAGAAAAAAAGAAAACGAGTTTCCTCAATACTGAGAAAATTGTCACAGCGGTCCGTGACGATTCGTATTTTTCTGGAGAGCCAGTCTCGGCGAGTGACATCTACACTGCAGCCTCGCAGCCGCAGTCACCCCACGCTGGGTCTCACCCCAACGACCCGCGGGCTCCGTCCTCGGCGCTCCTTCCGCTCTTGCTAAAGCTGTCTGTTTTTATTCCCTTGCCAGTATTCACCGGAACGTTTTACTTTACTCTCATTTTTCAGGAAGAGAATCGTTAAGCCTAAATAAAAGCCATTTTAAGGGAAAAAAAGGGCTCCTTGTGCTCAGTAACCTTTCCAGTTCACACAAAGCAACTCTGAATTTGCATTTCAATCATTTGGACAAAGGAATACTCCAGAGACTTGAGAAGCCAGCTGTGGCTGTGTTGTTGATTTCAATATTTGGAAATCCAGTTGTTCTGGGTGTTTCTTTCAAATTCCTCAGCTGTGCAGGTTGATCACTTAGCACCAGGGAAATTCATTAGTGAAAAACAAAAAAAACAGTTCGCTTCTCTCTACCAAGGGAACATTTTCAGAAATGATTAGGATGTTCATAGAAACGTGAAGCACTCCCATTTCAGGGAGAGGCCGGAACTACAGGCATTGTGGGCAAATGCGAGGATCACAGTTGAACTCATGTCAACATGTACCGAGAGGCCATCCGATCTGACCCCAAGCCCTCTGTCCTTCATGCCTAGACCTTCCCAAGCCCAACAGAGAAGCTGCTCAGATAAGCAATCAGGAAGGGACCGCTAACTTGCTCATCCCTGTCCACAGAAATGCAAAGCCTCCAATAACTGACCCCAAGGGAGAGAGAACACTTGACATCGTAAAAGTGCCAGGAACTGACCGGGGCCGGAGAACTGACCTCCGCCCCGCACCACGAGAAGGCGCTGGGAGTCCGGGAGCGAGGAGGTCGGGTTGAATGGGAACCCCGTCCTGATCGGGTCAACTTTCTCCACGACCGACCGTGGTTTAAGAAGGGGGTGGGGTGGGCAGCTCCCCGGCGGGCCTCAGCCATGGATGTGGGATGTCTCCCCTCCTCTGCTTCGTATCCTCGGGTCTCTAGCTCACTTCAAACACATACTTCAAGCTGAGCTCCAGGTTCTGGGGATATCGTCATAGGAGGAGCTCTCGCATGTAGCTTCAGCTTTCAGTCTCACGCTGTTCTGTACCCTTGCCAGGAATCAGTTCTTGGCCACGGTGCGTGGTTACAGAAGGGAGAGATTAAAAAGCCTGAAGTGATTTCCAAATAATAACGAATAGGCAAGCTACAAAAATCCTCCCTTGGAGAAAAATCCTTTGTTGCTGAGTTCTACTCCGCCCCAGCAATGTTAGTTTTCAAATCTTTAGAAGAAGAAGAAAAGAAAAAGAAAAAATCCTTGCAGAATAAATTTAAATCAGCAGCATCCAGATGGAGGCACGTCGACCCGGCCCCTCCCAGCACAGGGGATGCGGGAAATGCTCGGTGGGCTCCCTGTCACTTCCTTCGTCCCCTGAGCATCACCCCTGCAGAAGAGCCTGGGCAGAAAGGCACCTGCAGACCCAGGGGTCTAAACCCACAGGGTTTGGTGAGCATAGAAATCTCCAAGCCCTGAGCAAGAAACACCTGCTTCCAGACAGGGCAAAGTCTGGAGTGGGTTTGGAGGCGGCTCCGAGAGCAGCTTTTTGGTCGTCAATACTCCTCAAGGCGACGTGCGGCGCGCCGGGGACATACGCGCTCTCCCCCGGAAGGCAGGAAGTTCCCACCATCCTCTCCTTCCTTGTCCTCACATCGCTCACCTTCCACGCCGGCGTCGGAGCGAGCAGGGCAGGGAGGGAAGCAAGGAACAGCACGCTCAAGAACAAATGGTGGGAACGAGACACGTGCCCCCTTTTTACACCAGGCCAATGTGTCCCCCTTTCTCAGAACTGTCCTCGCCTGTCCTCACCCTCACGCAGCGAGCCCACCTCACCCGCCCGGGAGGTGTGTGTCCGCAGGGTCCTCGACAGACTGTGCGTGCCTTGCCTGGTGGAGGCTCAACCACAAATCAATTAGCAACGCACATGAGCGGATTCCTCGGGGGAGGTCACGTTGGATGCTCCCAGTGAGTTCCTAGACGAACGAGTCACATACGCTGATTTACTAACACAGAATCTCAGGACGTGTTAGGGGTTCACCACGTTTGGTCGTTCAGTCGTCAGGAAGTGCGTGTCCACGGGTGTCGAGAGGTCAGGGTCTGCCACCCCCAAACCCGCCCCCCCCGCTGAATCCTCTGCCTCTCCCCGCCTGAGCACCACTCAATCGGTGGCCACGGCTGGAAGGACACGGCGCGTGACTCGATAGCCGTGAAAATCAGCCGAGTGCTCGCCCCAGGGCACCGTCCTGGGTTCGCGTGGATTAAAGCCGGTGGCGGGTTTTCGGAAGCAGCAGGGAGCCGATGGGCTGGGTGGGGGGCAGCACGTAGCTCCCATTCTCTAAGCGCCTTGCCGGGGCCTGGACAAAACCCCCATCTGCTCGTGGGGCTCACGCTTGGAATTACGCATATTCTAAGTAAGGAGTTCATGGCTCATGAACTTACATCTTGGGATTTGGCTGAAAATGTGGGTTATGGAGACAAAAAGATGGAGTTTTAAGTCCTAGCTGTGTCCCTTACAAGCACGGAGGCCTTGGGTAGAGTCCCCACCTGTAAACTAGAAGGACCTAGAAGGTAATACCACTTCCAGTCGGGGCTGCCGTGACGCCCGATGCCTTGCAGGTCCCCTCAGGCCACCAAGACGTCACCTCTGCTCCTGGAGAACATCGAGGACGGCAGCCGTTACCGCCGGCCGTCCCCCAGTCGTCCCTCCCTTCCAGCCACAGTGTATCCTTACTTCTCCATCCCTTTCCCTCCATCCAAACCCTCAGGCTGATGCATAACTTGAGGAAGGATTCAAGTCAGCGTGCTGCTTCCTCCAATGACCTCTGCAGGCTTAACTTTCTCAGTCTCTTTTCAGCTGTGGACGTCGGCACTCCTGCCACAGACGTGCCTGCACAGCCTGACAGCCTATCGCCAGAGATCCAGAGAAGAAGCTTCCCCGCAGACAGGGTCGCCACACCCCACCCCTCTCCAGTCAGAATCCTCCCCCCGCACCCGGAGCGGCCGTCTGACCCCACCACAACCCCCTCCTCAGGGCCCTCGTGGCTCTCTACCCAGAGAGGTTTGTCCGAGTGCGAGAGCTGAGTTTGGTCTGTTTTTTGAATTTTAAGTGGACTCACGTGTTCTGTTTTGTGGTGCTTCCGCTCAGGACCACATTGGCGCTGTGGGTCCGAGCAAACCGAGCAAACCACGGGGTCCATCCATTCCCCAGATCTGGCTGTTATCACAGACTCGGGTCTGGACGCTCACGCATGTCCCCTGCTGCAAACCTGAGTCCGTGTCCCCAGAGCCACGCTGCACCCCGTTACCCCCGAGTGGGGGGCCAGCGGGTTCTGCTGGCGCCGCGGGGGAGGGTCTCTGCACCCACACCCCCACCAATACATCACGGATCACTTTTTCTTTGCTGCTAATGGGGGGGGGGAGGAGGTGTGAAGGGGAATCTCACGGCCATGTCAATTTGCATTTCCCTGGTACTAACGAGCCTACACACCGCCCCCTATGTTCACAGGTCGTTAGGGTTTCCTCCTTTATAAAACACTGTCTGTTCAGGACTTTTGATCATTTTTCTGCTCAAGTGTCTCATCTCATTCTCCTTATCAATTAATAGGAATTTGGGTCTTTGGTACTACTGGCTTAAGGATACATAATTATGGAATAGAGGAATGTTCCCCCTTTTGAAGGGCCTTCTGGGAGAAGTAAGCAGGTGGAGATTTGGGGGCAGGAGGTCCTATTATGACACATCGCTAACACGAGGACGTCTGGTCCCCTCCCCGCGCCCGCCTCCCCCTGCACTCGCACAGGTTCGTAATAAACACACGTGTGCACGTTCTGAATGACGGGTCCTATTGACGGCTATTGTTTAAATCTCTTGTTACAATTTTATAGCGTGTATTTATAGGCTAAGCTTGGTGTGAACTCCAGGGCGAACAGTGAGACTTACGCGATTTTAATAAACTGGACGGAAACCACTCCCACGGTTACAGCGAGTGTATCAGGGCAGCCGCCGAGAGAGGCACGCGGAGAGGACGACATACCCAGACAGCGGGTGCCTGGCTGGCTGCCGATGGAAAATGCGATCCTCTGTGGCGATGTCCGCACGAGGACCCCAGGCATCCCCCCGCTTCGCTGCATTATTAGTGAGCCTCTGTCAACATGTGAGGGAAAGTCACAGTGCCTCATGCCAAAGTTTGTCATAAGGAGTTCATGCATGTGTGCGTGCGTGCATTTGTGACACTGTGTGTGTGTGTGACCGAACACTGTGAGTTTGTGTGTACATCGTGCATGTGGGCGTGAGCACTATCGTCCCCAACTCTCCCTGGCCTCAGACTTTCTCTGCAATTCCCCAAACTCTGCCGAGTTTCCGAGCACAGGCACCTGCTCTCCCACACCCACATTCCTGCAGAATAGAAGTGTGACACAGCAGGGAGCGGGCAGACCTTTCCCAGAGGGCATCGTAGGCTCAGCAGGTGTGCGGTGACCCAGCCGCCCCCGCGGCCCGGAAGTGAAAAGAGACGCTCACTTGCCGACGGCGAGTCTGGGAGCGGTGCTCCCCACCTTCACCGCAAGCCCGACCCGACCCACTGAGCCTGGCCCACAGTCCCCACGCAAGAATAGCCAGACTTTTAAGCACGCTGTTCTCCATAACCCATCGCGTGGACCAAAAAAATCCACACGGCCACTGTGAAAATGCAGCATTTCTATGCAAATTATAATTGCTGGTACCTGGTTGAAAAAAAAATGTGTTAGTGGATAGTATAGTGGTTTGATTCCAAAAACAAAGTACTATTTGGAGAATATAAGAAATTCAGCCAATTTTGTACATGGCTTTCCAATAAAGATCTTTCAGACACAACTTAATTTTCTAGTAATATCACTAAAATCACAGAAACGAGCATCCCTCTGGCTTTCTCCTTCATAAAATAAGGCTCGGTGCCTCGTGGAGTCACACACCTGAAAAAAAATACCTATGCAATAGCATCTCCCAGGGCGAGGGATGCAGAGAGAGGGACAGTGTGTGTGTTCATGTCCCTGTTTCTTTCATTTGCTCCCTGAGGTCGTAGAATTATTAGGTGCAAATGTTAGCTCACTAAAAATATTTGTCAGCAATTTTTAGCTCTTGGATAACCAAGGAGTTTTTAAAAAGAAATACATTTTAATTTCACATGATGCACACCCGTGGCTTTTAAGCGATGACCAGTCACTGGAAATATTAGGTTTCATGTTACCGTTAATTACAGATGTCACCGTACTGGGACAGTTATGAGTTCTGGCCGCGCCTTGGCTCCCGGTGTAAATGTCTGAATCATGAACAGGATTCCTAATTATAAGATGTCTGACCTTTACAAAAATAAGTCTAAAAGTAAATCCTAAAGGCAAACGTCTCAATATTTTACGTAAAACTCAGGAACACGCTCTGTGTGTTATCATCACTACGGCTGCTCTGGCCGTTTGACTCAAGTCTGCTCTGGGAACCTTGATGCGAAGATCATGAGCCCCTTCAGAGACGGTCGGATAGGTCCCTCAGGCCAGTTAACCCCAACTCAAGCTGTCTAACACGCTCCAGCAAAAATGATCAGACTCATTTATATCATGTTTGGTAAAATATTAAAGGAAAACGGATTATTTCATAGGTTACACTCATGGCCCTATTAATGCCTTTGGTGTATCAGGCCCTCTTCCGAGTAATAAAATAACACCAATAAACCATCTGGAAATGGACTTAGAGAGAATGAGCCTCTTTTTCTTTGCAAACATATACATATAAAACCAGAACTTTTCTTTTTCTGTCTTTTTTTTTTTTTTTTTTTGCCAAAGAAAACATGTGGTCGTTTCCACTGCTGACTACAGTCTTTGTGGTCATTCCTAAAAAACTCAGAATCCTGAATCAAAGAACCTATCGGAGTTCAGACCAGATCCTCTGCGGGTAAAACCGTCTTAGAAACAGCTTTCGCCCTATTGTAGGCTTTGTCCCCCTTCCTGTGACCCCTCACAACCTCGGCCGCCAGATTTCCTCGGGACCGTGTGCAGACCCGGGCGGGGGACCAGAAGGACGGGGCAGAGGTCAGTGGAAGGCGCGGCGGCACGCTCGCGGACCTACCCGGGCACCGGGGCGTCTTGTGGGCCACGGCCGTGCCGCTGACGGGCCTCCCGTTGGGCGTGACGCACCAGCAGTATCCGGTGTAGCTGTGACACTGCACCTGCGGGCAGGGGACAGCGGTCAGCACCGGGAGGGCGCGCGCCTCCCCTCGCGGCGTCGGCGCACCCGGCGAAGGACAGGGTGGGCCCGCGCCCCGGGGCGGCAGAGAGCGTACCACCGCGACCGCCGCACCTGCGTGGCTGTGTGCCCGTGTGCAGGCTGCTGCACCGTCCTGGACGCCCACCTGCCTGAGCCGCTGCCGCCCCTTGTGTCACCTCCCGGGAGCTGGGCCCCAGGGCATCCAGGGACACGCTCAGTGTCTCCCCGCTGGACCGCAGCAGACGTGAGGAGAGGGGACAGCATCCTCCCCAACTCCGGTCCCTGGCATCTCTCCTGCTCTGTCCCCACCCTGGGGTCTCCCCAGCATCTCTCTTGGTCCCACCTCCCAAACCCAGGTCTCCCCTGCATCCCTCTGTCTCCCTGGGGTCTCCCCGGCCTCCCTCCTGCCCCCGGGGTGTCCCCAGCCTCCCTCCCACTTCCCCCCACCCGGGGTCTCCCCAGCATGGCTCCCACTTCCCCCCAACCCGGGGTCTCCCTGGCCTCCCTCCCCCCACCCGGGGGTGTCCCCATCATCCCTCCCCTCACCCGGGGTCTCCCCAGCATCCCTCCCACTTCCCCTCACCCAGGGTCTCCCCAGCCTCCCTCCCGCCCCCTGGGGCGTCCCCAGCGTCCCTATCGCCCCCCATCTCCCCAGCATCCCTCCCCGCCTCCGGGTCTCCCCAGTATCCCTCCCCGCCCCGGGTCTCCCCAGCATCTCTCCCCCCCCCGGGTCTCCCCAGCATCTCTCCCCCCTGGGCTCCATTCTCAGAATTCAACTGGGACCGGATCCTCAGCGATGAGGTG
>CM052886.1:809557-840117 GCA_028534135.1 Potos flavus
CCAGCATCTCTCCCCCCCCGGATCTCCCCAGCATCCCTCCCCCCCGGGTCTCCCCAGCATCTCTCCCCCCCCGGGTCTCCCCAGCATCTCTCCCCGCCCCTGGGTCTCCCCAGCATCCTTCCAGCGTGGGCTCCATTCTCAGAATTCAACTGGGACCGGATCCTCAGCGATGAGGTGGGTGCACAGGGGCCGACCCGCCTCACGGGGGGAGCCGTGCGGGGCCAGGACATAGCGAGTGACACAGGTGGACGGTGTGGCCCCAACAGAGACACCTGCGCCCCGGAAAGACGTGAGTGAATGCACTCGCACACCTGGCCGTGAAAGCCAGCGCCGTCCTTCACTCACCCCCCGACGCGGGCCGCGAGCTCTGCCCCGGGAGCCCGGCCCCCCTTCCCGCAGCCGCGCCCCGCCGCCCAGGGGCAGCAATCACCTGGCTGTAGGTGCCGTCGTCGTTGCATTCGGGGATGAACACCTGCTGCAGCTCCCTGCGGGCCTGCTCCTGCGTGTACTTCCTCTCGGCCACACACCTGGACACGTCTGCGGGAGGGAGGAGAGCACGCGCGTCCCTCACACGCCCGGGAGGCGCAGGCGCGGGGTCACCGGCGGGTGGGAGGCGGGGCAGAGGGGCCCCGCGGAGGGACAGCAGGCCCGGGCGGGAGAAGAGGGGGGCTCTCTGCACTTAAGGAGCAGACACTGAGGCCCCGAGATGGCCGCTCTGCTGCCCCGGCTCCAAGGACGACTTTGCTTCCTGGAAGGCGAGGACGTCCCCCTGTGGGGCCAGCGGCAGGCGGCCGTCTGTGGGTCCCAGGACGGCGTGAGCGCACCAGCTCGGGGACACAGCCTGGGGCCAGGTCGCGAGGGCCCTCTCAGGTCAGAGCCAACACCCTGGCCCTCAGCCATGAGGTCTGAAGGCCACTTTGCCCAGGAAACGACATTGGTCCTCGTGTCTGTCACACCGTCCCAAGGTCTCCAAGCCACCGTGAGATCCTGCCCTCACCCCCAACCGCGAGTGGAAAATCTAACAATAAGTCAGATAAAAAGTCAAATATCCTCAGCCCTCCTCCATTCTGCCACATATTTTCAGGCATTTGTGTCAACATCAGTATAACATACTTCGATAAAAAGTGCTCCATTTCTCCTGCTCCTCAGGGAGCCGTCTCCGGAACCCAAGAAGCTCACAAAAAAGGAAGAGTCTAAACACATCGGCGTGTGTCTCATCTCTCTCTGGACACCGGGAGTTTGGAGACAGACCCTCAAACCAAACACGGAGATGCATGCGTGTGCGGGGGCCGCGCTGGCTCAGGGGTCAGTCCCCTCCGGCGTCCCCACAGCCTGCCGCAGCCTGCGCGCGACCTCTGGGACCCGACGGGGTCGTGGTTCCTGCTGCTCGCCCCGGACGTCCAGTGACAGGCACAGAGGCATGAGCCCCCCGAGTGCCCCGGCATGGGGCGGGGGGCAGCAGCACAGCCCCGGGCGTCACCCACGGCCCTCGAGCCCCAGGACGCCGACGCCAGCTCATGTGTCCCTTCCTCGGGCCGCCGTATGATGTCGCTCATCAGAGCTTTCAGACTCGAAAAGAACGGCTTTCCCAGTTTTTCTAAAGTGTTTCCAGATTTAAATAACAAGTTGTCGAGATCTTAAAGGCCCTCTGGACTCCGAGACATACTTCTTCAAATGTGTCCACTGGCCACGATCTTTAGATGGTGACTTTTGATTGCCTGGTAGTGGAGACTGCTGGCTCAGACGGCGAGTCCTCTGGCACCCACTCCGGGGCTCCGGGCCGCGGCCGTAGCTCCCGCGGCGTCCGCGGGCCGAATATAGACTCTGCCGCTCCACACACTGGCCCCGGGCTTGGGGGGACGGCGGGCTGCAGGCTGTACTGTGAGCGACGGGCACGCACGCTGCAGAAAACAGCCTTTCATCCAGCCTCCGTGCTCACGTCCTGATCTACAGTCCGGCCTGGCCAGCCTGCACTCGGCAACATGTGGTTTTAGTGCAGTCTGTGTTTTAGCTGAGGACAAATCACTGCTTTGCTGGACTGCTGTCCTCATTTTTTTAGTATAACCTGTGGTTTGAGTGTCTAAAAGGAAAAGTGATACGACTTCCAGCTTGCAAGGTCTCTGCCAGGGTACAGATGGAATTACAAATCATTTCTAATATCTGGGCTCTCATGGAACATGCCAAAAGAGCATAAATTTTCCAGACATCTCGTGGACCTTGTTCCTGGCTCAGATGCCTTCCCTGGAAGACTCGGCCCTCACTGCTTATCGGCTCATCCTCGAACCCGCGGCTCTCTCCGCCACCGGGAGGTTAAAGTCCCTGTGTTCGTCCGGCACGTCGCTGGTATAAGGTCGCAGGAAGCAAGCCTGCGGCACAACACTGTGCGGTCTGTGTCAGCCGTCCCTCGAAAATCCAGGTGCCGTTTGCCCACACCACCCACCCCGACTCCAGATACTCTAAAGCAGGGTCTTTACCACGGAGAAGGGTCAGCCGCCCACCAGAGCGATTCTACTGAAATATGCAAGAACACCAGGAATGTCCCTCAAAATTAGTAACATCTCCCTTCCCTTCTCTTCAGTTTGTTACTTGTTACACTGCGGTCAGAACACTCCAGGCCAGATCTACCTTCTCGGCCAGCAGTGCACTGTAGGTGCCGTGCCTGGTGATCCTGGGGGGTTGACACCCTCCCCTGTGTCCTCAATATCACCTTAAACCCTTACACGGCTGATGTGTGCCCACACGGGGTAAATCAGATGCCCCTCTTTACAGCAATCCCAGGATCAAGCCCAGCGAGACGAGAGGTGAGACTGGGGGTTGTTCCGGGTGGTGACTCACCACATGGGCCTGCCTTGGAGTCGGATGCCGTGTGCTGAGGTCCAGACAGGCCTGGCCGGGGCGTGCTCGCGGCCCAGCGCAGGCCCAGCACGGACGGGGCTGGCCTCAGAACGGGGGAGCCGGACGAGCAGAGGCTGCCAGACAAAGGAGGCACGCTCTCCTGGGGCGGTGGCTGCAGAAATGCTGGTCCTACGAGTGACACGCCTTGTGTTTGTATTGGCGTCCGGTGAAAGCAGACAGTGTAGTTCAAGGCTTGTAACATTTTATCCACCCGTAATTTCGAAGGCCAGACTCTGAGAAAGAGCAAGGACTCTGTGCTGCAAAGCTCTTTGCTTAAATAGAACATTTTTCTCTCCCTAACATAGGTAGTTGTGCTGTGATAAAAGGCCAGCAGGACGGGCTCGGTGCCCCCTCCACCCTCCGCCGCCGGGCAGCGAGGGCAGCAGGGACGAATGTCTGCCAGGACCAACCCTTCAGAGCTGGAGGGGAAAGGAACAGAGTTTCCCTTCTAAATGACTATTATCAGTTTAAATGCAGAAAGACAGAATCAAAGTATAATAGGAAAAGCTTTAGTCTATCACTGGGGTTGCCAATTAGATACCCTGCGAACTCTCGCAAGAATATATTCAAGTATTCAGACGGGTTTTCCAACATTTATACAGGAAACAACCGATGACAACCATCTGTGCGGTCATGGATAACCGCAAACATCCGGGCATTGAAACAGACGCCTGCAAACCGTCCCCGGGCCCCCTTTAACCAGGTCTGAGCACAGCCTCCCCAGGACAGACAGCCCGACGCCGTGCCGAGAGTCTCCCAGCTCGGCTGATGAACTAACACTCGGAGAATGCAGGTGTTGCTAAAGCAGAGGGAAGATATTTTTTCACGTAACATTCCAAAAAGCTCTGTCGTGTTTCTGATTGCAGCTTGAACGTGAAGGCGATGGTGCTACCTCTGGTCGGGTCGACGTTAGTCCATAAGGAAGGACACTTCTAGCATCAGACCCACTAGAACACCAGAAGGGAGTTAAGGCAAGCGTGATTTGTGTAGGGTTTCTGCAACAGACAAGCACAGATACGATTAGAAAGTCCTAGAGCACCGCCTTAGGTCATGCCTACCTCGGAAAGCCTGCTGTGGCGGGAAGAAGGGTAGCTGAGATGGGGCAGGTGGCACTGAGAGGGACCCAGCCTGAGGACTGGACAGAAGAGAGTCACATACACACAGACATACGGGCACTGATACACGGGCATGTGCACACACGTGCACACATGCAGAGGCACGCGCACATACGTACATACATGCACGTGCACGCATATACCTAGGATACACATGTACGTAGAGACACTCATGTGTGCATACACCTACATGCACACGTACACAGTGTGTACACACATACACAGCCATACGCACAGGTGTGCACAAGTACACAGAGATCCACGTGTACATGGATATACACATGTGCACACGTCTACATGAACTGATATGAGTGCAGACACACTGATACACCTATGCATACATACGGACATGGATATACACACATACACACGCACAAAAGGATATTCATGCACACACACACACACACACACACACTTATACCCTGCATAGACTTCTCCAATGGAAATATGTGTTTTATCAAGGAAAACAGCAGCAGGCTGACCATTGGCTTACAGTAACCAAAGCGCGCCCTGACACCGAGGCTTTCTGCGGGTTCACAAAACCTCCCGTGAAGCCACGGGGACACCCAGGTGGCCCCAGCTTCCCAAAGGCAATGCCACCAGAAGCCTAAGGAAGCGGCTGGCGAGGGAGCTTCCCAGCCTGTTTCCTGACTCTCCGCATGTACATCAAGGCTTGTTAGGAGGAGGTCCTCGGGTTCATCTGCCCCCACTGCCCTGCGCTGGAGACGAGCAGGCTGGTGTGGACGCGGGCTCGGCGGTGAGAGGAACCAGCAGGTGCCCGGCTGAGCACCCGTCCCAGGGTCGGTGACTCTCGCGCTGGAGGGGGCTGCGGGGCGCCAGGGAGCCGGTGGGTGCAGGTGGGGGCACCCCCCTCCTTGACCCCAACCCCGCAGCGCCGGGCTCCGAGCGCCCACGTGGAGAACCGGGCAGAGAGGAGGCCACACGGGCAGTCAGAGGCGCTCGGCACTTACTGCTGCTGGACGCACAGCACATTTTAAACAAAATTAACGTAAAATAGAGGACATTCAGAGATGGCCACGCCCCAGCCAATGGTGGTGACACCCAGAAACCCCACTTGAAAACCTGGCTGGTTTCAGGGCTGACACACGTTCAGCCTTCTACACCAGGGATCACGGTTCTTTGGGGGGAAAATTGTGTATGTGTCATTCGGGGTTCTCGAAGGGGAAGAACAAGACACTAAAAACTCATCAAACGTAGCAGCCATCATGACTCTGTCCCTGTTGTGGGGATACAATCTGCCTCCACACTTGACCCTGCGCGTCCTGGCCTGAGTGCCGTGTGCTCACCGCGGGCTCGCCGGATCTCATGGGGGGGCCCACTGGGGGCTTGCGTGGCTCGCTGTGGGCTCACCAAAGCTCATGGGGGGCCCGCCGGGGGCTCCCCCGTGCTCACCATGGGCTCACCATACCTTGCGGGGGGCCCGCCTGGCTCATGGAGACGGCAGCCTTGCTCTGGGGGGCCCACTGAGGACCACAAGACGCAGGCAGCAAACAAGAGTGGGGTGAGATCAGGCACCGTGTGTAAGGGTGCTCCTTTCCTCGGTCCTGGGGATCCCCAAGTCAGCTGTTTTTGTCAGATATCCATGATCGCTTTGATTCCAGAAATCTCAGAATAGTTCCCATGCCTCCTGGCATTTCACTGTTCTTCTTCTTTTTTTTTTTTTTTCCTTTTTTGGCATTTTTATTCAATGCCAGAAATTTTGTTGAAAAGAAAGCTCCAGGAGCGCCTGGGTGGCTCAGTGGGTTAAAGCCTCTGCCTTCAGTTCAGGTCATGATCTCAGGGTCCTGGGATCAGCCCCGCATCGGGCTCTCTGCTCAGTGGGGAGCCTGCTTCCCCCTCTCTCTCTGCCTGTCTCTCTGCCTACTTGTGATCTCTCTCTCTCTCTCTCTGTCAAATAAATAAATAAAATCTTTAAAAAAAAAAAAGAAACAGAAAAGAAAGTTCCAATGGTCTCAGATCAAAAGAAAAGTATTAATGTGTTTGCTAAGTTTTGAAAATACAAACTCCACAGATTTCTAAGAGAAATCCATCGGCGTAAACCACTGCATTTCTCTTCAAGGTCAATGGTTAGATCATAACATCAAATTCATAAAACATTTTAATCCAACATAATTAACTATGGACTAAAATATTTTCATTGTTGTTTTCAAACTAGTATATTCAAAACGGGCCTATGGAACAGTCACCACCCCCATCCATGAAAATGCCCTCGAAACCTGCAGTTTCCCAAGTGTCAAATTGGCACTAAGGTACACTAGCCTATTTCAACACCAGGAATGGTCTAGAGGAACAATCCGGACGGTTATCAGTATCACGTGAAGGGTGTAAGGGGACATCGGTCTTGTGCTCGCTCCTTCCCACTCAGAGCAGCAAGCTTTGGACCCGGCTGTGCCGTCTCTCTGCCGTATTTGTGCCGGTCGAGGACAGAGGAGGGCCACAGCCCATCTGCCCCGTGCAGCGGGATCCCTGTCTCGGGGCCCCCCCTGCGCAGCAGCCGGCTTTACCTCCTCCCGTCCCCAGGAACCTCCTCCTCCCCGTTAGCTCCCTGGACAGACTGGGGGTGCTGCCTGCTGGACGTGGGGACAGGGCTGGTAAGCGGCTGGCGAAATCCGCCCGCCTGCGCCAAGGAGCCCAGCCCCTGGGAGAGGCCCCCTCCCGCCGTGAGCCGGGGTCCAGGCCCAGGGTGCTTCTGCAGGAAGTCGGACTGCGGATTGAAGCCCATTTTCAGGGGACCCCCGCGTGGCAGATTCATGTCCCTTGCAAGATGAGGGCTGAAAGGGGAGGCTTCTGGGCCCCCGCTCTGAGCCCTCAGTCTACCCCAGCACCAGCAACGGTTCGGGATGCCCGATATTTTATTTATTACGTGGGCTCTGCACCCCGCACAGAACCCAACGCAGGGCGATCCTGAGATCCAGACCCTGAAATGCAGACCTGAGCTCAGGAGTCAGATGCTTAACCGACGGAGCCACCCGGGCCCCCCGCCCAGTTATTTCACAGTAAACCTGTGGCAAACACAGGTCACTCTAAAATAACTTTAATATTTGCTACCCTTGTTCGCGGAAGCACCAAGTAAACATGATCTTGAAATCTACAGGCATCTCTACATTGTCTTTATTTTTACACTTTGGATGTAACTGAACCAGCTTTTGTGAAGTGAGTTTTATTTCTACCCACTTCCCTTCGCACATTTTCTGTGTCACAAATTTACGGGATGACATTTGATCTGAATGAGAATCCCGACCAGGAGAATTAGCCAGAGCAAGGAGGCTGGGTCCAAACGCACAGAAGCAGACAAGGACGTTATCCAGAAGCGATCTGATGTGGCCCCCGCAGCGGGCACAGCCGAGCTGAGTCGGGTTTCCACCTGGAGAGGACAGGCCCCGCTGGGCTGGGTCTGACCCTGCACAGGTGCCCACAGCGCGAGCACTAACCCAGAGACTTCACGGGGCAGCTTCCTCACGGCCTTCCCAGACAACAGCTGATGGCCATTGTCTAAAGGAACATGGCGGAGACAGGACCATTAACTCAAGTGTTAACCACCACCTCCGCAGCACGTTGCCACAAGCGATGCCACACGGGCGACTGCTTCTAGAACCTTCTCTGAAGACTAGAGCATCTGATATTTGAACTCCTGAAATCACTTCTCCTGGATCAGCACAGATAAGCGAGGGGCAAAACTACAATCAAGGCATCCGGCCTTTTCTCAGATTGATGCGTTTAGAACAAGGACACACCAACTGGACACAGAATAGAAAGGAAGAGAAGGGCCTACACGGAAGCTTCTTCTTGGATGCCACCTTGAAGCCGTGACCCCGCTGCTTCCACGGCCCACGCCAAGCCTGTCTCTAAATTCCAGGACAGTAGACGGCAGCTCCAGGTGTACAATCTAATGATTCACCAATCCTGCACATTACTCGGTGCTCATCAGGGTCAGTGCCTCCTTAGTCCCCATCCCCTTCTCCCCCATCCCCCACCCCCTCCCCTCGGGTCACCATCAGTGTGCTCTCTGTAGTTAACAGTCTGCCTCTTGGTTTCTCTCTCTCTCATTTTTCACTTTGCTCGTTTGTCTTCTTTCTTAAGCTCCACACATGAGTGAGAGCATACGGTATTTGTCTTTCTCTGACCGACTTATTTCACTTAGTATGATGCCCTCTAGATCCATCCATGTCATTGCAAATGGCAAGATTCCATTCGTTTTTATGTCTGAGTAATATTCTATTGTGTGTACACACACACACACACACACACACACACACACACACGTCACATCTTCTTTACCCATTCGTCAGTCCAGGCACACTTGGGCTGCTTCCGTAATTTGGCTATTGTAGATACTGCTGCTATAAACATTGGGGTACAAGTAACCCTTCAAATTAGTGTTTTTGTATTTTCTGGGGTGAATATGTAATGCAATTGCAGGGTCGTAGGGTAGCTCTATTTTTATCTTTTTGAGGAACCTCCATAGTGTCTTCCAGAGTGGCTGCACCAGCTTGCATTCCCACCGACAGCGTAGGAGGGTTCCCCTTTCTCCACCAACACCTCACCAAGACCTGTCGTTTCCTGTGTTGTTGACTTCAGCCATTCTGACAGGTGTGAGGTGGTATCTCACTGTGGTTTTGATTTCATTTCCCTGACGATCAGCGATGTTGAGCATCTGTTCACGTGTCTATTGGCCATCTAGATGTCTTTTTTGGAGAAATGTCTGTTCGTGTCTTCTGCCTATTTTTAGCTGGATTATTTAGGGGTTTTGGTGTTGAGTTGTAGAAGTTCTTTGTATATTTGGATACTAGCCCCTTACAGGATATATCATTTGCAAAGATCTTCTCCCATTCTGTAAGTTGCCTTTTAGTGTTATCGATTGTTTCCTTCACTGTGCAGAAGCTTTTTATTTTGAGGAAATCCCAATAGCTTATTTTTGCTTCTGTTTCCCTGCCCTCAGGAGACATATCCAGAAAAATGCCAATCATTTTAATCCCTGGACACCTGTCCAGGCACACCGTCCTTCCTGGTAAAATGTGTGAGAACGCCAAGAGTGGTTTGTGTTGAAAAGCAGAGTAGAAAAAAGCAGGAACAGTGGTTTCTGAGGAGCAGAAGTCCTTGGGTTTAAATACTGCTTCTTCAAAGACTATTTCATCTCCAAATATCTGGGCTAACTCAGTCTTTGTTGAAGGCACAGTAACAAATCTCTAGCGTTGGGGCGTGCAGTTTGGGAGGTTTTGGGGGTCCTGTTTTCATGGCCCCCATGAGGGGTGAGCTGCCCTCTGGGCCCAGGAGACCCCTTGTGTCACTTTGCCTTGTGAGGAGTGAGCTATCCAGTCACTACAGGTCCCTGAAACCCACGGGAGAGCTCGTCAGAGGACAGCCGGGTGGCGGGAGCCTCTGGAGCTCTGGACAGCCTCACCCGGGCCCTCGTAGAGCACGGAGGAGGCCGTCCACAGTCTAGATGATGCCGTGGTGAACTGAAGGTTCTTACAGAGCCCCTGAGGGCCTCGGAACTAGAAGTCAATCAAAGGCGGGGGGAGGGCCTGCAGGTCATCTTCCAGGTGACGTCCACTCCTTCTCATGCAGGTGACTCTACAGGGAGCGTCCCTAACAAGGAACCCTAGTCACCAAATGCATTAGTGCAGACACACCTCGCTCCCTTCCTCATGCCTCTCAAACACTCCGCCAGTCAAAGACTGGTGGCAAACCAGCGCGGAGAACTCTGCCAGTGCCATGTTTCCAAAAGCATCTGTTCACTTCCTGTCTCGGAGCCACATTTCAATGCTTCTCGCAATATTTCAATCTTTTTCATTGTTATTATATTTGGCGATCTGTGATCAGTGATCACAAATTACTGAAAGCTCAAGGAGGGTTGTCCTTTTTTAGCACTAAAGTATTTTGTAAGTGAGGTATGTATGTTATTTTCTTAGACATAATGCTTTTACACACTTCGTAGACTGCGGGATGGTGTAGACAGAACTCATGTGTGCACCGGGAAACCAAAGCATTGATCGGCCTCGTTTTCTTGGGGTACTCACTCCGCTGTGGTGGTGGGGAGCCCAGCCCGCCGTGTCTCTAAGACGCACCTGCATGGAGTAACTTCAGAATCTTGGAAAAACTCAGGCTGGCGCTCAGCAATGACTTAACTTTAGAACCACACGGAACGAAGCTGCTTCAAGAGTATCGATTGTTCACTTGAGTGAACGAGGTTTCGTGTGTGTCGGTATCTCCATCGAGTGCATCTGAGGTTTTTCACTCAAGTTTTCTCCGAAGGAATTAGAAACAGCATACAGTTTACCGAAACCTAACGGCCACTGAGACAACAGGTTCAAGGATGAAATAGGGTTCAGAACGCTGGAAACTCAGGTGGATGGGATTTGATAAATTATGTTCTGCTGTTTTCTACAAGTGGGAAAGGATATTTAAGGAGAAAAAAATCATTTTTCAAGTACAAAAATCTTTTTTTAAAGGTATGTCCCACTTTCTTCCATCCCACAAAGAAAGGCAGGGCGAGTCCTGGCTACATCGAGAACCCCGATTCAGCCTCCACATGTGACCTTTCAAGGTAGTTTTTACTGCGGGTGGTATATACGAGTACATATAATTCAATGACATAATTTCAAATGCTGCTAATTTGAATTATCTCAACTTTCATGGAATTTTTCTATTGAAGGATATTTCCTATCTGTGCTTTAATATTTTAAAAACAGTTTTTCCTTAGTAAAGTAAAATTTAACTTGTGAATCGTATGGGTTTGGTTCAACAAAAATTACCGTTCTTTACTGTGAATGCACTGTTTTCTGTGGGGCCAGAGCTGGAAGAAGCACCTTCCAGTGCACCCCGTGGGTGGGCTGCGGCGTCAGACCCCCCGTGTCTCTGGATCCGGGTGCGACCCCCCACCACAGAGCCTTCATTTCAAGTATGAATCAAATACTTTGTTCATTACGTTTTCATAAATGCAGTAACTTACTGAAACTGAATTAAAGCCACGTTTCCCGTCCGGCAGCAGCTGCTCCCTTCACCTCGCGTGTCCCTCCGGGAGCAGGTCCGGGGGGACGCTCGCCAGGCCGACCTCTGGGGGCGCCCAAAGCCTGCACGCCCGGGGAAAGGCCCAGCGTGGCTACGAAGGAAGTGGGGGGGGGGGGGCTGCGGCGAGGGATTCCGTCTCAGCACAAGTCCGCGTACACCCGTCCCTTTTCTGCCTCAACTCCCCATGGCTTCCCATTTCCTGCTAAGTAAGAACAAACTCCCACCCCGGATTTGCCAGCTGTCCTTAATGCGATCAACCTTCTGTCTCCCCATCCCCCCACCCAGTGTCTCTGCTCGGCCTCAGCACTGGGGTTGGGGGTCCCCTCAGGAAAAGGAGGAGACACACCTTCAGTGCGATTCCCACTCAGGGAGCAGCGCCCGAGCACAGGATGAGAAAGGGACTCGGCGTGCAGTGCTCTGCTGTCCCTTCCAAGAGGACGTCCCCAGCGTCTCCGGCCAGAGGGCCTCCCACGCGCATCGCTCACATTCGCGCCTCTCTGGGGCCTTTAAATGCTAAGGGTCTAAAACACTTAGACTCTGAACAAAGCACGATGCTGGAAAGAAAGCCCTCGTGAACACGTGACCGTCGGTTACGAGCAACACGCAGGTACCCGCGTGCGGTGCCGGTGGACGCCGACCCGTCCCGGGCGAGCCCCTGGCCCCAGCGTGGGTGCAGGGGCGGGGCGCTGCGGGGGGCCCGGGTCCACGGGCCGAGCTCTCCTGGCTCAGTGGGGGCCGGCCGGGTGCTGACTTGGCCACGTGCAGAAGTGACTGGAATTGTTCAGCTCGGTTATATCGATCGTAGCTCGAAGGAAGGACGAGCAGGAGACTGGGAACACGGCCCACCGTGGCCGACAGAGTCTCGCCCGCTGAGGGACTGCCGGGCCGACGCCGAGACGGAGCGGCACCTCCTCTCAGAGGCAGCTGTACTGTGTGGTCTTTTCTCTCAGCTAACGGGAAAAAGGTCAATCTCTTTCTGAACGCGACTCTGTTTGTGCTGAAACATCAGCGTATTTTGCTGAGTCAAACCCTTCGTTAACATAGGAAGGATTTCAATGTTTTGCTCGAAGCACGCTAGTTAAATCTAAATCTGATTCTTAAATCAGGAGAATCAGAAATTACACGTGTAAAATCGCAGGAAGGAAAATCAGTGACAGCGGGCGCAGGTGCCGTGTGTGCATCCCGTGAGCCGGAAGGAGAAACAGGAAGGGGTGGAAGGAAGCCGGGCTGCCGCGGGCGAGAACTCCCGGAGACTCAGATACATGTGTCCTGATCGAATAGCCCAAGGAAAGAGCATTAAACCACTTTAAAAGATGCCTGCGCTCCTGAGACTCACAGAAATTACTCTTCTTCCTATACACTATGAAAAAAAAAACAAACCCACAAACCTAAGACCTTTCAGCTTTTACTAATAAAAATCGGCAAAGACGAAAATAACATAGTGGTTTCCATGCTCCCGGCCAACCGCACCCGGCTTACCTCTGCAGTTTCCTCGATAAGCAATTTCTAGCTGCGGGTCCTTGCATTTGGCGCGCTGGAACTCGCAGCGAGACAGGAAGGTCCTGCCGTCCGACGCGCAGAGGGGCTTCTGAGAGGAGCCCCCACAATCCAGGCTGCAGTCCTTGTCTTTATCTTGATCGACTCGCAGAAACTTGGGGAGGAAAGAAAACAAGAAGCCAGACAAATGTAAAGCGGCGTCCCGCAGAGCCGCAGAAAACAGAAGTCTGCCCGAGGCCACACCCGGCGGCAGACTGCGGCCCCAAACCCGGCGGGGACCCCTGAGGACCGCAGCCCT
Organism: Potos flavus; assembly: GCA_028534135.1. Taxonomy (NCBI): domain Eukaryota; kingdom Metazoa; phylum Chordata; class Mammalia; order Carnivora; family Procyonidae; genus Potos; species Potos flavus. Next base: position 822,395 of record CM052886.1, read on the forward strand.
GGGCCGTTGGGACCTCAGGAAGCGATCCCCGCCGAGCCAGCTACACTAGGGCTGCATAAACCTGTATCTGCCCTCGGATGTGCGGGAATTCTGCTGGACTGTCCGTATTTGCCCTTTCATTTGTAAATTCACTCGCGCGTCCCCTCCGGCAGGTGCCGCGTCCTGCTGTCCCCCTGGAAGTTCCTCCCGCGAGTCAGGAGGGGACCGGGCAGCAGGCTAACCCCTTCTCGGGTCCTTGCTGGAACTAGCTGACCATCTTCTGAATAAACGCCCGGCCCGAGGCGGGGGAGGCTGCGGATTGCCGAGACACGCCCGCAGCATCGCACGAGGGCACACACCACCCCAGCGTTACAGGGACACAGACGGCGGGGCCTGCCCTCACCCAGCACTGCAGGGCCCGCGAGCGCACGACCATGTGGGGGAGCCCCCGGGACAGTCCGCAGCCCCTCCGCGGCCGCCGCGCTCCCCTCACCCGCTCCAGGGTCCCCGTCCTTGCCTTGGCACTCCTGGCGCCCTGACGCGCCTCCGCAGAGCCAGCCGTGGCTTCCCGCGGCCCGTCTGCTCCTCCCCTGCCCTCGGAGGACAACTCCACTCTGACCTGTCTGGTCTCCCATCGCGCCAGCGGAGCAGTGAGCACGAAGGCAGCACTCAGGAAGGCTTTGTACGACGCGACAAATGGAATCCCCACCCGCCTTTGGTCCCTGGTGTTCCCCCTGCCCCACAGGTGTTTTCTCCGACTTATGAGCATCAGCAATTCATTAAGGGAAAGCAAGGAAGGACAAAATGGAAACAGAGCTGTGGTTATTTTTTTTACGTTTTTTTTTTATTTATTTGAGAGAGAGAGCACAAGCAGGGGGAAGGGGCAGAAGGAGAAGCAGGCTCCCTTCTGAGCAGGGAGCCCGACACGGGGCTCGACCCCAGGACCCTGGGATCGTGACCTGAGCGGAAGGCAGACGCTTCACCGACGGAGCCCCCCAGGCGCCCAGAGCTGTGGCCATGAGCACGCACTGCAGGCGGTGGCCGGCCCTCTGAATACGGTGCGTACTGAACAGGATTTTTGGCATTGTTTGTCCCGGTAATATTTATGGAGGTAGAGAGAGCTGCGCTCAGAACAGCCTGCCCCTTCTCGGAGTCCAAGCTGGAGGAAACGTAGGAATGGGGTTCAGAAGCTCAGGGGTCCTCGTCCACTTGTTTCCTCTTCAGGACGAGAAAAAAAGGAAATTCTCAAATTTTAGATACTTCATTCTTTAAAAGGCACCGTACTTCTCCCCGTGAAGCTCCGGGGTCCTCGCTGGCACTAACCCAGAGCTGACGCGGAGACAGAGCGCGGGGGGGATTGAGGACCGGGGCTGGGGCGGACGCCACAGGGAGTCCAGGCAGGGCCTCGAGCCCCCAGTCGGGGTGCCGGGAGGGAAGGGCCGAGCGCTCGGGGGCCAGGAAGGTGCGGCTCGGACATCCCAGCACATCAGCGGGGGCTGGGGAAGGTGCTCCTGTCCCCAACGTCCCAGCCGGGAGACAGGTGACGGCGGCAAGAGGCAGGGGAGTCTCCCCTCGTGGGGCCTGGGGCCACGGCGCGGACGCACTGTTCTAACTTGCTTGAGCCCCAGCAGCAGGCCCTGATGCTTCCTGAGAAGAAGCTCATTTGCCAAAATGATCTGTGCTTATTTTAGCCGAGAGGCAAGTGAAGACAGATCATTGCTTTCTCACGGTTGTGCAAAACGTTGTTCATTTACTTAAAAATGGACAAAGCAAAGCCCATAAGAACATTTGATTGAATTCTGTCTCCATGGAGTTTTAAGGCCCAGTTTTTTTCTCTTGGCCCCAAATGTGCTCGAACTTTCCAGCTCAGAGGTGCGCCCTGGGGGCTGCCCGGCTCCTGGGAGATGCTGACACTTGACAGCAGGGAAACCTAGGAAGTGTGTCCACTGAAATGTCACTGCCAGTTTCACAGGGGTTTCCCCGCTTGCCTCAATCCTCCCACAGAGCTCCTCCCAAAACCCAGAGCTGGGCCCTAACGATGCTGCATCATGCAAAAGAGAGACAGAGAGACAGACAGAGACAGAGAGAGCAGAGATAGAGAGACAGAGAGAAACCGAGAAAGACAGACAGAAACAGACAGAGACAGAAACACAGAGAAACAGAGACAGACAGAGATGGGAGATAGAGAGACATTCAGAGACAGTGGAGATAGACAAAAAAAGAAACAGAGAAAGACAGAGACAGAGACAGACAGAGACGGGAGACAGAGCGCGTGTGAGGAGCTCAGGACCAGCCCCCCCAGGCCACGCCCATCCCTGTGTCCGTGGGAAGAAGCAGTCGCCCAAATCCCACTAAGTCTGGTGTGTGAGAGGTGGTCTATTTGCATCTCCTGAAGCCCTGAGTTAGGAAATGCAGATTACTTATGGTAAGACATTTAATTATCATTTTCTCTAAAGAGAGAGACAGCTTCTACATCTTACAATAAAAAAAAAGAAGTCCCAGCATTCAGGCATTTGGAATCTGACTATAATTCTTGATAATTTAATGGTGCAGAACTAACAATGGAGCTTTTCTTTGTCAGAAATAAGAGAACACACACTTTACACACGTTTCTCCCCCTTCTCACTTTTAATAGCAGTTACGTTCCAAGGGAGACAGTGCACAGAGGAAAATGAGCTTTTACCTGGGCTGTATTCTTTGACAAAGCCCGGTAAAGGAAAATAAAACAGCCCTCTTTTAAAGAATTCACTATTCATTAAAAGAACTTCGTTGAGGGTCTTCAAACTAGTTAAGATAAAAGGTAATTTGCCAAATTTAGAAAGAAATCAGACACCAAGTGACACAAAGAGAGACCTCAGAGTGCCGGGGGTCCCCGTGTCTTTTATCTTGACAACGTGGTGCTGTGTGCCCACGTGCAAGGGCAGCGGCGGGAGGAAGCCACAGAGGGTGCCCGTGCAATCCTGCATGGAAAATAGGCAGTAGGTCCAATGCAAATGGATCAAAAATATGGTCTGTATTTTGCTTAATAGAAAGCAAGGGTGTAAGCCAGGGGGAAAGTTAGAACAAAACCCAAACATTGAAGAAACGGGTTAAAACACTATTTAAATATTCACGTGGATGGCTTTTCCCGCAGTGATACTGATTTAAGACTTTTTTTTTTTTTACTGTTTATGCTACAGGATAGCGTTAATACATAGTTCTGCAGCTGTAAGATTCGCAAAACCAAGAACTTTCTAAATCAGAGAGCATTGGAAAGCGAGTATGGCTTCTAAGTGTGTTTGCTTAATCTGCAGACGAGGCTCACCCTGGGGATCGGGAACAGACGCACGGCGAGGGCATCGGGGAAGCGCTCACGCCCGCTGGGGCGCAAGGGGGAGCGATTTTGAAAGCGACCCAGGGACAGATCTGAGCACGGTCACAAACGCAAGCCTGTTCGAAGGAGCAATGTCTCCACTTTAAGCCCTGAGCGTTCTCAGAATCCAGGAAAGAGTTCCTGCTTTGTTAGTAAAATCGACGGGGCCAACACAGAGATGTTGTCGCGTCTACAACCTGCACCTAAAGGGTACAGTGAAGCCAGCAGGGACTTGCCGCAGGGTGCTTCTCCCAGCGAGACTGCCTTCGTCATCACTCACTCACCCACGCGCTGGAAGCAGTACAAGCCAAGTCAGACCCAGCTTCGACTGAACTTATTAAATAATTATTGAGTGACTGTTCTCTACCTCTTCTCATCTCCAGGACAGCGGGATTCAAAGGAGGGCCTGCCCTTGTGGAGCTGAGACTTAGGGGCAGCAAATCTGGGACCACAGAGGATCACCAGGTCACCTGAGACCACAGAGGATCATCAGGTCACCTGGGACACAGAGGATCGCCAGGTCACCTGGGACCACAGAGAATCACCAGGTCACCTGAGACCACAGAGGATCGCCAGGTGATCTGGGACCACAGAGGATCATCAGGTCACCTGGGACACAGAGGATCGCCAGGTGATCTGGGACCACAGAGGATCATCAGGTCACCTGGGACACAGAGGATCATCAGGTCACCTGGGACACAGAGGATCGCCAGTTCACCTGAGACCACAGAGGATCACCAGGTGATCTGGGACCACAGAGAATCGCCAGGTCACCTGAGACCACAGAGGATCACCAGGTGATCTGGGACCACAGAGAATCGCCAGGTCACCTGAGACCACAGAGGATCACCAGGTGATCTGGGACCACTCATGACCACCAGGTCAAGAGGAGGTAGCAGGTTTTTCAAGAAACATGCAGGAAACAAATTAAGGGCCAGCCCTTCTCTCAGGGTCCATGCTGAGGGGCTGCCTGTGACAGGAGGACCCGGGGGTGACAGCATGGGATGGCGTAGCACAGGGGCTAGAGCAGAGCCTCCGAGTCCCAAACCCCAGGAGGAGTGTCCGCTTTGAGTGGGGAACCAAGACAGACCTCTCGGGGCTTGAAAGCCTCCAGGGGAAACGCAGTCCCAACAGCCTCGATGAGACGCTCAGGGACACAGTTTCTGGATGCTTCCTATGGTCAGCAGTGACATGCAAACACGGTGCAGACTCACAGTGATGAAAGCAGGAGCCCAGGAACCGTTATTTTCTCTTTATTTGCCCTGCTGCCTTCACCACTGGCATGGACATAAGATTTTCTGTGTTTTTACAGACTGCTTGCTGGCTGTTGGTCCCCTGGCCCATTGTTTCCCGGAGTTCTGCTAGCTTCTCTGTGGACATCTCCTTCTGCGTGGGCGGGTTTCGGGTCCAGCCCACACAAGACGGGCAGGTGCTGGGCTGTTCCTCCTGCTCTGCTTCTCCTCCCCTTTCCCCAAACTTCCTTTGTACGCGTTTTCCTCGCCTGTTTCCACGTCAATATTAATTTCGATATTCTTGTATTTTTGCTTCTTGTTAGCACTTCTTGGAGATAAGTCAAGAAATCTCTTGGGTTATCAATTGTTCCAGGTTCATGTTAATTTGAGATTCAGTGAGAACCTGGTTGTCATAAAATCCTTAACAAAAGATCATGCAGATGGTATTGCCTTAATACAAGAAGGATCTTTGGCAAAAAAAAAAAAAAAATCATGTGAGTCAACATTTATCATTCCTCCCCAGTTTTAGACTTGGCTTGCCTGCACACGGCAGACTTTGACTCTAGTTCCCTGTGGCAGATCGCGGGGGGCGGAATTTCCAGTCCCAGGTGTTGCACCCCTGCCCGAGGGGCTTGCCAGACTTTCCTTCACGTTACGGTGTTCACGGAGGGCTCACTGGACCTTGGGAGCTATCCCCATTGGTTCAAGGGACAACCCAGTGCCACTTTCTTACCCAGAATCCCAGGAAGAATCAAGGAATACTCCAAATGCACAGGTCACGATCTACGTGTCCTTCTCGGGCCGCGGCCTTGTGAAACAGCACAAGGCCGGCCCGTGGGAGACACGACCGTGGCCGCTCAACCAGTGTTCGGAGCCCGTGGGACCACCACCCCTGCAGGCTAACGAGGATGTGTGTTCCCCCATGTGGCCTTGGCAACCCCACGTAGTGTCTGGTTACAGCGGGGCTCAATAAATGCTTGTAAACGTAACCCTGCAGAACTCCGTCCGGAACAGCCAAGGCACAGGGCAGAGGATGGAGAAGGTGGTGGAGCGTCCTGACGCAGGGATGCGGGAGCGAGCGCGGGACGCGGGCAGACCCGTGAGCTGCAGGACGAAGCCCCGGCCGGCGCGCCCTGCGGTGACTGCGTTCCAACGAGCAGCCTGCTGTCTGACCGGACAGTCCGGCCGTCTGTCCACCGCCCTCTGCAGCGCACGCCTTATCGGCAGGCATCCCGGGCATCTCTGGACCGAGGCACACAAAAGCTCGGACGTCCGCTCTGTGGCACCAAAAACAAACATTCCACCTGGAGCGCCGTTCCCAGGGACAGGAGGGAAGTTTACATGAGAAGAGTCTAAAAACAAAAATAAAAGGGAGTAAGCCCCTGCCGGACTCCGCTTCCTCAACACCGCCGTCTGCACACCGGGATCACCAGGGCTCTGCGTTGGCGACGCGGCCGGCGGCGGGCTCACCACCCACACCCCCATCTCCCCCGCAGGGACGCAGATTTGCAGACCTGGGGTGGAACCCGGCACTCCGTGTCTAACAACAAGGCCACGCGACTGCTGGGGCCTGACCTGCGGCGGGCCGGAGACGCCCACCGTGGGCCATGGGCACGGCTGGCACCCGTGTTCCGAGAGGGGCTCAAGGGATCCGTGGCTCCCCCAGTAGCCCCCACACCTCCCCGGGCGGTGGAAGGAGTAACGCATCGCTGCTGTTTCTCTGTGTGTCCTCGCTTTCCTTAGACTATCAAATGAATTTCATTGACAAAATGACGTTTTCAAAGGCTTTCAGCTGGAGTTTCTTTTTGGAGGCTCCTGCTGATTTCAAAGCATTTAAAACAACTTACACTAAAATGCATGTTAGAGGGTGACCTGCGAAGCTGGGGAAATGCATCTGGAAATGCATCGTTTGTTCCCTGGCCAGACCTCCGTGGGGACCACGTGCTCTGCAGGGACACCGTTCCCACCGCGGGCGTCACGAGGCGGGAATCAGGAACCAGGACAGAAGCCCTTGCTGGAAGCGACCTGCTCACGCAGCCGCGGGGAGATCGCCGCAGCGCCCAGACGAGCGGGAGGCACCAGGAAGGCCCCCTGGACGCTTACGACCGAGTTTGCGTTGAGCGAGAACGAATACCTCAGGTCAGGGTCAGGGACTCTGCTCTCCGAAGGCAGACCAAGCAGAGCGAGTGCTGGGTCTGCATCTAAACACGGCAAGACCCGCAGGGCATCCGAAATGCCGTCTCCATCCCTGGCTGCGTCGAATCCTCGTATTTCTCCCCGCGTCCGCCATCGCTCTCAGACAAGACGTGCGTCCAACAGGGATTCTGAAAGTAGGGGCGCTCCCCTGCTAACCAGGGTCACAGGGCTCGATATCGCCACGGGTCTGCTCCCTGTAGGGTGTTCCTGACAAGTCCGTGCACACAGCAGGCTCCAACAAGGGTTCGCCAGGCAAAGGAGCCGGACAATGGGACGTTCCTGGGGCAGCGCCCTCGTATGCAGAGCAGCAAGAACCCTGAGGGAGGTGCGTGCTCAATGGGGGACACACAGAGGGGCATCCTTGGAGGAAAAGAGGGGACAAGAGAAGACCTTCATCTCTCCCATACTCATTGCCACCAACCAACACAACTACCACGCCCTGAGGGGACAGAAACCGATGCAAAGGGGGCCAGGGCAGATGGAATGCCGTCGGGGTCTGGAGGCTAGGAGGGGAGCTCTTGGGAGCACAGGTGAAGAGACCCAGGCCCTCGGGGGACACCACACACAGGTGCCTCATGCAACCAAAGAAGAGATGGAGGGTCCCAGAGGAGGTCACCCAACTAGTCTGTGACACAACGGGAACCACACCAAGGACTCGGGACCCAGGCCACTACCCTCCACTGCAAGTACACAAGCAGGGTCCTCGGCCCAAGGGTGCCAGGGCTGGGTCGTCTCTCCCAGGCCTTGACCCCAGGGCTGCAGTATTCACCCGAAACACAGGACCAGTTTTCTAGAAGAAGCTTCGGGGGGATGCATGGAAGAGGGGCTGCCTTCCCCTCCCCCTCTCCTATTTTCATCTGCTCCCGTATTGAAGGGCGTTCGGTGCTGGCCACATCTGGTATCATCGGAAGTGGAAAATGGCTTATTCCCCCTCTCACCTTGCTTTACACATTAGAACAGATTCTTCACATTTTTTACAGTCTTGGTTTATGTTACAAGATAGCCAAGGCATGGGATCCTTCCAAGGGAAATCTCTTCACAGTTCTTTGAAATGTAGCATCTGAAACCTCTAACACAGTCATACCACCACCCAAATTATCATCATTACAGAAATGCAAAGTGCAATCTCTGAGATAGGTAGAAACGGTTCTGGAAGCCCCACATTCACTAAAAGCTGGCTGCTTCTGGAGTCCATCATCTGACACCTGTCGCTGAGTGTCTGTGTCACCCTCCCCCAGGTGCCAACTCGGGGAAAACCCGCTCCCTGCTGTAATCCACACGCTTCCTACAACACCGCCCACACCATCTTCCCCAGGTGCCAGCTCGGGGAGAACGCGCTCCCTGCTGTAATCTACACGCTTCCTACAACACCATCCACACCACCTTCCCCAGGTGCCAACTCGGGGAAAACCCGCTCCCTGCTGTAATCTACACGCTTCCTGCAACACCGTCCACACCGCCTTCCCCAGGTGCCAACGCAGGGAGAACCTGCTCCCTGCTGTAATCTACACGCTTCCTACAACACCATCCACACCACCTTCCCCAGGTGCCAACTCGGGGAAAACCTGCTCCCTGCTGTAATCTACACACTTCCTGCAACACCGTCCACACCGCCTTCCCCGGGTGCCAACGCAGGGAGAATCCACGTTCCGCTCTAATCCACACACTTCCTACGACACCGTCCACACCACCTTCCCCAGGTGCCAACGCAGGGAGAACCCGCTCCCTGATGTAATCTACATGCTTCCTACGACACTGTCCACACCACCTTCCCCAGGTGCCAACGCGGGGAAAACCCGCTCCCTGCTGTAATCTACACGCTTCCTGCAACACCGTCCACACCACCTTCCCCGTGTGCCAACGCGGGGAGAACCCGCTCCCTGCTGTAATCTACACGCTTCCTACAACACCATCCACACCACCTTCCCCAGGTGCCAACTCGGGGAAAACCTGCTCCCTGCTGTAATCTACACACTTCCTGCAACACCGTCCACACTGCCTTCCCCGGGTGCCAACGCAGGGAGAATCCACGTTCCGCTCTAATCCACACACTTCCTATGACACCGTCCACACCACCTTCCCCAGGTGCCAATGCAGGGAGAACCCGCTCCCTGATGTAATCTACATGCTTCCTACAACACCATCCACACCACCTTCCCCAGGTGCCAACTCGGGGAAAACCTGCTCCCTGCTGTAATCTACACACTTCCTGCAACACCGTCCACACTGCCTTCCCCGGGTGCCAACGCAGGGAGAATCCACGTTCCGCTCTAATCCACACACTTCCTACGACACCGTCCACACCACCTTCCCCAGGTGCCAATGCAGGGAGAACCCGCTCCCTGCTGTAATCTACACGCTTCCTACGACACTGTCCACACCACCTTCCCCAGGTGCCAACGCGGGGAGAACCCGCTCCCTGCTGTAATCCACACACTTCCTACAACACCGTCCACACCGCCTTCCCCGGGTGCCAACGCGGGGAGAATCCACTTTCCACTCTAATCCACACACTTCCTACGACACCGTCCACATCACCTTCCCCAGGTGCCAACGCGGGGAGAACCCGCTCCCTGCTGTAATCTACACGCTTCTTGCAACACCGTCCACACCACCTTCCCCGTGTGCCAACGCGGGGAGAACCCACTCCCTGCTGTAATCTACACGCTTCCTGCAACACCGTCCACACCGCCTTCCCAAGGTGCCAATGTGGGGAGAATCCGCTCCCTGCTGTAATCTACACGCTTCCTACAACACCGTCCACACCGCCTTCCCCAGGTGCCAACGCGGGGAGAACCTGCTCCCTGCTGTAATCTACACGCTTCCTACAACACCGTCCACACCGCCTTCCCCAGGTGCCAATGCGGGGAGAACCCACTCTCTGCTCTAATCTGCACACTTCATACAAGCAAAAAGCATTTCAGTAGAGCGTGAAGGCTGGAAAACATGCATCCCACCAAAACCTTTGGAACACAAAGCTTACTCTCGTCTCGAGCTGTGCAATCCAGGACAGGGACCGTTAGCCGTGGGCAGCCATTTAGATTGAAATTAATCAAAATTGGATGAGACTTAAAATTCAGGTGCTGCTCATAGGGGAAGGAAGGGAAAAAGAGAACGAGACAAAATCAGAAAGGGAAACAAGCCATAAGAGATTCTTTTTTTAAAGATTTTATTTATTTATTTGACGGAGAGAGAGAGATCACAAGTAGGCAGAGAGGCAGGCAGAGAGAGAGGGGGAAGCAGGCTCCCTGCTGAGCAGAGAGCCTGATGCAGGGCTTGATCCCAGGACCCTGAGATCATGACCTGAGCCGAAGGCAGAGGCTTTAACCCACTGAGCCACCCAGGCGCCCCAAGCCATAAGAGATTCTTAAACCCTAAGAGACTCGGGTGGGGGGCAGGGGTAACTGGTGACGGGCATGAAGGAGGGCACGTGATGTGATGAGCACTGGGTGTTGTATGCAACTGAGGAATCACTAAAGTCTACCCCTGAAATTAATAATATCCTATATGTTAGTTAATTGAATTTAAACAAATTAAAAAATAAAATAAAGTTCCAGTGTTCCTTCGCACGGTTGCTTTGAGTTCTCAGAGCCATGTGAGTGTCGCGCCGACGGCAGAGGACAGTGTCTCCATCGCCGAGGATAGCGCTTCTCGACACTGCCGTCAGGAAGCAAGGCCTAAAGGGATGTCAGTCCCTCATCTAGCTCCCTAAAGCTCGGGTTTTTAGAACCGTTGCAAAAGGACAAATAAAAATCAATTCCATGGCTATATTAATGAAACAAATCCAAAATGCTGAGATTTTGAAAAAGTTATGTTGAAATTCGCAACGTCAGTTACAGAGGAAAGAGAAATGCCTTATTTCCAGGGAGGAGGAAGTGGGTGATTTCGGCCAGGGGATAGAGAGGCTTCCGAGGGCCGTCAGGGGCCCCTGCAGGGCTGCGGGGAAAGAGCAGGAGCGGCGAGCGGGGCGAGGAGCAGCCGGGGCCCGTGGGGAGGAGAGGAAACGAGGAAACTCTGCCTGTGGGCCGCGGGGGCACGGCGGGGACGGCAAGCCAGGGTGGCCGGAGAGGGAGAAGATGCTGCGACTCGGGCGGTGGGGCTCCCCGTGGTCTGAGTGAGCAGGGGACACGCGGGACGCACACCCAGAAGCCCACGGGGCTGCTCCAGACCACGGCTTGACCCTGCGCTCCCGGGGTCGTTGCCGACCGGGCATCTTCCCGGCGCACGAGGCACCGAGGCATCGCATGCACATCACCCACACTTTACAGAGAAAGTAAATGTCCCACAGAGACCCAAAGAAAACTTGGGGTGTTTCTGAGGAAAATGTTGGAACTCTGGAAGCAAGCCCCGCAGCCTTGCCCGGACTCGGCATGGACGGCCCTGGGTGAACGTCCAGCCGCGCCAGAGACGCTCATGGAAGAAGCCAACTTGCCCTCGTGGGGGTCCCAACTTGCCTCCCGTCAGGGGAAGAGCGCCCCGGGGTCCCGTGAACGGGGAGCGGGGGAGCTCCCTGGATGGGCAGAGCCCCTAATTCCGTGACTCACTGAGAGAGTGGAGTCCACATCCTTGCACAGACTCCACATCCTCGGGCACGCCCTGGCTGATCAGCCTCGGAACGCGGGGGTCAGTGCCCTGATCCAGCGGGGCCAACGGACACCTCCGACCCCCAGAGAGCTGGGACCCCAGGGGTCGGGGCGAATCAGCAGCTGCGCCCTTGGCGGCGAGGGTTTGGGGGAAAGAAGCACAGAACAGCAACGTTAGGAGAACTACACGCTCAGATGACGTCTGCTCCAAGTGCTGGGGCTCCCTGCCCCGGAAAATCGGTCACATCCCAAGTCAGAGCACTGCTGGGTTCCAACAGCCTTATCGCGTTCTTCCCATCTTCTTGGCAGGGACGATGTGTCCAGGAAATACTTCCAGTGACGCTTTATTTACCCAACAAGATTCTGACGGGTTCTTTCTCTGCATTTCAGCGGAAGTCCAGAAAAATGCTAGGTGTTAAACTCAGGAAAAGAAGAGAGGGAAGCAGAGAAAACTCTTAGTCCCTGAGAGTCTCCTAATCAGGGTGACGGACGGGATGGCCACGGTGCCTGCCCCCCGGGTCCAGCCTCCCGGCCCCAGTCGCCCCACGCTGCCGTCGCACCGAGAGTAAACCCACCGGGACCGCCTACGAGGAAACGTGACTCTGACCAGCATCGGCTACGACTATTTAACAACCTCGCCAAGATTCGGCCGAAATGCTCGGAATCACATCAAACCAAGAAGACAGGGAGGGTTATCACGGAAACAGAGACACACGTTCATTCCGGGTTGTTCCAGGGGCATCAGAACAGTTTTGCACTCCTAACTCGGGTTCCGCGGCTGTTGACGTGTGAAGCCCACAGAAGTGGCCGCTGCCTGGGGACCTGTTGGATTTCCCGGAGGGAGACTCCGTCAGGAGCTCGCGCCAAATAATCCCGGACGGCAAAAACCAGTGAGGACCCCAGCAGCGACAGAGGCACTTCAAAACTAGAACGCATGGCGATGGAGGAGGTTTTCTCAGCTGCCATTTAACTGGGGCGGGGGGGGGGGGGGAACAGGGTTTATACACTTTTTTGAAAATACATATATATATCTGCATTATCAACTTGCTCATCTAAAATGATTTTAACCACCCAGGTGTCATATACCTAAAGTTTTGATGTTACTATATCAAATATAATTTTAGGTGATGAAACTATCATAGGGCCAAACCTGATCACACTGGTGTCCATTCCGAAGATACCGTTATACTCTGAAGGTCGTTTCCTGAAGGCTTCCTCTGGTTCTGGAAGCCCGTCGCGCACGGGAGAGTTGCATCCCGCCCATAAATCCTTGGCCTGCGCCGCTGTGGAAGGCCACGCAGTATCTTGCACAAAGTAATGGGAACTGGGTTTGAACAAATCTCTGCGGGGGAAGATCAACGTTCCAGCCAGTGTCCTTCAGAGACTGGTTCTGAGCATCTAAACCCTCCATCAGTTTTGTCTTTATTTCAATTTTCAAGGTCTTCCTTGGAAACCACCTTCCCAGCAACTTATGAAAGACTCAAGAAAACGTCCGGGCGACACGGATTTCCTCCTACAGCATCCGGTTCAAGCCGCCGGCCGGGCGCGGCGCGGGGAACGGGAGAGACGCCCTGGCCCCGCGGACGGTGGTGCTGGTGCCGGCAGCCGCGGGCCGTGTCGGGGTGCGGGCACCGTTCCTCGGGGGTGAGCAGTTCGCCACACGCGCCCACCTCCTGCCGCTGTCTGCACGTGGCTCTCCAAGTGTGGCTGACCCACGACTGCTATCGTCCCACAACCGAGGGAGAAGCCAGTCCGGCTCACTCGACCTTCCTCTGTAATATTGTTCCCTTCATCTCGTGGTGCCTCGGGGGCTCACGCGGCCCCTCAGCCTCACCGTCTCCCCTCTGTCTCCGAAGGGGGACCCGCCGGCTTCCGATGAACCAGATCGAGCAGCGGCAGCGGTGAGAACCGGGTGTCTATGCGGGCGCCGGTGGGCACAGGAGGGTGCAGACGGGCACAGGCGGGCGCAAGCGGTTCTTCCTTCCAGCGCCTGGGAGAGTCTGGCTCTAAAACCTAAGGGGACTGGAAGGGAGGTAGATGTAGGAAGGGATGAAGGTCTTCGAGCCAAAGTAACTTCATGCTCGTGTGCACCGCGTATCTCCGAGGGGCTGGGGTCCGGGCCAGGAGGGCTCCCCTGCGAATGGCTAAGACTGCCATTCTGAACACAGTGGGCATTTCCACTCGAGATAGAACCTTCTTTCGCCTCCACAAGGAACTCCCCCTCAAATACAACCTGCAATTTTTCACGCACCAGTAAAACATGGAGGAGACATCATTCTGTTTAAATAAATCCGTCGGTAATTCCAGAAACAAATTCGATATTAGAAAGAACTAAATACAAAGAGACTAATTAATTAAAGGAATTTAATAAATTAGAAGAGCAGCTTCCGGAGGGAGGACGGTGGTTTCCGAAGGAGAGGGGCTGCGGGACGCGCCGGGTCCTCCCACGGCCACACTGGGACCGCCGTGTCCTTAAAGCATCGAGATTTGCTCCAGAAAAGATGGAAGACGCCACACGACACAGCTCCCTCGCCCCGGGTCTGCCACCTGCCGTGGTCCGCTCCCCCCGGGTTCAGTCTTGTAACACAGCCGACAGGGGAGTCGCTCCTTGAAAACAGCAAAGTAAGGTCACAATTACGTAAACTCAGACGGCTTCTCTGCGTCCGTGTCTGGTAAGATCAGAACGTCCCTACAGCCCATTTGTGCAGTTTAGCTCCACTATCCAATCGGAGTTCTGGTTGAAGATTTCATGAGCTACTTTATTAGCAGGAATAAGAGTTTTGGTCCTCGGACACGCACGCGCGGCCTGACCCCCGCGGGCGTCACTCGGGAGGATTTCTGGGCTCCCCAGCCCCGCACACTGGTCCTGAAAGAGACACTCTTCTTGCCCTTGACGCCCGAGCCGGTTCTCATGGGCTTGGGAAACTCTCTTCCCGTCGATAATTTCACATACACGAAGTTGCGATTCTCTTAAAATGAAGTCAGTGTTCCATTGAGCATCGTGTGTCTCTGGCTTTGTCACCGCAGCTCCTCCAGCCTCAGCGGGACCCGGACCAAGAGCACGGCCCTGAGCAGAGGCGGATAGGGAGGGCCCGATAGGGGAAATATTTGCCACGACCTGGGCTGACCCACGCGAAGTCTACAGATGATCCAGAAATACTTCCCGTTGTCAGGAGCGACCAGGCAGAGTTACGCAGGGTCACCCTTTCCGAGGGAAGCACGTCCCCGCCCTATCTAAGTGACGCAGGCTCCCCTCCACATCCCGCCCCAGTGGGAGTGGGGAGGGCCAACACCAGACCCCATCGGCCCCGGCTGCCGTGGGTGCGTGGCCACGGCAAGGGCACCGACGGGAGGCCTGCCACGTGAGAAGCTTGCGGCTCCCTGGCGGGGCCACGACACGCCCACGGCACGGCCTCCGCGTTGGCCCACCTGCTGTCCCAAGGCCTGGCCGCCAGCAGGTACACACACGGGGGGCTCTGCAGGGTCTGCAAACCTGCCGGGGCTCCTCGCCAGAACGCCCACACCCTCCCTGACGTTCTGTGGAGGTTTGTAGATGCTCGGAATGACTCGGAATATTACGAAATTAACCCATTACATGAAGTACTTTCAAATTTGACAAAGAGCCATTGGAACCTGTCAGGAAACTCCTTAATTTTATTATTAATACACAGAACCTACTACCTTTTCTGTTTCCTGATTCTCTTTAGTCTGCGGAGCAGAGCTGCCGTGTAAATGTAGTTTGTATGACCAGCTACACGTGACGGTCTCGGCATCACTCACACGTAGAGATCACATGCTGGCTTGTTAGCCTTAATCAATGGCGGAATCCTTCTCTGCGAACCGGAGCGGTTCAAAACCAGACGTCCCACGGGACCAGACGCCCCGCTCCTCTCTCGGAGCTCAGATGCCCTGCACGCCTGCCCTGTGTCCCACAGACAGCACCTGAAACTCGAAGCACAGCCGGAGGGCTGAGCTGAAAGCCATCTGCCTCCGATGAACCCCGTTCCTGTCAACCGGTCACCCCCTGGGCAGACAGACACTCCGTTCCGGTGTGTCACCTCCAACCAGCTCTCTAGAAACACTCCCCTACCCTCCTCCTGCTGCTGGCCTACTCGCGCCCACCTCCTCTGCGGGAGGAGTCCCATCTCCGAGGACTCAGCTAACCCTCTGGCTCCCCTCGACAACCCAACCATAATCACCCTTCCTTTATCCAAATCCTTCAACCGTCGCCGTCCTAACCACCTCAGGACAGAGAAAGTTCAGACGGTTCTCTTGTTTTATCAGGTCTTTATGCCTTTGCTCCCAGCAGGAGGGAAGGTCTCCAAGGCCAGCAGCTGTGGTTTAGGACTCCGTGCGTCGCTCCCGAGGTCCGGCAGTGAGCTCACTCCGTGCTAAGGTCCTGCGGTGAGCACACTCCGTGCTAAGGTCCTGCGGTGAGCACACTCCGTGCTAAGGTCCTGCGGTGAGCGCACAGCAGGTCTAAGACACACAGGTGACCTGGACCCACTTGGCTCCACAGACGCTAGTGGCCAGGAATCCTTACAATGAAGAACAGTGAACGTCCTCTATGCTGTGCCATTCCTCTGGGGGAGGAAACAAGAGTGGGGGGCTCCGGGGGAGATGTCTAGGAGCACCTTTCTCATGGAGAAGCCAGGGCGAGGAGAACCCAGCGGTTTGTGGAGTGCGACAACTCTTTGTAGGGTACACAACGCTGGAGAAGTACAACGTAGTCGTGTGCTGTTGTTAGGTTTTCATCTCATCTCCAAGCAGCAAGAATATTCAGGGAGAGCGCTTTAGAACCTCCCATCTCCCTCGTGCACGTGCACATGCGTGCATGCTCACGCACACACACGCACACTCTCTCCCAGCAAGCTGCTGCCCCCCATGCATGCACATCCGTGCACACACACTCATGCACACACATGCACTCTCTCCCAGCGCGCTGCTGCCCCCGCACATGCACATGTGTGCACACACACACACGTAAATGCACACGCTCTCTCCCATCGAGCTGCTGTCCCTCATGTGCACACATGCACACACGCACACACTCTCTCCCAGCTAGCTGCTGCCCCCTACATGCACGTATGCAGGCACACCCACACATGCACACACACACGCTCTCTCCCAGTGAGTGCTGCCCCCACACATACACATAAGCACACACACATGCACACACTCTCTCCCCGAGAGGGCTGCCCCCGCACATACACATATGCACACACACATGCTCTCTCCCAGCGATCACACACTCACACACGCACACGCACATGCTCTCTCCCAGGCCGACCGCATTGAGCCGTAATGTCTTCAACCCGCATGCTTCTTGTTCCCTCCTCTCCTCCACCTGCCGGGCCCCGAGACGGACGCAGAAGAAAGAGAAAGGGCTCAGTTACAGGTCCGTCACTTCCAGCTGTCCTCGGAGATAAGAGGTTACAAAAATACTCATAGGTGAGAAGCCAGTGATTGCACGGGGAAGGGCTGCGTCCCGGGCCCAGAGCGGACACTTGCACGCTCTGCCAGCTGAGCAGCTGAGGAACAGTGATCCGGGAGGCCAGGCCTGTGCGGGCTCGTGGCCAGGGACCCACCTGCGGGGTCCACCCCTCTGCCTGAGCTCTGCAAGCCGGTCTCAGCCATCCCCGGTTTCGTCCGCGGGCAGGGGAGCGTCCACGGGAAAGATCGTTCCCTGGGGCCTGAGCCGGCGGCTCCCACATGAGCCCAGCATTGGAAAAGTGCAGAGCCACACGGAAAGAAACTGCAGGGACCGAGCTTCTAAAGTTAGCTGAGACACAGAAATACCCTAACTCAGGTCGACCTCGGTTAAAGGGGTGAAGTCCTCCGGGGTACTGCACACGAAAGCCTGCAACGAACCTATAGATTCTTAGATCAGAAGCCAAGAAAAGCAGTTTGCGGATTCTGAGCTGCAGGCAGTGATTTGCTCCAAGTAGTTCCAACGATTCCACGAGTATCACGGGCCCAGAAACCCTGACTACTTCCAAACACGTACAAGAAGCCTTTAAAATGTTGATGCGCAGCGAGTCCGTACCCCAAATACACGTGAAGAAAAAAATCAGAAAAGCACTCATTATGCACCGTGTTGCTCACTGCAATCTAATTTCTAACAGCAAAGTAAATCTGAAAAAATTAAATAGCCAACCACAGAGGCTGCTATAAATAAATGTCTACAAATCCATGCATCAGAAATGTAATAGTCCATTAAAAATCATGTAAAAGGCATGAACAGACACTTCTCCAAAGAAGACATACAAATGGCTCACAGACACATGAAGAAATGTTCATCATCATTAGCCATCAGGGAGATTCAAATCAAAACCACACTGAGATACCACCTCACACCAGTTAGAATGGCCAAAATCAACA